>OY856410.1:294006382-294606382 GCA_963693085.1 Alisma plantago-aquatica | reverse complement strand
TTTATGAAAAAGGTCCAAATGGACTAAAAGGCAAAGGAAAGCTCAAAAGTGGGTAAATTGCAGGGAAGACCCTGAGATTCAGTATGTTACACACGGTTTGAGGACCGCTAGGGTCCTAGCGGTTTGAATACCACTTAGGCGCGAGGGGAGGGTCAAAGGCAAGACTGTGTGAGTAGATGAATGAGAGGCGTCGATCCTCGATCTGATGGTGTGGAAGGGTCACAGTCTTGAGACTGAGGGAGGGTAGAGAGCCAAGACCGAGAGGGGAAAATGAGTGGTGAAACCAAATGGTTGGTCAGATCAAGACCGTGAGATCGAGAATGAACGGTCAGGTGGAGAAGGGTTTGAGACCGAAAGAGGGTGGAGATGGATGTAAGGGTGATGTTGATGAAGATGGAAGTGGAATGCAAAGCAAGTGATGGTGATGACCATTGATGGAAGGTCAAGAAGATAAAGGGTGTTGATGAAGGTGGATTTAGGGTTGAGTGAAGGTGGGCCCCAACTGAAGGTTCAACCTCATCGTGACTTGCATGATCTGCATGAAATTCATATAAATATAGTTAGTAATCTTGATAATTCAACCAATTAAGTACATTTGCATATTGTAAGATCTAGGAGATGAAAGTGAAAGTATTTAAGCAAAAAGAGGGCCAAAGATGGCGACTGAAATCGTGATGAATATGCATTCATCATTAGCACCATATTACCTTTAGTCATTATATTGCATGTTTCACATCTCTTCGTTGTACGACATCTCGTATGAAATGGAATTGCCGTAATATACTATTTGGTATTCCTTGCATAACTAGTATCTACATTGTTGTCGTAGTATTTCCATTGTATCATCAATGGTTGGAACATCTCTTAACTTCATGTATATGAACTTCTCAATCCATATAATATTCACTCCTATGTTTATAACACCAGGATATTTGGCTTCTATTGTAGATTTAAAATAATGGTTTATAGTACTGAAACTTTTCCAACTTACAACTCTTCTTTTAAGATTAATTACAATTTTATTTTGTGATCATTCTTTGTAATTTTGGATGCTTGCATCGGTGTAACCATTTACACCCAACTCTTCCTTATTACCATAGTAAAACAACTAATCCTTAGTGCTTCTCAAGTAATAATGGATGCTCTTTATGGAATTCCAATGAACCTCATTGGAATCTAACTAAAACCATCTTGCCATGTCCAATACATACAAGATAATGGATGAGTGCATTATATTGCATACATGATGGATACAAATCTAAATGCATATGGCATCTCTTTCATTCTTAAAAAGAATTGGAACACTGGAATCATGAGGGACTAATGCCATCTATCATGAATAGTTTTTCTCTCAATGAATCCTACATGCTGAACTCTTTTAGCATCTTGCCAATATATGTGCTCATAATTAGGCCAAGAAACCTTCCAGAACTATCTCTATAGATCTCAATTCCTATCACATAGGATGTTTCACCTAATCCTTCTTAAAGAAGGTGATTTCCATGCCATGATTCAATAATTAGTATTGAAATGTTGTTACTCATAAACATGTGGAATATTCATATGCTCCCACTAAGTATTTTGTAATCATAGATTTGATCTTTTATCTTGACTCAAGTTAGACTCTTTTACCATCTTGTTAATAGATTCCATCTCTGAGATGCTTATTTCAACTTCTAGATTGATCATTGTAGCTTATAGACTTTATTTGCAATAATGGAGCTATAAAACCTTCAGGTTGTGTCACGTACACACCTCTCAATTATCCCTTTTATGGAATGTGGTTTTAATCTACATATTCCAAATCTTATAGTCTTAATAAGTTGTAGTAGTAAGCATGTAAATTGATGAAGATATTTCATCATATTCAACACTTTGAACTAGTTTGAAAACCTTTCCAACCAATATGTCCTTTTATGTAATCCATTTTGGTCTTCCTCTTGAAAACCCAACTGCATCTTATGGGTTTTACCCCTCTAGGTGGTACCACAAAGTTCATACCTTGTTGGTGTTCATGGATTCCATTCTGGATACAATGACCTCAAGCCATTTATCAGACTCTAGTCCCTCAATAGTTCTTATTTGAATTTTGGCTCATCATCTTATGACCAACTCACAACTTTTCTAAGTTATAGGATTCACAGTCTTTTAATCTTAGGTGTGTTCTATTAAAACTACAAGTTATGTGTTATAGAAGGAACGTGAGATTCCACAACAATTTGTGTTTCTCATTATTCCCATTGTACCTCCTTAGGTTCAATGTATTCTTTTTGATTTTGAACTTTTCGAGTTCTATTTTACTGACACTAATTCCTTTTGAATTTATCTATCCTAGAAACAAACACTTTTGTTATCCGATTGAGATAAGAAGTATTAATCAGATAAGCAGTATTCAACAAACTAACATTTATGGGATTAAATCTTTTCAAGAAACGGTTTTCTTATATAAGTTTCAATACTTAAGAAACATCATCACATTCCCATACCAAATCTTATATGGTTTCTATCAAGCCATTTTGACGATACATTATTTTAGTGCTAAGCATGTGCCCCAAAGGAAATTTAGAAGATTAGATTAAGCGATAACCACATCATGACTCATCAGGACATGATTCCTTCTTTATTATACATCATCATGTTTCAGGTGGATTTCATCATGATTCACTATCAATGTCTCTCCATAAGGTCCTCAAAACTCTTGATGTAAAGTATTTCAACATTTGGCCATATCAAAGTTTCTTAATACTTTTATCAAAGTTATTTATGTACTTCACTCATGATCTTCTAGATACTTTAAGAGATTCATGTTTGCATTTTTCTAAATACAAATCCCCATATCTAAATATAATGAGGTACAAATAACTATCTCAAGCATTTACTATAAAGGTATGTATACATCATTACGTACAAATCACTACATCTAGTGAGAGATGTTTTGTCATGTTACACATAAATAATACTTGCATGTCTCTTATTGGTTCAATAACCAAAAGAGTCTAGATAAACATCAACATGGATTCTCCAAATGCATTTCCCATATATGTGTTCTAGATGAAAATGCTATAGATATTGATGTTTTAGTTATCAACTATAATCCTTTAGGTATTTACATTATAAACATTCATCTTTGGATCCTTTCTAATAAAGATCACAAGACATTTGGAGCATTGTCATACAAGATCACATCTTTGAAATAGAACTATTAATCACTCTTTATTCATAATCATCCTTGTCCATACAAGATGCATAAAGTAAAATGTTTCTATGACTATTAGAAATGAAGTAGCAGTTCATAAACTCTATTACATGCCCTATGAGCTATGATAAATTTTGAATGTAGAGTGAAGTTGCAACAACTCTTTCTCTGCGGAGTCCATCCTTGCCCTTTTGTAAATCCTTACTTCTTATCAGATCCTACATATGGTATCACATTCCTAAGATGAAGAAGTAATCAAGTTTATCTTATAATGTTTATACCTAAAGTAGAGGTCTCTATCCCCTCCTTCTTTAGTTCCTCTGGGTAGAGAGAGAAATTCCTTTTCCAGTGTCTAGGATGGTGAATTGGTGACAATTGCCTCCCTTATTCACTTCTCCCTTTGCCTGAGTGCTGAAGACTTGGGATTTTAGCCAACTTTAGAACTCTTCATAGCATTGCCTTTGCCTTTGTACTTTCTCTTTGGTTTGCTGATCATCATCACAGACTTGGGCCTGTCTTTCTTCATTTTTTCCTGATGCGTGTTTACTACACATGTTAAATGCAAGTGCACGTATTGAAGTAATATAGGCCAAAAGAGGTTCGGATATTGAACACGGGGAAGCATAAATCCAAAGACTACTACTAACTATGACTCAATCAACTAGACCTATGAAAAAGGTGATTGGTTGGTTAACTGACTAATTTCAAGAATTAAAATGAAGTTACTGAGGTTGTGATCGCAGATGGAATAAATTCCTTAGAAATACACTTTCACCATAGTTTATACTGCAATTAACATTAATTATTAATATTCAGTTCACGTAACCCTGAACCAAGGGGGCTGTAGCAAGAATCACATGCTCTCGTTGTGTGATTCACTACCTAATCTAATAGAAATCCCACTCCTGTAGCAATATAATTATTAGTTAGGTGCCTTAATGATACCTCTGGGATATACCCTTCACAACTGTAAGCCTTCTCTCGAAGCACGATCTAGGCTATGTAAATCTATGACCTATCCAACCCTTAATCCCTCTCTTCAAGCAATTAACAATATAATATATCAGCTATGGTGATCAGTCACATATAATTTGTGAAGCAATAATAGAGATATGTCCACAAACTAGGAAAACATAAACATTAACTCATAAATGTCAATTACATAGCATAACCAGGCTACTTCTGGTTCCTAATAAATTAGGGGCCTAGCCCCGTATGATTTCAATTGTTATAAAAATAGATAGAAAGATGAGAAAAACATCAAAGAATCAATGAAAACCCCTGGAGAAGATGATCCAGATGACTCTCACTGACAAACGAGGTGATTTGCTGTCTTTCAGTTGTAATATGTCCAGTGGAAGTGCTCGAATTGCCAGAACATCACTTTCTCCTCTCATTTCTCTTCTCATGTCTCTCCTCTATCGTATAAAGAATAGAACATGATTATTAGGTTTGTCTACAATCCTCCCTAGTCATAGAATTGACTTAGGGCATCCTTAAGTCGTGGTTGTTGGATTAAAAAGAATCTTTAATCTCGTATGATTGTGACAAATCAGTACCACCAATAGGATGTCAGTGTCACTGAGACCTTCTCAGGATCACAATTCCTTTTTAAGTGTCAGTACTACCGACTGTGTGTTGATAGCATTGAGTTTCTCTATGACATCTCCTGATAATTTTCAAACTAGAAGTTGGTACCACCGAGTTGATGTCGGTGGAACCGAGATGCTTCATATGAGTCACTGCTGACCATGTCAGCAACACTGATTCTTCTGTCGGTACCACTGAGTTTCTTTGACTCATCCGTATTCTTTTCTTCAATTGTCAGTATTACTAACAGAGTTTTCGGTAGCAGTGAGCTGATTCAATACTTGTCTATTTTTTCCTAAAATTTAACACAAAAGAAATAAGTCCTATAAATAATGATAAATCACTATGAAGTGATATAAACAACAAATATTTGATGCAAATGTATGTCACATGATTATAATGATAAACAATGCACAAATAACATAGAAATGAGAAAATGTGCACAAAGTACATAATAAAGTAGCCTATGAAAAGAAACTAATAATCAGTGCATCAAAATATCCTAAGCTTAAATGTCACTCATCCTCGAGCAACACACCCTTGATCTGCTTGAGACAAGTTAGCAAAAGTACAATTAATATGAACTTCATTTCTCAACTACCCCCACCTGACGATCCCAAACCGGCCCTTATTGACCACTGAACAAAGAACTACTCTTAAAGTGACCAAAATTATTCATTAAAGATGTCCACCCTTAGATCAACAAAACACTAACAAGAGAGCAACTAATATCATAGTCAATCATACATTTGCTTGGTGCATCATGTGATTCCCTATATACATTTCTCTTCCCTAACTACCAATCTAATTGAAAGCAATTATCCTTATAAGAATGACTGAGGGTATCAAACATATTTTTGGCCTACCAATAAGATCAATAAGTGGAAGATAGTAGGTGGGTTATGAATAATCACAAGTAACTTCGAATCATTTATGCAAAAATAAAATGTGATGAACCAACTGAATGAAGGTAATATGGAATGCATGAATCCTAATACCTGCCGTTATGGGTGGAATGATGTATGCACTGAAAGTATTATCAGTTTGATGGGAGTGAAACAAAAGAATACATCATGTAGCTATTTCCATCTCTTTTTGAAGCAAAATTCAGAACTGAGTTCACTGTATCTTTTTCTCCCTCTTTATTTCATAATAACATTTTTTTTTCATTTGCACACTATTTTAGAATGATTGAAGATTATGCTCGAGCTTCACTATAGCACCTTATTCATTTTATTTTTATTTTTAGGGGCATGGATGTGTGTCTGTGCACTTTATTTTTAGAAGAAAACAACATGAGTACATGATGTCAGAATGAATGATGCAAAAGATATGCAATCTACATTGAATTGTTATGCAACTAATTGATCTGCACAAAAGATCTTTTTCTCATTTTGTATCTAATGAAATAACTAATGCAATATAAAGGATGTCTATTATGTCACCTAATATGATATGCAATGCAATCAAGAGGAAACAATTTGGGTTACTTGATCATCTTAAGGTGGTGGATCAAATGTATGAAAAGCGGATAGGATTATAAGATTAAGAGATAATGCCTTTCTTAAACTATGATATGTCCCTCTACTATTGACCTGTATACAAGGTAATCATAGGAGTTCTTTTTAAAACTTCCATTTAAGGTTTCATTAATTGTTTTGTCAGTTCAGGCTCAAACCCCGTCGTCATCCACAATTGATAGATAATAAGACTTCCATTCATATCAAATGTCCTTAAGCTGACTAACCCATACATTTCCTCTAGGTGATGCTGCCTTAAGAATATACAACTAAGCTTTCAAAGATATGACAATTTTTTTTTGTCGAATTTTTAGATTTTATTTCAAAGACACAAGAGAACACACTCTATTGTAAAGGAAGAAATCATGATAATATTGCTCCACGATTACACTAAATAGTTGTGCATCCTAAAAACTCAGAATGATAGAAAATAAAAAGAAAATAAAGATAGAGTTGTGCCATCACCCCCTAACCTTGAACTGGACTATGTCTTCATAGTCAGAATCTAATTGAAGAGGTGGAATAGTGGTACCCAATGAAAATGATGGTGGTGGCATGTTTGGATCTTGCAGGTAGAAAGTGCCCATGAAACTAGGTGGTTGTTGTGGCAATTCTAGAGGTTGTGGGTAGTTGCCAAACTACCCCTAACTCTAATAATGATCATAGAACGACTACTGGTAGTTCTTAATCCATTGTCAGAGAGTGTGCATGTTCTTTTGATTGGCTAGGAGAAGATGCTAATTATTGTAGATGGCATGGTGTTGTCATAGAAGTCATCCCTGAACATTGGATCTCTGCCAATGTAGTCGACTTATTGAATTGTCTACAACGTCCCATACATACCTACCATGGAGTATGGGTCTTCTTTTTGAGTAGGAGGTGGAGGTGGAGAAGAGGAGCTTGAAGCTCCATACCTTCATGAAGGCTTATAGAGAACCCCCTGTTGTGTAAATGACATGGTTTCCTCTTCCTCTTCTTCTTCGTCTTTACCACCCTGTTGTGGCTCTGGCTCGACTTATTCTTCCTCATCCTCCTCTACATTCTCCTTTGGCCACCTCATGTGTTGCACCCCTCGTAGGTCAAAGATGGGGTTAGGGAGAACCCTTTCCCACCACTGTTCATCGATTCTACAATAAGCATACACCTTTCCTTGGTACTTGCTAACAAGGTGTTCCCTCTTGAAGTGCTTAAAATCTAGCTTGGCAATCCTTAGAGGGTTGTAGGTGGAAAGGTTGATATGCATAGCTATTGGTATAATAAGCCCTCCAAAATAGATTGGGGGATTCCTCAACACCTGGAGCTTGACCATCAACATGTGTTGCAGAAAGAAAGAGCCAAGGTTGACCTTCTCTTCCTCTAAAGATAAGAATGTTCAAAGGACATAAATGTCAACCTGTTGCACCTTCCCCTGCCCTTATGTATACTTGGCAAAGATGGTGTTGGTGATGTAGTGATGCAGGATCCAAGAAAAGGGGTGCTCGATGTCTATGACAGAGTTCTTGTTCTAGTTGATCGTGAATCCATGTGGCAAGTTTGTCAAGAGCCTCCACGCCCCGAAGTAGTCAAAGTCACTTGTTGTGTAGCACACATCCTAAGTTAGCCACCCTAGATGGCATTCAATTCTACCAAAGTGAAGTAGTTGACAGTGTTGAAGAGACAAAAGTGCACCCAACCTTCCTCCTAGCCTTTCCCATGTTTGGGGATGCAACAAACCTCCAAGGATGTCATGAACTCCCAAACAATCTCCTGGTAGGTGGGCCAATCACCAATAAGGGGTGATCGCCCACCAAGCCCTGGCTAGATCAGACTTTCTAGAGACTCTCAGTGAAGCATATTGTGGCGAGGAAGGCACAATCACCGTACTATGTGGGTATCATCTCCCTCCTCATCATACTAGCATAAATCTTTCTCTAGTTGTCATTGACGTGAGCCATGCCTGCCAACTTCGGCACCATCATGTTGGTTCCCACCACTGATGTTGTCCTCCTTGTCGCCATCGGTCCACGATAAGAAAAGGATGGGAGAAAGAGAGCTTGGGGAAGACTCTAATGGCCTTGAAGCTCTACTAATTCTTTATTTGCAAAGGAGGTGGTGTGAGTGTGTTTGAAGCACAACCCATGTCCTTCCTTTTATAGCATGAGATCAACCCTGATGTGCTGCGTTGGTACCACCGATAGAATGTTGGTGGAACCGACTCATCCCCCATGATCCGTGTGAAATTTATATCAATCTTTGATATCGACAACTCTCATCTGTCGATGTTGTGACATGCAGATTCTGCTGAGTTGGTAGTACTAACTTGTATCGGTGGCACTGACATTTTAAAGGAGTTGTTGAATCGGTACCACCGATCGTTGGACAGAGATGACCTGGTCCATTGATTCACCCATCCACAGATTCTATGATTTCCTACATTGGTACCACCGAGAGGGTTTCGGTGGTACCGAGTTGCTATTCATATGCCCCTGCTAAAGGGTGTCGGTGCCACTGGCTTTGTAGTCGGCAATATTGAGTATTTAATTCTCTTTCTACTCTTAAATGGCTCCTCGATATCCCAATCCTATAGTGTCATGTAGGTGTCAGTGTCATCGACTTTGGGTCAGTGGTACCTAGCCTACCCATTGAATGCAATCTCTCTATAGGGAATCAATGTCATTGACGGGAGTGTCGGTGGTACCGATTTGAATTTTTGTCGTCCCTAATGAAAAGCATCAGTGGCACCAACTCACTGGTCGGTGGTACCGAGTTGATAAATCTTGCGCCTATTTTATTTTGTAAATTTCAGTGCCACCGAATGTCTTGTCAGTGGTACTGAGTCTTTCTCTAAATATCCTTATTGATCTACAACTATGGTGTCAGTGCCACCGAATCAGTGTTGGTGGTACCAACTTTTCTACTTCCTGCACACAAAACAATCAAGGTACCTTTTTACATCTAAAAATTAAAATGAAACTTAGAAAAATCAAAGCTCCTGAAATGAATGTAAAAGGCAAAAACCAAAATACAATAAGGGAAAATTGAGTTGCCTCCCAACAAGCACCCTTGTTTTACATCATAGGCTCGAAGATCAAATCAAATTGACGTCAATGAAGCTCAAGGAGCTTCAACTCCTCTCCCTCATGTATAAACTCTCCCCAAAGTAATTTTTCAACCTTTTCCCATTCACAAGAAATAGATCAACCCCATTAGTAATCTCCACTGCTCCATGAGGGAATGCCCTAACCACCACAAATGACTCACTCCATCTAGACCTCAGTTTCCTAGGGTGCAATTTGATCCAAGAATTGAATAGAAGCACCTTCTATCATGAAGTGAACACCTTATGCAAGATATGACAATCATGAACCTTTTTGGTTCTGCCATTATATATCCTTGAACATTCATATGCATATAGACTGAGTTCATCCAATTCATTGAGCTCCAACATGTGCTTTTTTCCTACATCATCAAGATTGTAATTCAATCACTTAAATGCCCACTTTGCTATGTGTTCTAATTCCATAGGTAAATGGAACACTCTTCCAATACCAACCTAAATGGAGTTGTTTTTGTAGGTGTTTTATAGGTTGTCCTATATTCCCAAAGAGTTTCATTTAGTTGCATGCTCCAATTGGTCCTATTTGTTGAAACTGTCTTTTCTAAGATCTTCTTAATCTCCCTATTCGACACCTCAACCTAACCCTGGGTTTGTGGGTGATACAGGGTTCCTACTATGTGCCTCACTCCATACTTTCTCAATAAAACTCCAAACTTCTTATTAGTGAACTGAGATCTCCAATCACTTATCATTACTCATGGCACCCCAAACCTGCAGAAAATATGATCCTTCACAAATCTACAAACAACCTATGCATCATTGGTACAAGTTGGAATTTCTTCCACACACTTAGACACATAGTCAAATGCAAGAAGTATATATAAGTTAGAGTTATAAGATACAAAGGGTCCCATAAAATCAATTCCCCAAAGATAAAAAAAGTTAACTTCTTAAAAATTGTTTACGGGCATTTCATGTTTCCTAGACATGCATCATAATTACACGCAAAATTGTAAGCATCCTTAAAAAGTGTTGGCCAATAAAACCAACTTTCTAAAACCTTTTCCACTATTCTTGAGCTAGTGTGGTCCCCCAGTAGGTAGGGAGTGACAATGTACTAAGATACTCTCCATCTTGCGCTCAGGGACACACTTCCTCAAAATCCTATCCCTACATTATTTGAGCAAAATGGGGTCATCCCACACATAGAATCTCAAAGAATGGAAAATTTTCTTCTTGTCTTGATACCTCCAATATTCTGGAAGCTCACCACAAGATAAGTATTTCACAATGTTTGCAAACCACGGGTCCTTACTTTTCATAGCGAACAACTGCTCATCCAAAAATTCCTCAACAATGGGTATATCTAGATCCTTCTCATCAACTATTTCTAACCTAGACAAATGATCCACCACCACATTCTCTGCCCCTACCTTATCCTTGATTTCTATATCAAACTCTTGTGGTATCAAAATCCATATTATTAATCCAAGTTTGGAATCCTTCTTTGGTAGAAGATACTTTATTGCTGCATGTCCATTCCAGACAATAACCCTTGCCCCAATCAAATATTGGAAAAAGTTTTCAAAAGCAAAAAACTACTGCCACAAGCTCATTTTCAGTTGTTTTGTTATTAAACTGGGCAACATTAAGGGTTTTCAACACATAATAGATCACAATGATGATGTTATCCTTGAGTTGTCCTAGAACATCCCCTACAACATAGTCTAATTTGTCACACATAAGCTCAAATGGTTGGCTCCAATCTAGAGCCTAAACTACAGGTCTGGAGACCAATTTATCCTTCAACACCTCAGAAGCTTTCAAACACCACTCATCAAAAGAAAATTCCGCATCCTTCTATAACAATTCGGAAAGTGACATTGCAATCTTTCAAAAATCCTTTATGAAATGTCGATAAAGTTAGTGTGTCCTAGAAAACTCCTAATCCCCTTATGATGGTGGAGGTAGCTTATAGATAACTCATGTTATAACTGGATAAACTTCCATCCCTCTATTGGACACCTTATCTCCCAAAACTATCCCTTCACTCATCATCATATGGCACTTCTCCCAGTTCAACACTAGGTGAGTGTCCTCACACCTTTGCAAAACTTTGTCAAGATGGTAAAGGCAGTCTTCAAACAATTCTCCATACGCCAAAGAATCATCCATAATAACCTCGAGACAACACTCTACCATATCATAAAAAATATGAAACATACATATATGGGAAGTATTCGGTGCATTACAAAGGCCAAAGGGCATTCATCAGTAAGTGAATGTGCCATAAGGACAAGTAAAAGTAGATTGATCTTGAATATGTGGCTCGATAGAAATCTGATTATACATGGAATACCCATCAAGAAAAAAAAATGAGAACGGTCGGCAATCAGCTCAAGGATTTGATTAATGAAGGGAAGTGGAAAATGATCTTTAAGCATGACGCCATTCAAATGGTGATAGTTGATACATACACGCCAGCCGATCACCAATCTAGTAGAAATCAATTCACTCATTGAATTTTTTGTGATCATTATTCCTCCTTTCTTAGGAACCACTTGGGTTGGACTAGCCTAATTTGAATCAGAAATAACATAGATTATACCTGCCGATAGAAGCTTCACTACTCTTTCTTTACCACCTCTATCATGATTAAATTGAGACTCCATTGAGATTGTAGTATCGACTTGGCCCCTTCTTCAATTCAGATCTTCTGTTGGAAAATGCTAGGGGATATCCCCTTGATATCTGCTACAAACCACCCAAATGATGTCCTATGGTTCTTCAACACCACAAGAAATTACTCCTCCTCATGAATGCTTAATGAGGTTGAAATGATGAATGGAAGCTTCTCATTTTCCTCTAAGAAAATACTTCAGATGCGGTGGGAGTGGATTGAACTCAAGCTCTAGAGGATTCTGCAAAGATTGAATCAATGGTGGCGAAGGTGGTCTAAAATCTTCACAGTGCCCAGTGTAGAAACTTGGAAATGCATTTATAAACAAAACACACTCCTCCAAAGAATGAGAATGAGTGTAGTCATCCACTAAATTAATGATTCATGCCTCCCAAGGGTAGTTGTGGGTATGCTTGAATAAGAGTGGAAGATGTTGCCTCTTCAATTGTCGTTGGGCATGCCTCCTCCTCTTTATCATCAGGGTATTGTACTACCTTTGTCAATGACACTTCTTTGGTATACTTCATTATGTCCAACACCAAAGTGCCTTTTTGTACCTTTGTCATGACATGAGCCATGTCCAGAAATGGTTTCCCTAGAAATAGATACACCTCTCCTTGTAAATGTTGCAACATGTGACATTGTGTGTTATCACTAGCTCAATGTGCAACATCCGACATCTTGATTTTAAAATGGTCATCCTGAATACCTTGTATTAGTCTTCCTCTACCCATATCTAGGATCATGTTTGTTGTATCTTGGAATGGCCTTCCTAAGAGTATTTCATTGTCATGATCATCTTGCATCTCCATAACTACAAAGTCTGTTGGAAAAACAAAAATTTCAACCTTGATTGGAACATCTTCACATATACCATATGGCATAACCATCAAATTGTCTGCTGGTTGTATGGTCATGTTTCCCTTACTGGATTCCTTTAGTCCCAACTTCTTGAAAGTAGTCAGGGGCATGAGATTAATGCTTTCCCCTAAGTCACATAGAACTTCACCAAATCTGGTGTTACCAATGTAACATGGTTTATTGAAATAGCCTAGATCTTGTCTCTTTTGTGGAAAATTCCTCTGAATGAGTGCATTGGCCTCCTCTTTCGACACCAATACATCTAATTTGACTATTATCCTCTTTTTATTGATGATGCCCTTCAAAAAATTTCCATAGGTCAAAATAATCTCTATTGCATCTATAAGAGGGATGTTGACATGACGTTTGTGAATGTGTCTAGAAACTTCTGGAATTGTTGGTCAACCTTCTTTGCTTTCAAGCTTTTTGGGAATGGAACTGGAGTTATCAAATTCCTTTGGTGAGGTGGAACAATTTCTTCCATCCTAGTCACCTTTAGCTCTTGGGCTTCCTCTTCAACTTCCTTCTCCCGAGATGTGGTGTCTGGCTCAGATGGATCATTAGTCAACACCGGTCCCGTGTCACCTGCATTGTTGTTTGATTCTAGAATGGTATTTTTGTTCATCCAAAAATTTCTTCCACTACGTAGTAACACTGCCTTCGCCTGCTGGTTGTTGGATGGTATATCAGTATTTTCTGGGAATGCTTGCTAGCCTAGCTTCTTCAAGGAAGCCAGTTCTGCTCCTATCTGAGAGATATGATTCTCTATGTTGCATTTGTGCTCCTTGATTCTACAAGTCTGTCTGTGTTTGGCTAATGATTGCCTATGTGATGACCCTGGGATTTGGATTTTGATATCTAGCATTGACAACATACTTGGAGTAAAATAAATTAATTATGTAACATGAGGTTATGGCCAATTTGAGCTTGTTGACGATGCTAAGAGTTAATCGATGCACATTGCAATTTCAATATCCTACATATGTACTACTTTGGAGTATTGAAATGAAAAGTGAAACATATAGTATTTGATCTTATTTATGAATAGAGGTTAATTGATGGATATAGTGGAGCTATGCCTCAAATTTTAATTGATTTGGGATTACTACTAGAGACATATTCAAAATTCTATGTTAAGGTTTATCATGTGATATATTCCTATGTGTGGGGCTCTTAATTATTGGTTGGGCCTTTTATGTGGAGATGTTGTTGGATGCACTTTGAAGCCTAGAAACATGGCCCAATCTTGACCGTCCCCTAGATTAATATGAGTATGAGGACTTCGTCCCCCACCTCCTATATCTGCAGAGGAGGCATCCTCAATTACCAAATATCTCAGACTAGTTGTTGCTTCACAGTACTCCCCATATCCGAAAGGTGAGGGTAGTTTATTGACTCCTGGCTTGTGATGGTGGAGGTGAAGTGAGGGTTAGCAGTCTTGACCTCTTGTTCCTTTGCCAATTGCTTCTAATAGTAGTTGAACCCATTCGAGGTTATAATGGTTGGGAAATCAATTCCCTAAACTTGTTGTTCTCCTAACACCCCAACCGATTTTAGAAAGGATTACATGAACAACTCAAAGTTTCCTTGGATGAGCAGGAAGCCTTATTCCAAGAGTAACGTATAGCTTCTTCTGCATGATTCAAGCCCTACTTCAAATTTGTGAAGATCTAGAGAATCTTTAGAAGGCTTTGTTATGATTCTCTGGACCAGAGTTTTGGCGTGCAAAGGATGTATGGTACATTGGGATCCTCATAGTTGAGGATGAAGCCACATAGATCGTTCTTTTCCCTCCTTCTCACTATCTGCAATAGTGTATTCACTTCTCTCACTGCCCAGGAATCTAAAGAGCTTTGTGGTTCAGAGGTTGCCAAAAAGATCACCTCTACCAAGAAGGAGGAGGAGTGAGGGATGCATCTAATGATGGAGGTGATAGAGTTATGTTGTTCAATCACCATCATGTCACTACCAGACTTTATGACATAGGCTTCATGAGAGGGGGTGGTGGAGCTTTGATTGCCCAGAGGATCATCCTTGACACTCCTCTCATCATTGTGATGGAAATTTTGGTGAGTGATGAGAAGGAGTAAAATAGGTCCATGGCAATGCCAGAGTCCTTTAGGGCGTGACTTCTCTCAAGCATGCAGGGGTTCATAGGACAAAAGAGTGAGGGAGGGGTGTAGTGGATCCAGCCAATGTAGAGGACTCTATAATACCCAGAAATTGAGATGCAGCCATCCTTAGCAATCTCACGCTGGAGCCCTACGTGCGGCATTGTCTTCGGCGAGTAACATAGACCTGGACACCCCACGTAAGAGAGAGCAAGAGGAGGAAGAGTCGACCGACTCAGCAAGCAAAGTATAGTTAGAGCCATCCAGTTTAAGGGTTGATAGAGATCATGTGGAGGCCATCTAGGGTGCCTTGGAAGGAGATCCAACAATCCACACTTATCACTAAAGGTGATTTAATTTCTTAACTTTGAGAAATTAGCCAAATCTTAGAAATGTGATTAAAAATACACCACTTGTCCTAAAAATCACCCAAACATATCCCTAGATAAAAAAAGGTATACTTTATTACTGGACCTGTATATCAGACCCTTGAACCACCTTTACTGATGATATTTAATTTAGAGTACAATTGTCCTATTAAATGAAATAAATAGTATACAATTGATATTATTCTCATAAAAAATTATCCTAGAACCCTAATGATGATATAAGTCCAGCTATGAACTCTGATCTGAATATTATGTCGAACTAATAGGTCATTTCCCATTAAAATCCAATTCCATGATTTTAGCCTCTTTTTCATTCTAGAAAATAGGAAAAGGCTCATAAAATATGAAATTCATACTAGACCTTAATAATGACATATATATTGGACTAAAAATACTAGACACCATCCTAACATTAGATTGACCTAGGTTTGACTAAAACCCTAAATTGAACCTAAATATCATCAATAATGATGAACATTGTATTAATGATGATTAATTGCTATTAATCAGGTGATGACAAGATTATCTAGAGGATCATGGATGTATAAAGAATCTCTGAACTCAGGTATGTGAATATAATTATATGACTAGTTTTGCTGGATGATATAAGTATATGTACTTTCTTACATTTATTTACATAAACTTGCTCGGGTGTGTATATATTATGGTACTCATCTGTGTTAAACATTAGAACATTAAAGAAAGAAAATGTAATGTAGTTAATGATGGTGTTCATTAATCTCCCTATTAGAGAGGGAAAATATTAATATTGACTAACACCTCCCTAATGGTACATGGTATGCAGGGAGATCCCTAATGGTATAAGGTAAGCGGGGAATGAGCCCAATAATATATGTGACGTTGTTCTAAGTCTTCCATAGTAATGCATGTACATTGAAATATGCTTAATAACTTGGGTTTACCTGATTCTCCACCTTAAATAATGTTTTCATTTTCTTTTATTATTTCTTAAATTATTTGAAGTAAGCCAATATAATATCTATATCTTTTCAAGCATGTACCCACTTTATGTTGATTTGTTTGTTTCATGTATTTTCTAGGTTCAGAGCTAGTATGGGAGAAAAGATAGAAAGTGAGCAGTTGTACATGTTCTACCTATTGTCTAGGATCATGTTTTAGCATACATGTCTAAACTTGTATAAAATTCTCTTTTTAATATGTAAATATAATTTGTAATAAGTGATGTTTTCATTATGTACATGTTTATGTTGCAAATGTTATAGTGTATGTTATGGTATTTGTTCATGTAGGGGAATATTGCTTCTACAATGTACTTTGATACAATTGTCTAAAGTTTTTGGATTTGTCCTCTCGGGCCTTCCAAGTCTTGAGACGGAAAAATTCGGGGATGTTACAGCCTCATTCTGACTAACCAACTTGCCAACATGTCTTCTATGAAGTCTATCTTATTGGGGCCCCTATCTTGTTGTGGCTTGGCCTGTTGTGCTTGAAACGGGTCCTACTAAAAGTTGTTGGGATCCTTCTAAGAAAATTTAGGACCCTTTCCCCAAGAGTAGTCATTGCCTCCCCTATATTTCTGGAATAGCATATACATGCATTCTTAGTCCTCACCTTCAGATGAATTGCCAAACTTCTGATCTAACATTCTAGCAATTTTATCTAGCTTCTCAGTCAATGTTGTGATTACTCTAGACTCTAGAACACTTTTGACCATTGTTGGAGCTTCTCTTTCTTCTCCCCATGAATTATTTTTAGCCATTTTCTTTAGATTTACATGACACCTGGACGCCTTGTTATTGACGAAAAATCCTGACCCTACACTATCCAGTGAGGTTCTTTCTCCTTTATGCAGTCCATAGTAGAAGGTCTCTGCTTGGCCGTACATATCAATCCCATGATGAGGGACCTTCCTCAACATGTTCTGGAATTTCTCCCACACTTATGAGTACGACTCCTTTGCTCGCTTCTTAAAATTATAGATCTTCCCAACTAGATCATTTGTCTTCTGGGATAGAAAATAGCACTCAAAGAAGACATCAATCATCTTATCCCAGGTTTCTATTGACTCTGGCAGAAGGCTAAGAAAACACAACTTTGCATTGTCTAACAATGAGGAAGGAAACAACGTCAAATATATTATTATAGCTGGAATCATGTCAATCTTCACTATGTCACAACTTTCTACAAAGTTCTTGATGTGCATCATTGGGTCCTCAATATTGTGGCCATGGAATGCTTGTGATTTAACCAGCACCACCAGAACAAGGTCTATGTTGTAACTGCCTATATTAATGGCATTCCTTTTTATTGGCCCTAATAGAGCTATGACTGATGATGCCTTAATTTTCTCCCAGAATGTCTGCTGTTTAACTTTTGCATCACCCAGTTCTGCTTATTCTGGTTGTGTCTCCTGGGGTGGTGGAGTTTCAGGTGGTGGGGTTTGGATCAGTCCTCCCATAGAGCTATTGTACTCTTATGCTCTACGTCAGAGTTCCTCTATGCTAAAACCGGTAGGGGTTGTCTCTCCATAGTTGGTGGTTCTCTTCTAAACCATGTACTAGTAATTGAAAAATTACCTAAAAAATAATAAAATCAATGTGAGAAATAGATACTAGGATTTAAATGAAGAATTGAAGTCCTAGATTTAAAAATGATGAAAAATAAAAATAAAATTGTGGTTTAGAGTGTCCAGTCACAATACTCATAGTGCTATATTTATCATTTCCCCAAAAACAATGCTATAAACTTGATGCATGTTTACTACACGTATTAAATGCAAGTGAATGTATCAAAGTAATATAGGCCAAAAGAGGCCCAGATATTGAACATGGGCAACTATAAATCTAAAGTCTACTACTAACCATGACTCAATCATCTTGAACAATGAAAAAGATGATTGGTTGATTAACTGATAAATTACAAAAATTAAAACTATGTTACTGAGGTTGTGATTGCAGATGGAATAGATTCCTTAGGAATATAGTTTCACCATGGTTTATACTGCAATTAACATTAATTATTAAGATTCAGTTCACCAAACCATGGACCAAGGGGCCTATAGAAAGAATCACCTACTCTCGCTGCGTGATTTACTACCTAATCTAACAAAAATCCTACTCTCATAGCGGTTTTATTATTACTTAGGTGCCTTAATGATACCTCTAGGCTATACTCTTCACAACTGTAAGCCTTATCTCAAAGCATGGTATCGGCTATGAAAATATATGACCTATCCAACCCTAAATCCATCTCTCAAAACAATTAACAGTCTAATAAATCACCTATGGTGATCAGGCATAGATAATTTGTGAAGCAATTGTAGAGATATGTCCATAAATTAGGAAAACATAAACATTAACTCATGAATGTCAATCATAGTACATAACCTGACCACTCTCAGTTCCTAAGGAGTTAGGGGTTTAGCCCTGCATGATATCAGTTGCTATACAAATAGACAAAGAAGGAAAAGATGAGGAAAATATCAAAGAATCAATGAAAACCCCTGGAGAAGACGATCTGGATGACTCCCTCTTATGAATGCGGTGATTTGCTATCTTTTAGCTATAAATCTATCCACCGAAAGTGCTCAAACCACCTGGAACATCACTTTCTCCTCCCCTTTCTCTTATCATGGCTCTCATATATCATGAAATAGACTAGAATGTGATTATTAGGTTTGTCCACAGTCCTCCCTAATCATAGAGTTGACTTAGGGCAACATTTAGTCATGGCTATTGGATTAAACACAATCTTTAATATCATGTAATCACGACAAGTCAATACCACCGACTGGGTGTTAGTGTCACCGAGACCTTCTTTGGATCGTGATTCCTAGTTAAGTGTCAGTACTACCGACTGTGTGTTGATAGCACCAAGTTTGTCTTTGACATCTCCTGATGATTCTCAAACTAGAAGTCAGTACCACGAGTTGATGTCAGTGGCACCAAGATGCTTTAGATGAGTTACTATTGACCATGTCGGTAGGATCCATTATTCTATAGGTACCAATGAGTTTCTTCGACTCATCCCTATTCTTTTCTTCAATTTTCAGTACCACTGATAGAGTTGTCGATAGCGCTGAGCTAATTCAATACTTGTCAATTTTTTTCCTAAAATTTAACAAGAAAGAACATAAGTCTAGTAAATAATGATAAATAACTATAAAATGATAGAAGTAAAAAATATTAGATGCAAATGTATGTCACATGCTAAAAATGATAAACTATGCACAAATCACATAAAAATGATTGCTAAAAAACATAAAAATGAGTAAATGTGAACAAAATAGATAATAAAATAGCCTACGAAAAGTGACTAATAATCAATGCCTCAACTGTTCTCAACATGCCAAGTAACTCTATCAACATCTTGCCAAAGTCATTCATGTTGTAGTTCATGAAAAACTGATTGTATGAATCTGGCAGAGACTGCAAAATCACACAGTGGCCAACTCTTAACCCAAGGGGAATCCCAATCTAGAAAGGTTCTCTAGTTACCCAATGAGCTTGACCACATGAGGACCTACTGGATCTCCTTCTACCATGTTACATTTGATCAATGCCTTAAATCATCAAATCTCTCCTTTCTGGCCTGATCTTGGAACATGTTCTTAAGATGTTTGACCATATCAATTACATCCATGTTCTCATGTTGTCTCTACAACTCATAGTTCATGGAGCACAACATTAGGCATTTGACATCAATGCCATCTTTAGTGTACTTCTTGTAAGCATCCCTATCATCCTTAGGTGTATTGGGAAGAGTTTCATCCCTAAGCATCCCTATCGATGATTGGTTCCATTTGATTCTACATGAGAAAGTTGTAATTTTATCAAAAAATATTTTTATTTGATTTGATTTTTTCATAAAATTTGAGGATGTTTAATTAGGCCTTCAATTAACTATCTGTTACAACCCCAATTTTTTTGGGTTCCTTTGGTGAGGTATGTAATTTCTCACATTAAAGATATTGGAACAAATAATGATATAATTTGTTTTGAATAAATGGATTGCGTTTACAATAGCCTTGATGATTGTGTTGTGGGCTTTATTGCCTATTGGGCCCAATAACAAGGAAATTCAATTAATAAATGAATAATTGAGTTTTTGAGAAAAGAGAAATGCAGAAACCTCGAGAAGGTAAAGAACTTAATCCAAAGGTGGATTTCATGCCACATGGGTTCCTTGGGTGCGAAGGAGTCCAAAGTTGCAAAGAAAAGCAATAAGAAAAGAAAAGAAAAGATTAATTAAGTATTTCTTTATTAAGAAAGAAATTGAAAACAATGGTAAAAGGTGGAAAACAAGTGAAAAGAGGTATAATTGAGTTATTCTTAGTGGAATTTCGTATTTTAAGGATTCCTAATGATAAAAGGAATGCTAATGAGGAAAATAAAAGAGAAATAAAGAGAAATCCTCAAAAAGAAATATTTTAATAAGAAATACACATGATAATGAAGAATAATGCATTTAGATGCATCTAGAAGGATAATGAGTATCCAATAAAAAGGATTTCGAAATAATAGAGTTTCTTGGGATCCAAGGAGTCCTAATAAAGCGGAAAGAAAGAGAAAATACCAAAATTGCAAAATAAAGGAATAATGGGAATACATAATTAATGAATTATGAGGTATTGTTAAAAAGAAGTATTGTTTCAACAAAAGGAAATATAATGTCGTGGTTAATGGATTAAAATGCAAGAAACAATGCTAATAAAAGAGTATTTTTGAAATCCTAATACCAATGGAAAAAGGAATAATAAAGAAATATGAGAGAGAGAAACTTGCTTATTAGTGAAGGAATATAGTTCCTATTAGGATTAGGCTTTATTCCTTTGTAGGCAAGCATGCTGGGGCATGACTACCCTCCTCTATAAAAGGGTAGACTCTGTGGACAAGCCCAAGCAGTTCCCTTGCGTCTCTCTCTCCTCTCCGTCTTCTTTTTCATGAAAACCCTAGTCTTGGAGGGTAGAGCAATCCTGGAGCAAACCAGGGGATGAGGAGTCATCTGGATGGAGGCAGGGTGCTTCCACATCAACCCTGGACTGCTCGGCTACCATCTCGATGTCCTTAGCTTCACGCAACTTCCCCTGATAGACTGCAAGACCGGTTGCAGTTGCAGCAACGGTCGCGTCCTTCTTCCTCTTGGGAGAGACCACTTTGGTGGCAAGTTAGAGGCACCTTAGGTGCGGCGGACGATGGAGGAGCTAGGGAAACCATCGGTGTCGATCCTCGAGCCTCAGAGTGGAAGGGCAGACAGTGAGAAGCAACCGTATATGGCCTGGTCGCTGCGGATCTCAAGGTTGAAGACGGTCGGGAGCATTGGACAAGTTTTCCCTCTGCGAGCGGTAGAACCAACCTACTTAACCAGGGGCAAAACAGTCACTTTGAAATGTTTTAAAGCAAGCCGCCCAATGTTGCATGGAAGGCGCCTACGTGGCAGCCCCCCATTGGCCCAAAGTAAGTGTTTTTGTTAAATTCATAACTAATGATTCGTAGCTCGGATTAGTATGCATAAAATATGAAAGTTGCTCAGAAAAATGAGAGGAATCCACTAAAAATTCAATTGAAGCCTGATTCCTCTTGCAATTCGAAAAGTAGTGTAATTTATCAACTTTAATGTATTAATGCTTAAAGAACCATATTTTGAGTTGATTAATTTATTTAATAGGGTTTAATGAATGATTAAAGTTGATATTGACCTGTTAATGATGAAAGAGAACATTAGGAACAAAAAGGATGAACTTTGCATGTAATTAGTTTAATTTTGAGTTTAATGTGTATGAATAATACTTTAATGGGCCTTGAAACCCTAATGTTGGTAAATTCGACTCTTAGTAGATTTAATTATTCAAAGTGGTGAAGAAAGATAAGATATAATGATTCTAAGCTATTTCGAGCATTAAAGTTCCTAATTTGTGGTTAAACAGCCTTAATATAGAAATTAGGGTTTTTGAATGAATCAAGGTAGAATTAATGATAAATAATGTTCATATGAGTATTAGAGCATAATGAACTACAAATTGATGATAAATGAGAATAATGATCTTGTTATATATTAAAGGGATGGAAATGGTAGCTTTAATGAAAAGAGGCTTAATGGACTTATATAATGGTTGATTATGCCTTAAATGCAAAACCGAGGATTAGATGTGGAAATAATTAGGGTTTAAAATAGTAAAAGTTGAAGGGAATCCCTAATTGTAATAGAAACCGTAAAAGTGAATTAGAAACCCTAGGAAGCGAGCTAGGTTTAATGGATCTTGATGACATGAATAATAAAAAGGGAATTATGTGATTATTTCAGGATCTTGTTGAAAATGCTTGCTTGGATTCTTATTTGCATGGATATTTCTGTTCAAATCGTCAGATCAGGTATGTGGTTAATTATGAATAACTGCCTTAGTTTCTCAAGGATTTTCCATATGGTTAATCACATTGAATGCAAATTATCAGTTTGGATGTTCATACTCGCAAACTATAAAGTCACTATGATTATCACATTAATAATAGAAGTATGGATTCTCGCACTTACATGCCACCCTGATGGATGATGCCAAAGTTCAGGCCTAGATGGGTAGACCAATGGACACCTTGAGTGGTGACCCCAGGCACCAAGCTCGGGAAAGAGAAAGTGGCCTATGATATTGCATGACTAGTGGGCACCATGAGTGGTGACCCCCAGGCACCAAGCTCAGGATTGAGAAGGTGGCCTTAAGTCATTGGGAAAGGAAACCCTTAGGTCGGTATGCCAAGGTTAGGGCAAAAGTGATGGAGAATGTCATACTAAAAAGTTTAAATTGGCTTGTTAATTAATTTGTTTGTGATTATTAAATTGTTAGCCATATTTGCAAGATTTTGGTTGTTCCCACATACCAGTATATTTCGATATACTGACTGACATTTTGTTTGTCGACATTTTAGGAACAACAATTGAAAGAAAAAATAGTAAAGTGACACATTGTGGAAATAAGAAATAAAGTGCAAGGAGGATTAGATAGAATAATTCAAGCTCTGTATAGATAGATTTCCAAAGTTTTCAAAGGTAAGAAAAGTTTTAATTTTATACCAAATTCCAGTTAGTTAGTAGAATTTCATAATTATTATTGATTATTTGTCGAACCTTTGATCCTGTTAATTGAATAACAGCTCTGACCTTCGGGTCTCCCTTAATTGGGGGTTACCGGGAGGCGGGGTCATTACAATTGGTATCAGAGCGAAGGTTCCGCACTTAATCATTAATAATTATTAAATTTTACAAATTCTGTAGAACCCAAGGGAGTTATTAGAGGATTATCCGAAAGACAGAGGTGTCTAGAAAAGGATCACGACCAGGGGATGGTAATATTTTCCTCCGCACCACTAGTCGGAATACGAGGACTCCCAGATCTATGTGACTGTCTGGCCAAAGTCTTCGGGTATGAATCGAAATAAGATACCTTTAGGACTCTCTCATCTTGTTCATCCATTCGCAACTCAAATTCTGATAAGGACCTTAAGAATTAGGGTTTCCTATCTTCTCCTCACCCTCTTGAGGTACGGGTAAGGTTGATAAGGATTAAGGAATCCTCCACCAAATTAATGAAAAACATGTAAATAAGATGTCATGGACATAATCTTAATAGAGTAAGTGTAAAGGAATAGATACCGGCTTAGGTCATATGGAACGAGTTGTCATTACCCTCGGGAGAGACCTGAGGATAGACCTCCTTTGCTGGAGGATGAGTATAGAGAGTTAGTCTCAGAGGTAGAGACCTCCATTAAAGGTAGAGACCTAGCACATCCTTTGGGGATGATGTTAACCCTAACCCTAAGTGAAGGGTAGAGAGAGATGACATGATGAGATTAGATGTCATGGTAGACGGGGTGTTTGGATGGACATGCCTTTGGATTGCCATACGAGCCATGAGAGGTTGGATGACCTAGCACCTTTGGCAACCCAACCCTGGGAAGGGTCGTGCATGTTTAAGAGAGGGATAGATCCTTCATGGACGAAGTTAGAGAAGAACCTATACAACCCTATGGGCTTGTGAAAGTAGGGTATAGCTTGCACCCAGAGTACATCAGTAGTGTTGACAGTAGGATGAAACCCTAGAAAAGGAATCATAATGGATGGCTTATGAGATAAGCATAAGGGGTTATGGATAATCTTGAGTAAACATAAGTTCGAGCATATGCTTCACTCAGGTTGGGGCATGCTTATGAGCTTGATCCTTCATGAATAAAGGACCTCTTATAGAGAGGTTGGTTGTAGAATTAGCTCTAGAGAGATAGCAGACCCCAGGCAAGAAGGTTGGAAGCCTAAAACCCCGAAATTTGAGGAACAGTGGGAGTTGAGGATGATGCGACCTAGGTGGATGATAGTGGTTTCCGTATGCTTGACCCTTGGAGGCTGATGATGTCTTGGATTCCATGAGAGGAACCAAACCTTAGAGAGAGGATGAGTCTGCTGGTACCTCTGTGCCTATGGTATAGGTGTTTACCTCCTGAGATAGGGAGAAGAGTTTCTTAGACTTGGAGAGGCTTAGTCGTAGGATGTGAGGCCTTATACAACTCTGAGGTGCTGCTTAAATAAAAGGATCATGGAAGTACACGACATATCTTGGACATGCTTGATTTGTGGTTAAGAGATTCAGCATGCAGTTGGACACTCGAAGGTGAACCTAGGGTTCCTAGGCCTAAGAGGGGAAGCAGGGTATCTGATGCTCATGATGAGATTTGAGTCTCTATAGTTTCGAGCATGATACTCCTCATGTGTAGAGATAAAGGAAACCCCTTAAGTTAAGGGTATGTTTGATGATCCCCTCACAACTAAGTTGGTCTAATGTTGAGGAAAGAGAACAAATACGACCCAACATGGTTTAATAGGTGGTCTTCTTGTGCTTTAGTAGTTGCTGGGTTAGGCATGCTCATGTGAAGGTAAACCCTAAGGAAGGTTGTGACCATGTTTTCAAGAGTGGTAGTTTCCTCCCATCCTGGGAGAGGGACCCTCTTGTAGAGGGTATACCAGTTTTGTTGGTTTTGAGGTAACCTAAAGAGCTTTCATAGGATCTTGAGAAGCTAAGTGAAAAGTACATGGTATGAGAATGAACCAGTAGACCCATAGATAATCATCTCTAAGTGCATGTAGATGTGTTACTATGGAGGTAATCGGTATGGGGCCTGACCAAGGTAGGCAGGTTGCCATGACCCCCATGAAAGGATGAAAGTCTGTCATGAATGCAGAGAGAGATGATGGAGACTTGGGTAAGGTGTTAAGTTGAACATGTACTATGATATAATCCTAAGTCTAACCTAGGGTCAGGTAGGGATAAGACTGATGGAAGTAGGAGTTGCCTAATTCCCTAGTTGCACATGACCATAGGGTCAGGAGGTAACAACTATCATTGTCTGAGGGCCATGGGTTAGGAGATCGATCACCTTCATGATCTCATGGGACCCAAAGGGCAGATGAGCAGGGCACTCTCTGGATGCATAAGGGAAGAGGGATGACCCCAAAAGTGTCGGTACCCTATAGACCTAGAGGAGATGACCAAGGATTGTGTGTAAAACCCAGTAGGTTCGAGACCAGTTTTCCATGGAAGTAATTTTTTTTGATATCATGATGTTTGTGATGTGGAGACATGAGTTGCACGTTTCAACTTAGATTTGAAGGTGTATTGGCAAGGTGGGATGTACCATCTCTACTCCTAGAATGGGAAGAACTCTGTATTTGGATGGCCACCAAATGCTTATTTCTTCTTGTTATGGGAGTGAGAGATAGGACAGTATGCATGCCTTACACCAAGGATAAAGATGATGTAAGTTGGAACGTTGCTACAAGGTATGAGGATAGAGATGATAACATACCTTTGTGGAAGGAATAATACATGGATGGTTTACAAACACTAAGAGAAATAAGGTAGTCATCTTATAATGATGTTTTTAGCATGAGCTATGTGGAATTTGCAAGTGATACAAGGTTGAGTTTGATCACCATTAGGATGAGCTCATGGTTTCTTGATGAAGACAAACTTAGAGTTTGAGATGGGATGATAAGTAGAATACATGGAGGTGTATGTCTTCAACATTACCTAACACCTAAGGATAAGAAGTGGTAATGAATGATCTGGCTGTGATATAGCTGCCTAGTTACCTGGAAGCTAGAAGAAGTTGAGGTTGTTTGACTAACCCTATGTTTGGAAAGAGGATGTGTTTTGGCTAACACACAAATGTAACAAGATATGTTGAACAAGTTAATGGTTGTTTGGTTAGCCAGTTTAGTCCTTGATGTAGTAAAAGGATGGTGATAGAACCTCAGATACACTTCTTTGGATAGGAAGGTAATAAAACCCTTTTGAGAGTGGTTTAGGGTTTCCGAGGTATCAAGCTTGAGGAATCATAACAATACAGGAGGTCATGATATACCTTGGTACTACAAATATAGTAAGTGATGGTTGCACTCTGGATGCTTAAAACAAAGTTGCATGTAGCATGTGGCCATGCAATCCAGGAGGTGAAGGACGAACAACAATAACCCAATGTATCGATATAGAGGATAAAAGAGTCCCTGAGAGGGAATGGGAGTTCATCACTATGGAATTTTGTGATAAGTCTCCCTTTGACCCAGAAGGTCAAGATGCAATATGGGTTATGGTAGATCGCCTTACCTAGATAACATGAGAAAGAAAGGAGTATTGTCAAGAGATAGATTCTGTTGATCTACATAAGAGAGAGATGGTTCAACTACACCATGATACGAGTTCAAAAGTTCTTGAGTATGACCTAAAGGTTCACTTCCATAAGGTGGAAGTAGGTACATGAAGAACTCAGTGTCAATATCGCCTATCACCCCTAACTAATGGTTAGTATGATCCAGACTATAGGGTCTGATGAGAGCAAGTGTGCTTGTTCAGGGTGATACAAAGAGGAAGTTCTTAAGATGTGATGTTAACCACCATAGCCTTTATCGGGATGCAAGAATGAGGATGTGTCGGTCACCACTTCATTAAGATGATGTTGGTGAAGGAGGCCTCACGAAGGTCAGAAAAGAACCACAGTGAGTGCAGATGAAGTCACTTTAATTGTGCAATGGCTGAGAGAGAGAAAGCCCAGAGATGACATGAGTCACGAGCTGATGCAAAGCAGACTGACATGCAGTTCACTGTGGGAGAATATGTGATGTGAAAATCCGACCCCTCTAAGCTACGACTGAGAAAGTTGGGTCCCCGATATATGGGTCCATTTGAGATGGATTGGTGGAGATGGTTGTGTTTAGCCTTACCCCTCAGGATAACATGATGTGTAATGTGTTCCATGAGTCCAATTTAAAGCACTATGTGAGGTATCCAAGCCATGTGTTGAGACCTGAACCTATTCAACTTTTGAGAGGCTGAAATGTCCTGAGTCACCTATGAGGGTATGATATACCAAGGTAAGAAAGAACTTAGATGGAAGAATATGAGATGATGAATGTTCTTGGGAAGCACCATGGAAAGGGTGATGCCACATGGGAGCCCTGATGGACGTATGAAAGGCTTATCCTGAACTATTTGTTTGCTTGATCGAATTTTGAGGGCAAAATTCTTATAAGAGGGGAAGGATGTTACAACCCCAATTTTTTTGGGTTCCTTTGGTGAGGAATGTAATTTCTCACATTAAAGATATTGGAACAAATAATGATATAATTTGTTTTGAATAAATGGATTTCGTTTACAATAGCCTTGATGATTGTGTTGTGGGCTTTATTGCCTATTGGGCCCAATAACAAGGAAATTCAATTAATAAATGAATAATAGAGTTTTTGAGAAAAGAGAAATGCAGAAACCTCAAGAAGGTAAAGAACTTAATCCAAAGGTGGATTTCGTGCCACATGGGTTCCTTGGGTGCCAAGGAGTCCAAAGTTGCAAAGAAAAGCAATAAGAAAAGAAAAGATTAATTAAGTATTTCCTTATTAAGAAAGAAATTGAAAACAATGGTAAAAGGTGGAAAACAAGTGAAAAGAGGTATAATTGAGTTATCCTTAGTGGAATTTCGTATTCCAAGGATTCCTAATTATGATAAAAGGAATGCTAATGAGGAAAATAAAAGAGAAATAAAGAGAAATCCTCAAAAAGAAATATTTTAATAAGAAATACACATGATAATGAAGAATAATGCATTTAGATACATCCAGAAGGATAATGAGTATCCAATAAAAAGGATTTCGAAATAATATAGTTTCTTGGGATCCAAGGAGTCCTAATAAAGTGGAAAGAAAGAGAAAATACCAAAATTGCAAAATAAAGGAATAATGGGAATACATAATTAATGAATTATGAGGTATTGTTAAAAAGAAGTATTGTTTCAACAAAAGGAAATATAATTTCGTGGTTAATGGATTAAAATGCAAGAACAATGATAATAAGAGAAAGGATTTTCGAAATCCTAATACCAAAGGAAGAAGGAATAATAAAGAAATATTTAAGAGAGAGAAACTTGCTTATTAGTGAAGGAATATAGTTCCTATTAGGATTAGGCTTTATTCCTTGGTAGGCAAGCATGTTGGGGGCATGACTACCCTCCTCTATAAAATGGTAGACTCCTTGGATGAGACCAAGCAGTTCCCTTGCATCTCTCTCTCCTCTCTGTCTTCTTTTTCATGAAAACCCTAGTCTTGGAGGGTAGAGCAACCCTGGAGCAAACCAGGAGCTGAGGAGTCATCTGGTTGGAGGCAGGGTGCTTCCACATCAACCCTGGACTGCTCGGCTACCATCTCGATGCCCTTAGCTTCGCGCAACTTCCCCTAATAGACTACAAGACCGGCTGCAGTTGCAGCAACAGTCGTGTCCTTCTTCCTCTTGGGAGAGACCACTTTGGTGGCAAGTTAGAGGCGCCCTAGGTGCGGTGGACGATGGCAGAGCTAGGGCAGCCATCGACGTCGATCCTCGAGCCTTAGGGTGGAAGGGAAGACCGCGGGAAGCAGTCGTTCGTGGCCTGGTCACGGCGGATCTCACGGTTGAAGACAATCAGGAGCATTGGACAAGTTTGCCCTCAGTGAGTGGTAGAACCAACCTACTTAACCAGGGGCAAAACAGTCACTTTGAAATGTTTTAAAGCAAGCCGCCCTGCGTTGCATGTAAGGCGCCTATGTGGTAGTCCCCCATTGGCCCAAAGTAATAACTAATGATTCGTAGCTCAGATTAGCACACATAAAATATGAAAGTTGCTCAAAAAAACGAGGGGAATCCATTAAAAATATATTTGAAGCATGATTCCTCTTGAAATTCGAAAAGTAGTGTAATTTATCAACTTTAATGTATTAATGCTTAAAGAACCCTATTTTTAGTTGATTAATTTATTTAATAGGGTTTAATGAATGATTAAAGTTGATATTAACCTGTTAATGATGAAATGGCACTTTAGGAACAAAAAGGATGAACTTTGCATGTAATTAGTTTAATTTCGAGTTTAATGTGCATGAATAATACTTTAATGGGCCTTGAAACCCTAATGTTGGTAAATTCGACTCTTAATAGCTTTAATTATTCAAAGTGGTGAAGAAAGATAAGCTATAATGATTCTAAGCTATTTCGAGCATTAGAGTTCCTAATTTGTGGATAAATAGCCTTAATATAGAAATTAGGGTTTTTGAATGAATCAAGGTAGAATTAATGATAAATAATGTTCATATGAGTATTAGAGCATAATGAACTACAAATTGACGATAAATGAGAATAATGATCTTGTTATATATTAAAGGGATGGAAATGGTAGCTTTAATGAAAAGAGGCTTAATGGACTTATATAATGGTTGATTGTGCCTTAAATCCAAAACCGAGGATTAGATGTGGAAATAATTAGGGTTTAAAATAGTAAAAGTTTAAGGGAAGCCCTAATTGCAATAGAAACCCTAAAAGTGAATTAGAAACCCTAGGAAGTGAGCTAGGTTTAATGGATCTTGATGACATCAATAATAAAAAGGGAATTACATGATTATTTCAGGATCTTGTTGAAAATGCTTGCTTGCTTGGATTCTTATTTGCATGGATATTTCTATTCAAATCGTCAAATCAGGTATGTGGTTAATTATGAATAACTGCCTTAGTTTCTCGAGGATTTTTCGGATGGTTAATCACATTGAATGTAAATTATTAGTTTGGATGTTCATACTTGCAAACTATAAAGTCACTATGATTATCACATTAATAATAGAAGTATGGATTCTCACACTTACATGCCACCCTGATGGATGATGCCAAAGGCCAAGCCCAAATAGGTAGACCAATGGACACCTTGAGTAGTGACCCCAGGCACCAAGCTCGGGAATGAGAAGGTGGCCTATGATATTGCATGACTAGTGGGCACCATGAGTGGTGACCCCGAGACACCAAGCTCAGGATTGAGAAGGTGGCCTTAAGTCATTGGCAAAGGAAACCCTAAGGTGGGTATGCCATGGTTAGGGCAAAAGCGGTGGAGAATGTCATACTGAAAAGCGGAAATTGGCTTGTTAATTAATTTGTTTGTGATTATTAAATTGTTATCCATATTTGCAAGATTTTGGTTGTTCCCACATACCAGTATATTTCGATATACTGACCGACGTTTTGTTTGTCAGTGTTTTAGGAACAACAATTGAAAGAACAAATAGTAAAGTGACACATTGTGGAAATAAGAAATAAAGTGCAAGGAGGATTAGATAGAATAATTCAAGCTCTGGATAGATAGATTTCCAAAGTTTTTAAGGTAAGCAAAGTTTTAATTTTATACCAAATTCTAGTTAATTAGTATAATTTCATAATTATTATTGATTATTTGTCGAACCTTTGATCATGTTAATTGAATAACGGCTCTGACCTTCGGGTCTCCCTTAATTGGGGGTTACCGGGAGGTGGGGTCGTTACAGTATCACTCTCATTATTTTGTTCAGATTGGTAACCCTCAATTATAAATTTGGAAGATTGCAGTGTACAAACTTCTAACGAGACAAGATCCAAAATAATTCAAGTATTACCCGACCAATGCCAACATCCACAATCAATCATTAAGGTAGGCAACATTTTCCAATTGCATCTTATACAATTCTTAGATAGATGATATTTGCAACTCCTTGCCATAGTCATCTGCATGCCTCTGGGTGCTTAATCTCATTAAGGACAACCAATTAAGCCCGACCCAAAATCCAACACGAATAAAAATGCACCCCGCTTGGCAGGCCCACATAACTACCATCACACTTCTACAAGATAGATAATGCACCGTGCTCGGTATGCCCATGCATTATCCATCAAGCTTTTCATGTGTTTTTCTAATGGAAAGGATCTTTTAATATGTCTGATCTTGGGATTTTATATATTAATAAATATATATACATATACATATAAAATCACCACATACTATAGTATGTATCATATACATCCTATATCCCACAAATGTAAATATGCAATTTAAAACATTAGCGATGGTTATGACCATACTAATGTAATTCCTTGGAGCAATAAAGAATTACTACCACCTAGGTCTACATCTCATGTAGGAACCTATTGTTGATGTAGATATGTACTTCAACCAATATGGGTTGATCGGTTTAACCCTTAAATTGATCGGCTTGCCTCTTGACCATTTAGTTGGTCAGTCTGAACGCTCAGTTGGTCTCAGTTCCAAAATCTTCTAGACACCTCTAGGTGATTGGTTGGGACCACCAGCCAGTTGATCTGACTCCTCCTATGATATACCCTCCTTGGTCCTCTAGATGGTCAGCTCATATCATGATATAGTCAGTTCATTTGGCACTGAACGTCTTCATTGTCGTAACAAGAAAATAAAACTATCCTAATCCTATTATACTTATTACATGGTAAAGAGAAACCTTGAATTACATTCAAGGAGACCATAGGTAGGAAAGAATAATATTTTTACATAGGGAAGAAAAGGTAGAGGCTCAGTATGCAAATCAATATATAAGAAGGAACAAATAGACCATATCACCACACACATATATTGGGTTATTGGCCATAACCATGCTACACATCCACCATCAAAAGCAATTTTAGGGCAACACATGTAAATCATATATATATACACACACACACACACACACACACACACACACACACACACACATATATATATATATATATATATATATATATATGGGCCCCTCTTTAATACCCGCGCGGGTAGCTACCCGCCCTCCAGTTTGGTTACTTTTTTTCAAGTTGTTACTTTTGACATGTAGATGGTACTTTACCTTGCAAATTGTTGAGTTTCATGCATAGATAGTTACGTTTGTAACAGCAGATTTCAAAAATGTGGTTACATATATATATATATATATATATATATATCGTGTATTTTGTACATAATTACTTTCTTAGTCGTATAGTAACTTTTTTATCAAAATAGTTACTTTTTTTATTGCAGAATTACTTTTCTGGTCAGAACAGTTACTTTTTTGGATGTCGGGTAGCGAAATCCAGGCTACCCACATGGGTATTAAATAAATAACATATTATATATATATATTAGTTTGGGATCATATGTGGTATTTAATCAGATATGCACATTAATCATTTTAAATATTGACCTTATGCAATAAATAAAAGGTGAAAATCAAAATCTGATCATATCAATTAAATTCCAAAACATAGTAAATTGACATGGCTTTGACCCACACTGTTGGGAAATATGGCATAAGATACGCAACAAAAATAAAAAAAATTATCTGCCATATTCCCAACTAACAGGCGATTGTGTAACAACTATATAATGGGAAGGATGGTTTATGAGGTCATACCTGGTCCTGGAGCAAGTCCATAGACTATTTCCTCATTGCATTATGTGCCTTTCTTCAAGTCTCACTCGGACGACGTCCGCAACAGCTCCTACCAATCACCACAGACAACAGTTTGATGTTGTCCTCCTAGAAGGAAAAGCTCCTCTCCTCTATGATAGTCCACACACACAACTAGGAACTGCTTTCATTGTAGTAAAAATGACAAGAAGGAGTTGTCCCCTCTTGTTGGTTTACTAGCACCAACTTGCTCTCCCACAATTGTTCCCCTTTCTATCTCTTCCTTTATCGGTTAGGACTTTCTTGGATTCTCTCAATTACCACAAATAGAGAAGACAAACAATTGTTAGAGGAAATTGAGTTGTGTTTGAGAATCTCCCAATACCCATCTATTTATAGAGGGTCAGGGCCAAGGTTCCTAGTCTGAGTGGGAGTGGAAGGGACTGAATTTTCATGATTTTTCACAACCTGTGAGTGACAAAATGGTCGGTTTATAGGTGAAATGATCAGTTGGCATGGGAAATGATCAGTTTAACCCTTGAACTGGTCATTTCATCTTGTTTCCCAACAACAATTGTATTGGAAATTAATATCTAATTTAATGCTCAACATTACATCAACACAATTCCTTGAATCAATTGAATTGCTCCACCAACCGCTCAGTTTACAATCTAAGCCGGTTAATTCACAGACATGAGCTGATTGGTTCACTTCCTTAACTGATTGGTTCATTGTCTAGAATTTCCAAAGTAGGTTCAATTGATATGACACACTAAAATGAATGTCTCAATACTTGAACCAGTCAGTTCACTGATCAGTCAGTCGATATTCAACCAATATTGTTTAAATTGAATACCTAACTCTTTAGTAATCAAGTTTAAACCATATTCATGAATGAACTCTTATTCTAAGTGTATCCTGTGTATGTGACCCTATAGGTTCCAAGTTACGTTGGCAGTGAATCTCCAACCCATTTATGACATCACAAGAAAGAACATCGTCTAGTAACACATCATTGCTACCCAAGTAATCTGGATAGTTGGAGAACAACTTCAACCTACAATCTGTGACTGGTGTTACAATGATTGTATACTTCCTTTGTCTATGATATCCATATTGAACTTGAGGCAAGGAATTGTCATCCTTTCAATGCTCAATCCATGTTCCTTGAATTAGAGAAAATTGTTTGAGATATATGTGACCTCAATAGCATATATTGATTCACATGAGCATGCACATTCTTTTTCCAGTCTCTCTTATCAAGTGTCCATGATATCAAACTCCTGTAGGAGGGACAAATGACATCTACATCACTCATAGTCATTTTCATGTGCCACAATGCAGTCAATCATCACCTTTATGGTAGCCCTTATTCTAGGTCATGGCAGATGATGTCAAAGTACACTAAACTACAGGTGATGTGTGTAGTGATTTTAGGTTTAAGAACTGCAATCACCACCTTCACTATGAGAGATGATTATGACAACCAATTATGGTTTTCATGTGTCACTCTCAAGGTGGGCATGTTCGATATATTGTTCTCCAACAAGTATCTATGTGTTTGGTTTGATATGACATATCATGACTGATGAGACTTTGTCATCAACCAACACACACTCTAGTATTATTTGTTATTACTGTCTATCAATGCTCCACAATAACATCCAATTAGGGACATAACAAGAATGTTCATAATCTTAACATCTGTATGATCTCATTATTCAGGTCATCAACCCAAATACATACATCATTGAGTAATGTCATTCTTTTAGCATTTATTATGTTTCTTCATTATCTCATAACTGAGTGAGACATAATAAATCAGAAGATTTCCTTTATTATTAATCAAATCATTTACAAGATATGTGATCACTATCATTACATGATTGTCATTCTGGGCATAGATATCAACAGTTTGTTCTCGCATATGGCTTCCATGAGTTTGTGAATAAGGCATAGAGCATGCAGATCATGGTTTATGATACCTCATCCTCCTTATTGCTTAGGGCTACATGTGGTGTTCTGATGCACCAGGTGAGTACTCCTTTTGTTATGATCCCATAAGAAGTTTCTCCATCATGTTTGATAACTTTTGTAGGAGGGGGAATGCAGCTAAGGTGATATGTGATGATAGGGTCGAGTGATGCATTGAGAAGTATCAGATGACCTGCAAGTGTGAGGTGCAGGGATAGATTTTTTTGGTATTTATCAATAATGGGTTTCCATTTAGCAATAGGTATATGCCATGCTGATAGTGGAAGACTTATGTAAATAATAGGGTAGTATTCTTGTTTTCATGTAAGAAAGGATTGGAATCTATCCATATGTGTAGGTGAAACATGTGTACCTATGAATGTCGGTTTTTAAAAGTTGATCCTAAGACCTAAGATGTATGAGAATATGCCCAATATACAAATGGCAATAATGCTTTGTTCTTCTCTGGTTTGATAAATATGATGGTTTCACCTGTGTATTGTATAATGTTCTTATGGAATCCTATAAGTAGCTCTATAAGACCATGTTGTGTGCCTAGTTGTATGAATCTATCAAGGATAGATGTGACTACGATGAAGAGATAAGGTGGTAGGGGATCACCTTCTCTGAGGCCATTTGTATTTCTAAAGTATCCAAAAGTAGCTCCATTTATGGCAATGGAGAATGCACATGTATAGATGCATGAGTGTATCTAGTGAATCCATGTGGTGGGATAGCCATATCCATGAAAGCATTGAATCAAAAAATACCAATTGATGTTGTCAAATGCCTTCTCAAAATCAAGTTTAATTGTGAGAAGGGGGATGTTCTTAGCTTGACATGTATGAGTAGTTTATGATACCACGATGTAGGAATCATGTATGTTTTGCATTGGTAGAAATGTACATTATGATGGGGAGATAATTTTTTCAAGTAAAGGTTTAGTCCTTAGGCTAAGGAGTTTAGCGATGATTTTGTAGGATGCATTAATCAGACTAACATGTCTTAATCCCCTTATTGATGTAGGATGATCAGTCTTCTTGATGAGTGCAATATGTGTTTGATTAAGAATTTTGATTTCATGTGAAATCTCTACTTTACTATGTATCAAATTAAAAAAATGTTAAATTGGGTCTTGATATATTCCCATGTAGTACGGTAAAATACCGTACTTAAACCATAAGGACTAGGTGACTTGTTTAATCCAAGGCTTATTATAGCATAGGAGATTTTTTATTCCGTAATATGTTTATGAGTGAATTACCAGGTGGAATTTTCTCATGGCATAAAATATCCCAGTCAAAACCTCAATAGCATGAATAATGGTGGCCATTATTGTATAGTGATTTGAAAACAATAATAGCATGTACAATGATCATGCATTTCCATGGTTGTGAGAGTCTGTAATCTAGGTTTTTTGTATGGTAAAAATTCTTTTTTTTTATAGTTACATCATGTGTGAAAGTATTTAGTGTTCTTATCCCCTTCCTTGAGCCCTCTATGCTTGGATCTCTATTTCCATCAGATCTCCTCCATGTCAAATTTCATTCTAATGTCATTAATGGTGTTTTCATATGTATGTTCATTCCATGGGCTATGTGTAATAGATAATAGGTGTGTTTCTTTGGACTTAATCAATGTTTGTAAGTTCCTGAAAGTGTTCCTATTCCAGTGTCTAAGAGTGTTTCTAGTAACCTTAAAACCACAACAATTGTGTATGCCATTCTACAACCAATGTTCCTATATGACTTCAATGAAGCCAGGGTGTTTTTTCTAGAAACATTGAAAATGAAATGGTCTATGCCCCCATGAGTTAGTTATAGTATGAATCATCATTGAAAAATGATCTGATAGGATAGATGCATTAATCAATGCACATGCATGTGGATATTGGAGATTCCATATATTCATGCAAATGAAACAATCTAGTTTGGACTTATGCACCCCACGGTGTCATATCCATATACCATTAGTGGTCAATATATCACATAGGTTGTTTTACGCAATGTAGTTCCTAAATAATGAACGGTGTGCTTGATGTGTATCAGTATATCCTATAGAGTGTCTTTCCCTAGATCAACACGTAAGGTTAAACCCCCCTGTTAACCATGGAAGAGTATGGTGTAGATTAGCCATTTCTTATAGTCCTAGCATGAAGTTATTTTTATTGTTGTTGGTTGTAGCGTGTATACCAATGAAAAACCATGTGAAGTTGTCATTAATATGATGTATTTTTAAAGTGACGTTGTAACGCCTAATGTGAACCTCTTTTATATCCATTTTTTAGGTGTCCCATTCGACAAGGATGTTGCCACTGATACCTACAAGAGGGCATTGAATCCATGAGTTGATATGTTGACCTCCTATGGTTCTGAGTTAAAATTAGAAAATTGAGGTTTAAGTTTCTTGAATGGTGATAACATCAATCTTACAATTGTATATATGTTGTGTAGTTTTACGTCTCCTACTAGCATTAGAAGCAACACAAATATTCCACGTTGTAAAATGCATTTTAAAGGTAAAAGTATATTATAGTCAATAAAATAAACAATGAAAGTAGAGATAGATAATATGTAAAAAAGGTATAGCAAAAAATAAACTTAAAAAATAAAATGTGTATTGTTCAGAGCTAAGTGTGTCTCTACCGTGATCCCATTCCATGAATCTCTTTAAATTCTACAGGAACATGCTAGCAAATTGAATGTTAATAAAATTAATTCCCAATTTATTGGAGAATGTATTGAACTCATTAATAGAGTTCCTTTTATATGGTTAGATTGTGTGCTATCCTCATATAGACTGTATGCCATATATGTTTCCATCTATGAAAGAGATGATGTGGTGCATATATTTGTAGGAGGAGCAAGAAGAGATGTTTCCTTATCAAGGTCATCTACGGAAAAGAAGTTCATCTTCTTCTCTGTGTATGGGGTGCACATCATGGTTCCAGGGTCGTATAGATCCTATTGTGTAGTAGGTATGGAAGTAAACATGCACCTATATGTCTTTCATTATGGACTCCTTGATCTTGTCTGTCGTTACCGGGTTGAGGTAAGTAGGATCGATCTATAAAAGTGAACCCTAATATGTGATATGGATCATGGGTGGTTATGACATAGTATATGTAACATTGTATGAAGTTGGGAGCCTTTCAACTATTGAGGATGTGTTTAATGGGGTGTTTGCACCATGATGAGGTATGTTCCTAGTCCACATGTTGTTCTTTCCCAAGTGCTTCATGTTAGTTGAATTGGTTTGGTTTTTTTGTCTTGGGTTGACAATATCATGATATCAGGTGTGTGTTATGGTCTTTGAAATGGGTGGGTTTGTTGTTGGAATGTTTGTATCGTAGTTTGATAGTGTAAACTAGTGATCCACAACAAAGATTGAGTTGGTTGGGTAAGATGATTTCTTTGTGGACAAAGAAGACACAATAGGCTTTTTGAAGTCGGTACGTTGGAGGGTGTCTGGGTAAATGAATTGTAAGGTGTCACCGACAACATTAGCTATCTATTTGAAGGTAATATCTTCCAAAGGTGTGCTAGAAAATAAAAAATATACACCCATCCTGACACACCTGAGAAGAATAGGGAGGTACCAAAGTCAAGTGTCCATCAACTCACTAGGGTTTAAACATAGCCTTCACCACATGGAAAAGTGATGGTATGGTCGATAAGCTACTCATACTTAGTACATGAAGGGAGTAGTAGAGAAGTCAGTTAGGTGATAGGTTTTTAGGTTCAGGTATGGTGCATCTAATAAGAAAGAGCAGCTAATTCTTGAGTGACATTAACTCTAGGCATGTTTTCATATTAGTGAAGTCGAGGATGATGCTTCATGAGGTGAGGACCTTGAGCATCCTCATACATGACGTCATAACATTTATGGGACATTCAATTATGGGAGTGGGCTCAGTTTGTTGGGCCATGCCATCATAGGAGGTGGTTTTAGATCGAAAGGTGATGGTCGGTGGTGTGGAAGAGGCATTGGGTGGTAGTTCCATGAATGATACCGCTCGAGTGGGATTAAATTCTTGAAGCTGCTCAGGGAGCTGGAAATGCATTGTAGATGGAATGTTGGGTGTCGATGATAGGGATATTTTATCATTTGTGTTGTTGTAAGGGACAGAGTTCAATGCTCTTGGATAGGTGCATTTGAGAGCTATATATTCATATGGTTGGAGATCTTAGAGGGGAGAAAGGTGTTGTAGAAGAGAGGTGGTCTATGCAGTATTGGGGTCTGGCCATAGGAGAAGTTCTTCTGGCATTCCTAATATTTGGGTCACTTTTTCAGAGGAGTCCATCGGACAGTGCATGGTAGATCTATCGTGGGGTGATGAGAACTTGAAAATGGGTACATCAAGGTCATGGAATGGATTAGTGTAGTGAGAACATGATCTAAGTTGGTGTCCATATCATCTCATGCATAACACATGATAGGGTCTCGGAAAATAGATGTTGTGTGACCCATTTTAAGATATTAAAAGCATATAATATATTTGTGTTTGTGTTTTATTTTACATTTATGGGTAACAATATGCTAGATATTATTGTTATCTATTTCCAACTTGGGGAATGTAGATATAATGTTAGATTATGTGTGAAGAGGTGGAAATTTAAAGAAATCAAGTGTGTGTGTTTATGATTTGGTATCACCTGGCGTCAAGCGATGTAGTGTATGGGAGTATAGGAGTACCTGAATATTCTATGGATGTTTGAGGATCTAGGAAGGTGTGTAGGCATTGAAGATGTAGTTGTGTCATCCACATATGTTTCTATCTCAAATGTAGTTTATGTATCCTTCACTACAATAGATGTCGATTCAACAGTTCTATCCTATACTGACATATATCTATTTTTAAATGATGTAGTAGATGTATCCTTTAAGCTTGATGTGCTTGTTTCTGGGTCAGGATAATGCCTAAGGATGTGTATAGGTGTGATGTTGTGGAAATCCTTCAACCAAATAGTAATTATTTGGTTACCTCTTGGTTGAAGTGTGAGATGTCATCCCTAAAAAAGGTTGAGAATGATCATCACCTAACTCCATCCCTAGACAAATTGGAGTCCCACTATTTGATCTTCATGGAAGATAACTTGAAACGTGATACATCCTACATGAAACTCTATCCATACTAGATTATAATCACATTTGAGATATTACCATGATCTAGGGATGTGGATATTCCAAGATGAACCCATGGTAGACCATCATCTCTCATTGTTGTGTATGGGATAATTGGGTTGTATTAGTATCTTCTTGGATGGTATTTTAGTGTCATGCTTGTTTATAATCCTTATATAGTTGTGAAAATATAGTTGTCTACTAGATCTGGATAGTTTGATAGCCTGAAGGCCACCCATCCTCATATGGATGTAGTCATATGTGGTGGGAAGAATGTGATGTTGAATGTATTGCGTAGGTCAGCGTGATGGGGTAGATCAGTTATGGATGTGTGATGTCAATCAGTGCAGAACACCAATTTTGTTGCAGATGGTGGTTGTATCAGTATATGTTGTCGATAAGTGAAACTCGATGTTGTATATAGTGTTTCTCTATAAGGAGTAGGTTCCATAATGATGTTGTAATATTGTTCTCATGGTATGATAGCATAGGAAAGTTTGGACAAACCAGATGTCGTATGAAATATCATGATGGAAGATGGAGAGGGTAGGGGCAATCAGTTTATCCTCACCTAAATCTTAACTGGCATCTATTGTCGGTGTGATGAGCCATGAGGGTGTAGCTAATTTCTAGATAGAAGGAAGAGTTGAGAAGGTAAAGCTAATTTCTAGAGAGAAGGTTGAGTTGTATGCCTTTCGTCAAGTAATTGTATCCACAGGTCCTTTTTTCTTTTTCTATAACAACTAAGCTAGGGGTCCTTTTATAATTTCTAAATTCTTTTGAGGGTCATGTAGTTAGTTGGCAGAGTAATAAGAAATATGTCATGGCTCATTCCGATATTTAGACAGAATATTGTGCCATGGCATATACATATATGTTAAATTCAATGAATGAAGTCTATTCTTTGAGAATAAGGCTTTCCTCTCTCTTCCCTAGAAACTCTCAAGTGTGATAATCAAGCAGATATTCATACATCTAATAATCTAGTTTTTCATTAATGTAACAACCACATTGAGGTTAACTTCCACTTTGTAAGAGACATTATTCGTGACTGGAAAATCATAATGCCTTACGTAAAGACTAGAGAACATATCGTTGATACCTTCACCAAGACTCTTCCAACTTCATCCTTATCCTATATATGTAGCAAGCTGGGAATACATGATGTGTAATTTCCAACTTGAGGGGGGTGTTGGTGGTATTTTTTTTACTTATTTTCCATTGTATTAGGTAATTGGGCTTACTCTCCTCAGGACCATTAGCATTAATTTAATTTATGTTATGTTGTGTATATGATACATCATACCTTGAGACAAGGCTATATGTGACTCTTTGTATCCCTAGTTCTTATAATAAAAATTCTCTTCATGACTATTATTTAATTATATTAATGCAAACGAACTATTGATACAACTGACCTAGATATTTTAACACTAAACCTGTTGCACCTAACAATGAAGGCTCCTTGTGAAATGATCCTATCTATTTTTATCATGTATACTTATGGCCGAACAAGTCAAATCACAATTATAAATTTTAAGACTGACTATTAGTGTATAACAATGATGACTCAAGAAGAAGAGCAATGATGATATTAAGTGAAACTAGTGTTTTCACACAAATCCAATTACGTTGGAGACTTGTATGTGATCTAAAGGTGCAATAAAGCTTGCATTTGTTATGTATTCCTATTTTTTTTTCTTCTCTTCATCTTCTTCCTATTTTGTTCTTCTCCACTTAATTTTCATTGTCTTTGTTGATAAGATTAATAACCCCATTTGTAGAGTGATATTTGACCTAGTCTTCTTCTTCTTCATTATCTTTTTTATGATCTTACCTTTCCATATATGGTTGGAAGAAAAACTAGGATCATTTTGTTGCTCATTTGTAGATGTTACTCTCTATTATATCTTTAGAAGGAGCATGGTCCAACAATATCTAACTGAGTGTATATATTAGTCATTGATTTAGGATATAAGGGGTGAGGGTAGGAACTCATTTAATAAGTTTTTAGTTTATGAATCATTTATGCTTGATGTTTTGGAGTCCTTGTTGTACATTACTATTTCAACCTATACCATATAAATGATAACTTTATAAAAATGACTCCAACCCCATTCCATACTAAATAATTAACGAAGAATAAATCATGTCATTTATAACTAAAATGTTATTCCTAACCATGCTTATGTTTACGGAGAGTGAGATCAAGCTATAGTCTCACTCCTTCTTTGTGATAATAAAAAAGAATGTAATTATATTAAAAGCTTATTTGTAACAATATGAAAATTTGCATGAATACTTAAGTGAGTATAAGTTCCAATTATACAAATTCCCTAATAGCTAATGATTTTATAAATTGCTTATTGTGTACTTGTGACCTAAGGTGGTTGTTAGTTTTTAACTATAGTTGATGTTATCTTTTATTCTTATTTTAAAGGTGAAGTTTATGCAATGATTTTACCATGCTTATTTGTTAATATGAGTGTTTTCCATATTGTTTAGATAATGTTTGGGCATGAATAACCTATTCAAATGAGAACCATCATATGAAATCTAATTTATGAGTATCTAAATAGAACTAAAGATAAGGTAATTGGATTGTAATGTGGATAGCAAGTGTATGTTATATCTTAAGATGGAATGAGGTGTAATATACCCAAGTTTCTAATATATGATATGTTCAATGTTTAAAAAGAGGCATGTAATAAATATGAGGCATAAATACCTTATATGAGATTATTATATATGAGAATACTAGAGATAAATTAATGACGATAACAATGAACAATAGGACATGAAAATTGATGTGAGATCATGTGCTTGATATGAAACTATAAAGGGGTGAAGTGTTATGGTGAGCCTATGTGAAATTTCTAAGTATTTAATGATGAGGATGTTTACATGTAGTAGTAGCAGAGATGCATGTTTACATGTAGTAGTAGTAGATATGTGGCATAACTTAGTATCATAGGATAAAGGGTGTGTGGGCCTTTGCCACAAACTTTACTCATTTGGGAAATGGAACCATTGTCTTATCCACTTATGAGTAGTTGAGAATTTCCACTGTTCATGTGAGGCTTGGGATGTAGGAATGTAGTTGCATCTCAATAGATGGTGTTGTGGTACCAGATTGTTGAAAATATTGTGATGTAAGGATGGTGTTTTAAGATAAAACTATACATGAAAAATCAAAAAGATGAGTATACATGAGATAAGATATATCTGATTGTGTGGATGATTACTCTTGGATTTATATTTTTTTCTATATTCACTTCCTATCATGTTATATTTATACATGCTCATGTTATAAATAATAATCCCCTAGGTATGTTGACTAACTAAGTGTGAAGGTACCACTCACTAAGGAAACAACACCATAGATAATATTTTTTAAATGTTTTTTCTAGGTATCAGAGTTGTGCAGCGGATGTGTGTGCAAAGATGTGGATTTGTTGTGGATGTTGGTCGCCTAGTTAGAGTCCATGTACACCTGGGTCTTGGTGTTGGATAGCTCGTTGTGTATTGTGCTACCAGTGGGTGCTTTCTTGTAATGTTGTAATAACTTGTTTATGCATGGATATCATGTCACTTTAGTGAAGGATGTAAATGTAACATTTTACAACATAGTCTTGTAAAATGATCAATGTTCTTATGATAAGAGGAGGTTGTTTGTGATGTGTGAAACATTAGAGAGATGATGATCAATATCTATTTCTTAAACTATATGGACTTATTATATTATCGTTTATGAATTAATACTTGTTTTTCACCAAAGCCTTATCATCTTTTATCATTGAGTGTCGGTATAGTTGTCCTTGCATCCTTTCCATTTGTGTTATCTAGATTGTGGACACAAAACATTGTACATAATTGTGAGAATAAGGTAGAGATATTATATACTCCTACCTAGCCCTATGGTGGTCTTAGGATGAGTTAGTTGTCTTAGGGTTATTGAATAAGTCCTAAAGCATAGTGGTGAGTCATGCATATGAGTAAACTATGATTGCTTATACTTAGCTAGTTACATGTTGATGGGTGCAAACTCATAACCTTTTTTGTACATTTTTTATCTTGAAAATAAATTGTTAGCTATGAATTATTTTTAGCATAAATTATCTTAGCTATTAAATAATCTTGATTGCTTCCTCTTCAAGAGCCTTACACTCCACCACAGACAATTTCCTTTTCACATATGGCTGATCTGGATGGGGAGAGACCACTTGAAGAAAGTCACATGCCCCCACTCATTGATTGTAAAGATGACATTCCCATTTCAATTCCTCTTGATCCCTTGGGAACATATTGCATAGAGGAAATTGAGACACATGACACGTAAACAAGGAAACCTAATAATCCCATTAACCACAATGTTGATTTCATGATTTGTGAGGAGAGAAAAAATATTTATGATGTTGAATTAAATCCAATTGTTCTGTCTATATTGACACCATGTTTGTTGCATGTAGATCCAGGTCATGAATAGAAACCTAAGCCAAACCCTTCACATGATTTACAACTACTGACACTACACATAGCGGATCATCTTATGTCACCTTTCCTTTTGAAAAAGATGACCCATCTCATGTATTTTGGAAAATATTAACCCAAAGACAACCAATGAATCTTATCAAGCCACCAATCCACACATCATCAACACTTCCTCCACTGATGAAGGAAGATATATGGATCCTACTAGAGGGATTGTGAGGTGACAATAAATGTCATTATAACCAAATAGAAAACTCCTTTGAGCTTCCATGACCACCCATCCATTGGGTGTACCATGAAGCTCCTCTGTTCAAAGCTCTAGCCATCATCGACATCCCATTCAATTGGAATTTTTTGAGCTACCAGGGAATCCTAGCATCCCACCGATTTCCCCCTCCATTTCGCATTTCTATTTTACTTGAGATAAGAAAAATTTTGAGCTCAATGTGGAGGTGGGTGGTATGTTCTCACTCCACCCACTCTATCTTAAAATTCTCACAATTTTTATTATGTTATGAAGTTTAGATTTAAAATTTTTAAATTTTTCTTTAAGTTTTGGCCCTTATCTATCCGGATAGGCCTTTATCTAGTTGGCTATGTTGAGATGAATGTTCATCATTATACCACCTTTGTATGATTCTACTTATTTTTAACACAATTATAAACCTTTCATTGTTAGAAATTAACATGCCACCTAGGATCCGGATTGACACCACTTCTTGGAAAAGACAACAAGTCATAGAGGATTGATAGGATTAAAAAATAATATTCCCTTATCTAGAGTTCTAGATTGACTTGAAAAATTTCTTGATTTTACACAATTCAGACATTAATTGATCCAATGAATGATACTCCCTATGCGTTGAAATTTAGAAAAATGAGTTGCACAAAGAACAACCTTTTTTTTCCTTCTTCCATCACCTTCTTATCTCTCCATCCACAAAACCAAAATAAAAACACAATGTGTCAAAGTCCAAGTATGGGGTGGCACCTTCCCCCTCTTCTGCTTCTTCCATACCTGTCACAAATTTGTTATGGGTGTATTAAGAAAAGATGTCAAAAGAGCACACCAAAACATGTGGTATATGTAATTGTAAATAACAATATGAAAGGCCTCAATTAGAATAGAGGAGAGGTTGCTGTAAGGAGTGGGATCCCAGAGGGGAACCACTCCCTACTAAAAATTTGAACAATAGAACGTCCAGTCCAAACACATACAAAAGGTATGATGGAGTGGGTGTAAATTTTCAAATCTTATTTAATGGTAATCAAAACAACCCAAGTATAGCAGTGGAAGTAAATTATTGACTATATTCAATTTTCAAAAATATTACAAAAGAACATCATAATCTCCCACAAAGGTTACATGTAAGGTATAACATATGGATCTAGGTAGAGGGAAATCTAAGCCATATCAGCTAACTTCCTATCTTACGATCCAATAAACTGAAACAAAAGCTTCCAAAGGTATCCATGGGAGGCAAGGAGCCTCTTCCAGGTGGCTCCATGGTGAAATTCTCATCGAGGAACTCCATGACCTCGCACAGGCTAGCGGCGGTCGGGAGACATGGTTGTGGATCCAAAAGGGTGTAAACAAGTGATGGGGATAGATACTCGTGTTGCCTCAAAGGTGGGGGGAGACCTATATATACACGAGAAGGGTTGAAGAGGCCAAAGTCGATGGTGGACCAAGAAACAGGGGAAGTGGAGAACTCCCCTCATCGACCGGGGTGCAGAGATGATAAAACCCTAACAAAGTTGGGATCAACCTGTATGGAATTGGGTGAGGAGGCTAAAGAGAAACAAAACAGAGAAAAGGGTGTGAAGGAGAGAGAGAAATCACAAAGAGAGTACTATTCATACGAAAAAGGAAAGCCGATCCAAGGTAGGAGACAATCTCGCTACCCTAGGATTTGGATCAGAAGGCTCATAGAGCTAGGCGTATTAAAAGAAATCCGGAACCAACTAACTTTAATGTGACAGGAATACAAATCTGAACAAAATTAAAGTTTTATTAAATTAATTTTCCTTTCTCTCTCTCTCTCTTCAATTAAGGGTCCAAACATTATCCAAATTAGGTGAAATTTTGCCTAGAGCATGTAGATTTTGATTTTTACATTAGGTTTTCCTTTTGGGAACTTTTGATGTGTTAAATAAATCAATGCTTATTTTCTCTTTCCACATGCATTAATTCATTTATGATTCTCAACATTTTGTGAAACTTCATCCACAAGTCATATTGGATGTGTTGGGTACGAATTTTCCATCAACTTTACATGTTGGAGTTGTTTGTACAATTATTTAATATTTTGTAGGTTCTACACACTCTCTCCTGATTTCATCTTTTAAATAAACATATTCCAAATTGGATGAAAATTCACCAAAAGGCTATATTTATTATGTAGATTATGAATCCAAGATTATTTTCCTCTTTTGGATTCATTTAGTATTTTATTTGATATTTTGGGGAAAACATAGATATTCTCTTTCCAAATTTAATTAAATTAATTACTATTATGTGAATAATGCGAAACTTGACTCCCAAGGCAACTTGGGACCCAAGGAACACGATTCTTAACGTAGATTCCACTTTTGGTATTTCTTTTAATGAGTTATGTCACAATTAATATTTGTGGCCATTATTATCACTCTATTTTATTATTAGCAATATTGCTTATTCTATTATGCTCCATAACTTAATACTATCACCAAAAGAATTATGTGTGCTTATTTGCACAAAATTCAAATAATTAATTTTTACCTTATGTGACATATTTTATGTGTTCATTATGAGCCTAAGACTAATGTGAGAACATTAGTTTACATTAGAGTGATTTATACATGCATTATATTATTAGGGTTATACTAAACATCATCTAGATCTAAACCTTAACCTTGTTTGGCTATGCTTAAAAGGTCAAAGCTCTAGGGTAGGGTTTAAGATCCGGTATGTTGCATCACTCCACCCCTTAAAAGGATTCTGTTCTCAAATTCTATTGATCCAAACATCAACAACTGACAAATCTCCACCCCTTATAAGGTTTAACCTAACAAGTCAAATTTAAACCAAGTTTTATAGATTTAGGGTTACCCACATAACTTTTACTTGTGAATGTTTTATAGATTTATTCTATCCATGTATCCATCAACAAGTTATAACCAACTAGTGTTGAACTTTAGGTCCTCGTGTCTCTAACCTATCAACCCTAAGATCCACAAAAGTCATAGGGTGCAAAGGGAAGGTCAACTACACCTTTATATCATTCCACATATTCCTAGTTTCATTCTAACATCATAACTAGGGTTTTAGGATCACTAATTCTCGGGTTTCTCTATCATATCTTCATAACTCACTTCATTGTGACTTAGTTCAAGAAAACTTTGATGAAATCCAGAAATTTTTGTACATGTAGTAGTATAATTGAAAATATGTTTTTCTTCATAGAATCATGCGATGTGAAACAAAGATGAGCTCAAAATCAATACAGAAACCAAGTCACAATATATCCATAACAAGACCTCCTTATCCTAATTGCATCCTCAATTCAAACCTCATAGTATCAAGCTATACCAATCACTTTCTCAAATTTAGGGTGAACATCTCACCTAAAGGTAACTATCTAAGTCAAGGGTTCTAACTAGGGAGACAAAATTGAAATAGTCAGATTCTGACTAACATGGGCTCTAATATCATGTTGTAAGGAGTGGGATCCCAGAGGAAAACCACTCCCTACTAAAAATTTGATCAATAGAATCTCCAGTCCAAATACACCAAAATGGTATGATGGAGTGGGTGTACAATTTTCAAATCTTATTTAATGGTAATCAAAACAACCCAAGTATAGCAGCGGAAGTAAATTATTGACTATATTCAATTTTCCAAGAGGTTACAAAAGAACATCATAATCTCTCGCAAAGGGTTTACATGTAAGTACAACATATGGATCTAGGTAGAGGGAAATCTAAACCATATCAACTTTGTCTCCAAGCTTTAGCTTCACAAGATAGGTCCATATCTTTATGCCCTATCCTCCAAGTCTTTCACCTAGTGTTGGAAGCATACCCCAACAAGAAGAGAATATAGATGGCATCAGCAAAGGCTAGTATGTGCATACGAAATTGGAATTGAGCAATTTATAAAGAGATAAGGACATCAAAATAGAAGGCTTCCCATAGAAAAGAAAAGTACCACCCAAGTGGGTGTCAAGAGAATTGATCCACAATAAAAGAGATATTGCCATTAAAACAACATATAAAAGTGGTTCCACATAAGCACATATGAAATTAGGGCACATAACCCAAATCCATAAATGTCATGCATGCATGTGAGATAAACATAGTCCTATAACAATATAATGACAATGGCCGCCAAGCCTCATAAACTTGAAACCTGATAGAGAACGGCACATAACCAAACTCCCAAATATATATAAAGTGGGTCAAACATCATAAACTTGAAACCCGGGTATGGGGCACATAACCTCCATCTCAAAAGAATAAAGGGAACATAAACCAAAACCAATGAAATTATACTACTCTAGTGCTACTGAATCACATAGCATGTTTAATGTAGAGGCAAGTAGAAAGTATAGTCAGAGTATACAAACTCGTCACCACATAAGTGACCATCATATACATCCACCTCATAAGTGGGAAAAAGACATCACATGTCATGATATAGAGTTCCATCATGAACAAAGCATATGAAAAGAGTCCAAAAGAATATCCATAATCACAAGATCAGTAAGAAGTAGGTACTTCACATGAAGCATATTTTTTAAAAGAACAAGATAGAGTGTAGGTTAATGTCCATAGGACCAAGAGATAGAAGAATATAGGTGAATTTATCAACATAGAATAATAGGGGATACAACATACCTTAAAAAAGAATCTAAACAGTCCAAAGACAGTCCTAGATCCAAGCCTAGGCCTCCAAAGCACTTATATTGCATATATGTAGAATTAGGGTTAGGTTTACATTAATTATTCACACCCTAAAAATCACCTTTTTATTATCTAAGAATTAGGTTATAAAAATAACACCATGTTGTAGCTTATATTTTTCTAAGCTCATAACATATTTTATTTTATTTTTTTGACTTACAAACTATTAGTTATAAATTTTAGAAAATTCGACCAATGAGGAATCTCAGAAAAGCCACATGTATAATCCATTATTCTTCTCACAGTGGGCCCCAACAATGATAGACCTATAGAGACTCACTGTGTGGATCCGGTCCTTCCAACCAAAAGTGTGATTTCGATAAAATAGGATCCAGAGTAAAGTATGAAAATGCCCCTGGAGGGAAAAACAAAGAAGTAAGAAAAGGTAGGGGTACACTTGAGGAATCATCATCTTCATCCTCTCATGAAAACATCCCGTTAAACAATTGGGTTTTGTCCCGATCCTAAATTGTGATCCCTCGATTGGAACTTGACTACTACTCAAAACCAAGCGAAGAAAAATATACTATTGGATTCCCATTGTCCTCTCCATCATCTGTCGGTCCTAGGGAACTCAACCTTAGGTCAAGGGGATATTAGACGACCAGAACGCCCTAACCCACCAAGGAAAATGGGAACATACATTAACAAAATTGGTAACCATAAACAAGAAACAAAGCTTGGGGAAAAGTTTGAAACTTCAAGGCAAAGTCTGCCACAAGTAAAATAAAGAAAATGGTACTCGACCCGCGAAGATCATGGGTCAATTGCCAATCGTGAAGCTGACGAGAAAAGAGAGGGAAAATTACACAACTTTTCTTAAGATCCAATAAACTAAAACAAAAGCTTCTAAAGGTATCCATGGGAGGCGAGGAGCCTCTTCTAGGCGGCTCAATGGTGAAATTCCCATTGGGGAACTCCATGACCTCACACAGGCCAACGACGGTTGGTTGACATGGTTGTTGATCCAAAAGGGTGTAAAGAAGTGATGGGGTTAGATACTCATGTTTCCTCGAAGGTGGGGGGAGATCTATATATACACGAGAAGGGTTGAAGAGGCCAAAGTCGATTGTGGACCAAGAAATATGGGAAGTGGAGAACTCCCCTCGTCGACCGGGGTTTAGAGATGATAAAACCCTAACAAAGTTGGGATCAACCTATACAAAATCAGGTGAGGTGGCTAAAGAGAAAGGAAACAGAGAAAAGGGTGCAAAGGAGAGAGAGAAATCACAAAGAGAAACTCGTGAGTAATGTTCACACAAAAAAGGAAAGCCGATCCAAGGTTGGAGACAATCTCGCTACCCTTGGATCTAGATCGGAAGGCTCACTGATCTAGGGTATTATAAGATATCTAAAACCAACTAACTTCAATATGACAGGAATACAAATCCTAATAAAATTAAAGTTTTATTAAATTAATTTTACTTTCTCTCTCTCTTCAATTAAGGGTCTAAACATTATCCAAATTTGGTGAAATTTTGCATAAGCCAATTAGGGCATGTAGAATTTGATTTTTACATTAGGTTTTCCTTTTGGGAACTCTTGATGTGTTAAATAAATCAATGCTTATTTTCTCTTTCCTCATGCATTAATGACTTTACGATTCTCCAAATTTTACGAAACTTCATCCACAAGTTATATTTGATGTGTTGGATATGCATTTGCCATCAACTTTACATTTTGGAGTTGTTTGTATAATTATTTAATATTTTGAAGGTTCTACACACTTTCTCTCTCCTGATTTCATCTTTTAAACAAGAATCTTCCAAATTGGATGAAAATTCACCCAAAGGCTATATTTATTATGTAGATTATGAATCCAAGATTGTTTTCCTCTTTTGGATTCATTTATTATTTTATTTGATATTTTGGGGAAAACATGGATCTTCTCTTTCCAAATTGAATTAAATTAATTACTATCATGTGAATAATGTGAAACTTGACTCCCAAGGCAATTGGGACCCAAGGAACATGATTCTTAACTTAGATTTCACATTTAGTATTTCTTTTAATGAGTTATATCACAATTAATATTTGTGTCCATTATTATCACACTATTTCATTATTATCAATACTGCTTATTCCATTATGTTCCATAACTTAATATTATCACCAAAAGAATTGTGTGTGCTTATTTGCACAAAATTCAAATAATTCATTTTTACCTTATGTGACATATTTTATGTGTCCATTATTAGCCTAAGACTAATGTGAGAACATTAGTTTACATTAGAGTGATTTATACATGCATTATATTATTAGGGTTATACAAAACATCATCTAGATCTAAAGCTTAACCTTGTTTGGCTATGCTCAAAAGGTCCAAGCTTTAGGGTAGGGTTTAAGATTCGGTATGTTATAGTTCCTCCCTCCATACCTCCTTCACTTCAATTTTATACCCAGGGAAAACTTAAAAAAAGACCCCATTAAATTCTTGAGCCCTGTTCTAGTGTAAATAACTTGAATAAATACGCAGGAGTACCAAATACAAAGGGATATGAAATTTGTTTTACTGCAGGGCTTGAAATGGAACCAAGTTATGAAATAATCTTGAAATGAGGGATATAAAAATTATTTTTTTGTGAATCAAGGAAGTTAAGGTTGTTTGGTCGTATAAGATGGAAGGGCTCAAATGGTATTATGCAGGTGAGGATGATAGACCAAAAGTAATATATGGAAGTATTTTATGTTGTTTGAGGACAAACAAAACTAAAAGTTTGGGATATTTTGATGAGTGCAAGAACATCACTTTTTTTTACATTTTTAATCTTGAATTAAAAATAAATTGCTAGCTATTAAATATTTTTAGCATAAATAATCTTAGTTTAGCTCTTATTACTTAAATTGAAGTTTTTACTTGATTATTTTGCATTTTACATGAAAATAAAAAATTGTTTCAAAGAACACAAATTCCTAAAATTTCTCTTGGAATATGTTTTGTATAATTTCTCGCACTGTCTGAAACTCATGTATACTCGGCACCAAAAGTGCTCTAACTTTTGCGTCCAAAATCCAAATTGAGTGTAAAAATACTCTTTGGAAAGAAAATTTAATTTTCTAAAAAAGATCCAACTATTTATAACCTTTTGATCTTTTGGTCCATTCGATATCGCTGCTGCAAAAAACTACATTACGAAAAGTCGCATGGTCAAATATTAAAGATGAAAACTCAATAAATCCGTCCTTTTGTGGGTAAACAATTAATGTTATAAAGTTCACTACTTTTACTAAAAATGTTGTCAAACTCTATATGATTTTATGAAAGAAAAATGTAAGATAATACTAGTCAAAACCAGAATAAGAAAGACATCAAAGTAGTCAAAGTTTCACCCATGTGACTTAGAGATGAAGCAAGTCATTCCTCTTGGATTTTTTTTCTCCTCCTTTCTCCCTATAAAAGGAGGGGGGACTCCAAAGAAAAAAATCATCTTGTAATTTGTTCTTCTATCACTTTGTATATCATTACTTGTAGAAATTTTGTACTTACACTTTATATTTTAGAACTTTATTATTTCATTCTTGCATCTTGTACTCATTTATTCAATAAAATTAGTGTTTCTCATCTTATTCTTCATTTTTTTTCTGGAACAAGGATCTAAGATGAGCATCCATTTCATTATCACTAGGCAAGATCCTTCAAGATTCTTCTTCTTCCTAGTCTATGACTTCTTCTCTTCCTTCCATTGCTCTTCCTTTAATTTCCATGAATCGCGAGTAGTTCTATTATCAGGGCATAGGGAATAGCCCCATAGCTATAGTGTAAACTAGATATATTCCTATATGGTAATACTCATCATATGTCTCCTTGTTTGGATTTTTTTCCGACTTAAACAACTTGATCTTTCATTTTTTTTCAGGTGTTAGTCTTAGAAAATGTGACAGTAGAACCCAAGGCTCAAAAAAACCAAACAAATGCGTAAGGATCTGAATGAGACCTTGGGAGGATCTGTATTGGGGTGATTGATATAGGATCTATGAGCACTAGGACCAATGGGTTAATAGGGAATTCCTCTTTTGTGGATTGCATTTGTGAATGTTTTCTCATGTCCTATTCTAGCTTATTTATCTCATAGATTTATCGATCTAGTTTCATGCTGGCTATGGTGGTAGAACTCATAAATTTGATATTGTTTATCATTATTTAAATCTCAACTTATATTTGTTTGTTTTTAGTGTAAACTTTCCATTTTCTATCCTTAGTATAAATCAACCCTGAAACAAACTGGAATTTCCTTTCATGTTCCCTTGTGAAAGATTTGGATTTCAACCATTCCTGACATCCTTTGGGATTTGATACCTTAATACATAAGGTTAAACTCTAGGACTTATCCTAGTGTTTGGTGTGCAAACTGACACACATCGCATGCCAACTATTTTTAGGGAATTAATAATATAACTAAAAGGTAATACTCATTTATTCTAATGTTCCTTCTTATTCATGCCTTCCTAAATTATATATTTTGTACTACCAAGAACATGTCTAATTTTAAGAAGTAAATATGAAGGATCATTATCTTGAATCATATCAATTCTAATAAATAAAAATAAATATAAAATTTTTCTTATTAATGTGCTAACTTAGACATTTCTTAATCAACCAATGCACAACTTTTTAGGTCCAAAACTTGAACATCTCCTCATTCAGATAGAAGATGAAAGTCTTCACTTCTAGGTGAAGCCCAAGTCATTTTTAATTTGTGTTAGAAGCATTCATGTACTAGGTTTTGGAACAAGTGTGGGTGGTTATGTAAGAGGATGTCTATAGAACTTAATGAGATCATCTATATGTTTTCTCAATAAAGTGTTTTGATAGAATTGCGATATTAGTTGTGTTTTAGAAATAAGAATTGTATGACTATCATGACTAATTTGTGATGTATTCTCTTGATTTTTTTGGGTTTAATGATTAAGAAAATGTTTTGTATTAGTTCTTTATTACCCTCAGTTCCACCTCTTATTATCAAAATGTAGGTTAAATATTAGGATTATTTTCGAACATGTAACATGGATTTTTTTGAGTTTTGGTGTTTGTAAGTAGAAATGCATTAGAAAGATGACTAATGTAGAAGCTAACTCACTCACAATAGGTGTAAGGCCCCTAAACTTACTTAATGAGTTGAATAAGCTTAATTATCATAATTTAATTCTTAAAACTCCAATTTAACCTTATGATATGCTTTGAAATCATAATACAAGCTTAAGTTTCTGGTTCAATTTGGACATTGTATGAGCAAGTTATGCAATTTTATACACTTTTGGACTTTTTTGCAATTTACCAAATTGAGAGGTTTTATTTGCAATTTATCACTTGAACTATGTTACTTGGATATTATCTCATAATTCTTGAGCTTTGTGATCCATGGGGCACCCATTTAATCCTTTGTTTGAAGGTGTTTTCTCTAAGGGTATTTTAGGGTTTACCCCTTCATGGATGAGCTACCTTTAGTAGCTATCAACTAATGAGTTATTTGCTTTGCTTGGAAATTCAAGAAATGAGGGATAAGCATGTATCTATGTATGTTGGAATAGCTGCTTGTGTGTGTGCTTGTATATTCTTAATAGTTTAAGGACATGGACACTTGGAAAGATACTAGAACTTCAACTTTTTCTTTTTCTTTATCTCAAAGTTTCGTATACTTATCCCTAAGCACCAAAACGAGACATTTTCTCTCCACCACTTCCCTCCTTATACAAAACTCTTCCTACCTCTGTGCTTCTGCAAATTTCCTGTCCAAAGAAGAAGAAAGAGGGGATCTTCTTGGAAAAAGAATCTCGGGTTGCAATTGACTTCCTTTTAGGGTTTTAAAAGCTTCCTTCTAGTGATATTTACCTAAAATAGTAAGAATTCCCCTTCTTTACTCCGTTTATTTCTTTTTTATCCTTCCTCCTACCTTTCTCCAGGTCGTAACCTTGTTGTTCCATGGTATGAATTGCTCTAAATCTCTAAAACCCTACCTTTTTTTCTCCTTATGCTTAGGGTTTGCTCATTTGATGAAGAAAGGTGCTAGATGGATGAGTTCATAGATTATGCTTGGATTTTCTACCCTACCTGCTTGAGTTTTCTTCTATTTGGGGTTTCGTCTTATCATTAGATGAAAGTTTTATAACTTACACCACGTTTATTTCTTACCATAAGCTTTCTACATCATGTTCTTGCTTGAAAATGATGATGCATGCACTAAAAAACTAAGCTTGACTTGGATTTCAATTTTTTTTATATTCCCTATTCTGATTTCAGTTATAGATGAACCTGTGATCATGTGTAAATTATTCCTAAGGTATAATAAGACTTGGATCAGGATGGTTTGACAACCTATGGTGCTAAGCACCTATCAACTAATGGTCAATTTTAGGGTCTTAAGTTGATTTCTTTTATAAACCCATGACCTGATGATGGTACCATTGCAAAAACCCTATGGCGTGGTCAGGATCAAAGGTGTCAGATGATGGTAACAACCTATGGTCACCCCCTTAGGTCAGGTTTTGGATCAATTAGAAGTTTAATGAACAATCATTAAGTACCCTACTGATGTTACCAATGAATGATGACATTAGCTTAATATTTGATGTTGATTAATAAATATAGTGATGATCTAAAAACCTTTGGTGACTTAATGGTCACAAATAATGTTCGATCAGGTCTCCAAAACCTATGGTGATTTAATCATATAGTTTTAGCATCAATTAAGCCTTAGACCAATGGTTTCTTGGGTCACTTGATAAAATGGTCGGACATGTACTGAAATTGATGGTTTAAACATATGAACTTGACCCAATGGTCAAGCTTTAATGTTTATTCCTCCAATAAAGTGGAATGATGGTTAATGTACTATTTTGGTCCTAATAGTGTGATTTATATGGTTTCCTTTATATGATCAACTTAAGGAGCTTACTTGTTGACAATGGATGTCTTGTTTTAAATGAACTGTCAATTGTGGGTTTTACCCTACTCTCAGTGGAACTTTTTGTGTTGTTAATCAAGGGAGTCTAGGGTTAGATGGTGTCTCTTTATAGAGAACAAATCAAGTTCTTCATAGGTGGTTTATCCAAGGTATTTACTTATGTAAACAACTAATGTTCTTACATTTTAAACATCCAATGGTTCTAGGTGACATTGTTGTATGGTGATATGGGTTGAATGATGATGGAAAAAATGGAGGGTTACCCTTAAAAAGGTAGTATTACCTATTCACTCATATGAATAGAAGGGATGATAACCATATTGTCTTGATATGTAACCATAATGAGGCATAGCTTCTTATACCTAGCTTTAATATAACTAAATGATGGTAACTGGGTATGAATAATCCTTGAGTGACTAATACAATCATGGAGTACTCTATTATTGTTGTTGAAACCTTAGTACACTATAACTCGATGGTTACACCTTGATTTATGTGTGGATTCATACTTGAGAATAGTATGGAATGTGATGGTGATGCTTCACCTTATGCATCCATGATCAAATGGGGTTGTTGTGAGTTAGGGTTTGGGTATAAGTGTTGATTAGTAACATTAATATAATTTATCTTGTTGAATCTAACTCTAATGCAAATAGATAAAGATGAGTATTCATGTTTAACATTCTTAAATGATGGAATGATCGTGGAATAACCTCCTGAATATGATTATAACCTTAATATGTTAATTGGGGGTTATCATAGCCACATGGTTGATACTTTCTTATGTTAAACATGTGCATTATGAATATGATGAGGGTTAATCATATCTAGATTCCTTTCATGTTGATGTGATAAAGGAATGTTCTTAATGTTAATATAACCCTGCTCTAATTGTTTATGAATATCTCCCAGCATATTAATGCAATATTGTGTTGATACGGTGTATTATATGTAAGTGATGTTGTTGAGCCTTGATACAAGGCATGCAAAGATAATGATGATCTTATAGGAATAGTATGATGGTCTTAATGACCTTTAGGCATGGTTGAGTCCTGAATGAGATATAATCCTCTTGTGTTGATAAGGGTTGATACCCTGTGATATTGTGAAAAGGATTTATATCTTGTGATAGTATGATGGTCTTAATGACCTTTGGGCATGGTTGAGCCCTAAATGAGGTCAGGTGTAATCCTCTTGTGTTGATAAGGGTTGATACCCTGTGATATTGTGAAAAGGATTTATATCTTGTGATAGTATGATGACTAGTGTAGCCTTATGAATGGTAAGTGAATAGTACCATGTGATGATGAGATGAGAAATTATGTTTCACACATTTTATATCTTTTGAAGTTGTGATATTTATATGCTTGTTAGAAGTGAATTAGGGTTTGTATGTCCACTTGTTTGATGCAACTTTAATTCACCCAATTGACATAACTAATCAAGTGAAACTCTAAACATGTAGTGCCCTATGCCATAGATCCATTTGAGTGGTAGAACTTGCCAAATGGTGAAACGAGTATTCCTAAGGGAAACTCAGAGAGCATAATGTTGAGTATGTGGTGGTGGCAAGTTGAGGATATATCCTTGTCATCCACATTGCAGGTTGTGAAGGATGGCTATGGTCATGCCTCATACATCTGATGTGATTGAGAACAGCTACGGTCATGTCTTGGTGATTATATATTTGATGAGATTGGAGGACAACTGTGGTTGTACCTCGGATGGTAGGGTATGTGTACCCACCTCCTTTCACTAGTGTCATGACCTATACCAAGGACGGACAAGGCTATTAGCAGCTTGACCTTATGTGTCACTGTGACGGACCTGTACTGACCGGGGGTGGAGAAGATCTTAGGAGTCTAACTATTCCTAGATCTTGTATGTCACTAATTTTGACTTAGTAGTGGTCAGTTGGGTTTTGAGTGGTATCCTCAAATTCCTCAGGGCATAATAAAAGATGTAAGACAGTCATGTAGCATATATGTTTAGGGTTATACACAACATTTCATTTTGGATGATAACCCTTGTTTGTTTTCTTTTCATTGGGATTATATATTACAATAAGAGATAATAGATATGCTTATGTTGTAGTTTGCTCATATTGTAAACATGCTTATGTTGTCAAATATACTGACACTGATGGTTAAGATGATGCTTCTAGCTATGTTTAATATTGCTAGCCATGCCTATGTAATTAGAAATGCTTAAACTACTAATCATGCCTATGTAGTTCATTGTGTTATGATGTTAGTTATACGTATGATATAGATATGTTCTCTTTATTTAAGATACAAATATTGATAGCCATGTTATGTTACTAGACATATTCATGATGTCAGGGATGCTTATGCTACTAGATTGCTTATGTTGTTAGCAAGGAATATGATGATGGTCAGATTAATGATAATGATTGTTATTAGATGCAATTTGATGATATTTGAGTTGATATCTATCCAAAGAAATTGAATTATTTGTTATTAATATATGCACTAATGATCATACTTGTTGCTAAGATTAATTTCTTAATCTATTTAGCATACTTGAACTGTTCAATCTGTTCAATTGATTATTAAATACTCCAACTTCTTAGTTATCTACTATTTAAAATGTTGAAATCAATAACCGTTGTTGGAGGTTATATCTCTTACTGGGACATGGGCCTCACCCTTGTGGTTTGCCACATCTTTTTAGGTAATCTGAAGTGATGAAATCAAACTTGTGGTAGCAAAGAGGAGCTATAGTAATGTATCTTTGAGAAATTTGATTAGATGTCTACTGTGTCCTACAGTCATCCTTGTACTCTCAGGTCCGGGTAGGAAAAGTGTGTATATTGTGTTTCAAATGAATCATAATTTTGTTAGCATGTTAATGTTTGTTGTGTGGCATATATAAATATTGTTCTCCTATGTATATATGTTGTAGCTAAGGTGACAGAACAATTTTTATCAAATTCTTGGTATAGTATGGATAAAAGAAAGATGTTGGGTTCTTATTCAAATGTTTCTGTGAAGGTGTTGACGTTGAAACTGGTTTTAATGTACCCATATTTTTGGGTATGTGGTTAATTGGTGATTGATTGTGTTTTATGTTTTGAGTAATCTCATTTAGAGTAACGGGTTCTCACAAGTTTGTATCAGAGCTTTAGGTTCACTACATCTACAGGGACACTTGGACTTAGGACTAGGATGATGTCTAAGTTAGGAATATGACGTAAAAATATGGTGCATACTACCTAACCTTAGTACTTGGGTGCCCTGGCCAGGTATTCAATTATTGAAGAAAGGTAAGTATGTCACTCTTAAATGGTTATCTTTCTAATTACTCTGATCAAGTAATCATTTTGAGACAATATAAAGAACATAATGAATAAGAAATCATGGTGTCAATATCTCAATCCTACCTTAAAGAAGATGAGAATTGCATCATTATCTATCAAAACTTGAATGTTTGGTAACTATAAGAGAAATATACAACACCATGAAATCTAAATCTGAATAAAAATAAGGAAAAGAGGATTTCTTAAAGATGTGATTCAAGAATATAATAAAGTAAAAGACATATAAGTCTATGCTTATAAAGTGATTCAAGGTTTGAAATCCACATAAGATGGAGAGAACTCTAATGATAAGTATAAAATGAGAAGATAAATGAGAACAATGAAAAAGGAATAAGGTGGAACCTGAGTTAATCTCATACCAACCTGTGTGTGTAAGAAAGTGTTAATGTAAAATAAGCATGGAATGTGAAAGAAATTAAGAGAGATGATTCTTGTTTAATGATGAAAATGAAGAATATGATGATTTACCTATTTATAAATGGTTGAAAAACATAATAAAATAAGAGAACATACACTATTGGGATAAATAGTCATCAATGAAGGAGTAATGAGATATGTTAATCATGATGATTCTTATGCTAATGGCAAGGAACCCAAAATGAAAAAGGTAAAATGATACATTAGAAGTTGTAACCTGCATAATGAAAATAGAATTGGTTACCCTTTTGCTAATGACCCTTGAACAATGCTACTATGATGTGGGAAGTGTGTTTCCCTTTGTGTCTTTCCTTTCTAGGGTACAACTTTCAAGTGGATCATTGCCACTTGGTATGTGTGGATTCATTGCAAACATGAGTGTGGATAGATTATTATAGCATAAGGTTGCTTGGACCATGGTTCCAAGATCATAAAGTTTGTGATGAGTTTGTTTTTTTAGCCTTCCAATAATTTGGGAGACTCCTCTTAAATGTTTTGAAATTTGTTATGCAGGTAAAAGTAGATGAGATAAGGATGTGAGTTCCTTATAGCACATGAGGTGGATACCAAGGTAATGAATCCTAGTATCCAAGATGTATCAACAGTATGAGAAATGTGTGAAGGTTGGAGATGTTTATTAAATGAACATTCCAATTATTCCTCTCTCATAGAGATAGAGAGAGAGTTGATGATGATCCTATAAATGTTGTTTGGAAGGAAAAACCGAAAGTGACTCTATAATGTTGTGTGTGGTCCAGTGATAGTTGGGAAAGACCACTATCAAGGATAGATGTTTTGTTGATACAATATATATAATTTTAGGATGATATCTAGAATTTAAAGTTGAACATTACAACTAGAGTTGTACAAGTGGCACAAAAAGTTTCTATGTTCCATATTTGCAAATGTCTTCTTATGTGGGGGTTTTTGTGCTGACCCAAGATGAGATATGTATGAATGATGTGACATCACCATGATATGCAAGTAAAAATGTGAAGTTAATAGTATGAGGTTCAAAGGAATTACCCATCTTTGTTTACCTTAGATTTTGGGGGCGAAATCCCTGTTAGGGTTTTATAGTTGTAAGGCCCATAAACTTGCTTAATGAGATGAATAAGCTTAATTATCATAATTTAATTCTTAAAACTCTAATATAACCTTGTTATATTCTTTGAAATCATACTACAAGCTTAAGTTTCAAATTTGGCCCAATTTGGACACTGTTTGAGCAAGTTGTGCAATTTTATGCACATTTTGGACTTTTATGCAATTTACCCAATTGAGAAGTTTTATTTGCAATTTATCACTTTCACTATGTTCCTTGTATATTCTATCATCATTATTGAGCTTTTTGATCCATGGTGTGCCCATTTAATCCTTGTTTTGAAGGTGTTTTCTCCAAGGGTATTTTAGGATTTACCCCTTCATGGATGAGCTACCTTTAGTAGCTATCAATTAATGAGTTATTTGTTTTGCTTGAAAATTCAAGAAACCAGAAACTATGGATAATCATGTCTCTATGGATGGTGGGGTAGATTCATGTGAGTTTTCTTGTATATTCTTAATAGTTTAAGGCCATGGACACTTGGAAAGATACTAGAACTTCAACTTTTTCTTTTTCTTTATCTTAAAGTTTCATATACTTATCCCTAAGCACCAAAATGAGACATTTTCTCTCCACCACTTCCCTCCTTCTACAAAACTCTTACTCCCTCTGTGATTCTGAGAATTTTCTGTCCAAGGAAGAAGAAAAAGGGGATCTTCTTGGAAAAAGAATCTAGGGTTGCAACTGACTTTGTTTTAGGGTTTGAAAAGCTTCCTTCTAGTGATCTTGACCTAAAAGAGTAAGAATTCCCTTCTTTCCTCCTTTTATTTCTTTTCTATCCTTACTCCTACCTTTCTTTAGGTCATAACCTTTCTGTGACATGGTAGAAATTGCTCTAAATATCTAAAACCCTGCCTTTCTTGCTCCTTATGCTTAGGGTTTGCTCATTTGATACAGAAAGGTGCTAGATGGACAAGTTCATAGCTTATGCTTGGATTTTATACCCTACCTGATCGATTTTTCTTCTGTTTGGGGTTTCATCTTCTCATTTGAGGAAAGTTTTATAACTTGCTCCATGTTTACTGCTTACCATAAGCTTTCAAGATCATGTTACTTGCTTGAAAATGATGATCCATGCACTCAAAAGCTATGCTTAACTTGGATTTCAATTTTTATAATATTCCCTATTCTTATTTCAGTTCTAGATGAACCTTTGATCATGTGTACATTATTCCTAAGGTATAATATGACTTGTATCAGGTTGGTTTGACAACCTATGGTGCTAAGAACCTATCAACCAATGGTCAATTTTAGGGTTTTAAGCTAATTTCTTTTATAAACCCATGACCCGATGATGGTACCATTGCAACAACCCTATGGTGTTGTCTTCATGACAACCGATGGTCGGGATCAAAGGTGTCAAATTATGGTGACAACCTATGGTCACCCCCTTAGGTTAGGTTTTGGTTCAATTAGAAGTTTAATGATCAACCATTAAGTACCCTACTGATGTTATCAATCAATGATGACATTAGCTTAATATTTGATGTTGATTGATGAATATAGTGTCGATCTAACAACCTATGGTGACTTAATGGTCACTAATAATGGTGGATCAGATCTCTAAAACCTATGGTGAGTCAATCATATAGTTGTAGCATCAATTAAGCCTTAGACCAATGGTTTCTTAGGTCACTTGATGCAATGGTTGGACCTGTACTAAGATGGTTTTAACATATGAACTTGACCCAATTGTCAAGATCTAATGTTTATTCCACCAATAAAGTGGAATGATAGATAATGTACTATTCTGGTCCTAATAATGTGATTTAGAGGGTTTCCTTTATATGATCAACTTAAGGAGCTTACTTGTTGACAATGGTTAGCTTGTTTTAAATGAACAGTTGATTGTGGGTTTTACCCTACTCTCAATGGAACTTTTTGTGTTATTAATCAAGGAATGTCTAGGATTAGATGGTGACTCTTTCTAGAGAACAAATCAAGGACTTCATATGTGCTTAATCCAAGGTGTTTACTTATGTAAACAACCAATGGTCTTACCTTTTAAACATCCAATGGTTCTGGGTGACATTGCGGTATGGTGATATGGGTTGAATAAGGATGGAACAAATGGAGGGTCACCCTTAATAAGGTAGTCTTACTTATTCACTCATATGATTAGAAGGGATTATAACCATATTGTGTTGATATGTAACCCTAATGAGGTATATCTTGTTATTCCTAGCTTTAATATAACTAAATGATGGTAATTGGGTATGAATAGTCCTTGAATGACTAATACAATCATGGAGTACTCTGTTATTGTTTTTTAAACCTTAGTATGTTATAACCTGATGGTTACGCCTTGATTTATGTGTGTCTCTATACTTGAGAATAGTATGGAATGTGATGGTGATAATTCACGTTATGCATCCATGATCTAATGGGGATGCTGTGAGTCAGGGTTTGGGTATGAGTGTTGATTAGTAACATTAATATAATTTATCTTGTTGAACCTAACTCTAATGCAAATAGATAAATATGAGTATTCATGTTTAACATTATTATATGATTGAATTATGGTGTAATAACCTCCTTAATATGATCATAACCTTAATGTGTTAATTGGGGGTTATCATAGCCACATGGTTGATACTCTCTTATGCTAAACATGTGCATTATGAATATCATGAGGGTTAATCATATCTAAATTCCTTGCATGTTGATGTGAGAAAGGAATGTTCTTATTGTTAATGTAACCTTGCTATGATTGTTTATGAATATCTCCCTGCTTATTAATGTAATATTGTGTTGATACGGTGTATAATATGTAAGTGATGTTGTTGATCCTTGCTATAAGGAATGCAAAGATAATGGTGATCCTGTAGGGAATAGTATGATGGTCTTAATGACCTTTGGGCATGGTTGATCCCTGAATGAGGCGTAATCCTCTTGTGTTGATAAGGGTTGATACCTTGTGATATTGTGTAAAGCATTTATATCTTGTGATAGTATGATGGTCTTAATGACCTTTGGGCATGATTGAGCCCTGAATGAGGTGTAATCCTCTTGTGTTGATAAGGGTTGATACCCTATGATATTGTGAAAAGGATTTATATCTTGTGATAGTATGATGACTAGTGTAGACTCATGAATGGCAAGTGAATAGTACCATGTGATGATGAGATGAGAAATTATGTTTTACATGTTTTATATCTTTTGAAGTTGTGATATTTATATGCTTGCTAGAAGTGAATTAGGGTTTGTTTGTCCACTTGTTTGATGTAGCCTTAATTCACCCAATTGGCATAACTAATCAAGTAAAACTCTAATCATGTAGTGCCCTGTGCCATAGATATATCTGAGTGTCAAAACTTGCGAGATGGTGAAACCAGTATTCCTAAGGGAAAGTCAGAGTGCATATTGTTGAGTATGTGGGGTGGCAAGTTGAGGATATATCCTTGTCATCCATAGTGCAGGTTGTGGAGGATGGCTATGGTCATGCCTCATACATCTGATGTGATTGATAACGGCTAGGGTCGTGTCTCAGTGATTATATATGTGATGAGATTGGAGGACAACTGTGGTTGTACCTCAGATGGTAGGGTATGTGTACCCACCTCCTTTCACTAGTGTCATGACCTGTACTAAAGACGGACTAGGCTGTTAGCATCTTGACCTTATGTGTCGTTGTGTCGGACCCGTACTGATCGGGGGAAGAGAAGATCTTAGGAGTCTAGATCTTCTTAGAACTTGTATGACATTGATTTCTACTTTGCAGTGGTCAGTTGGATTTTGAGTGGTATCCTCAAAATCCTCGGGGTATAATAAAAGATATAAGATAGCCGTGTAGCATATCTATTTAGGGTTATACACAATGCTTCATATTGGATGACAACCCTTGTTTTTTTCTTTTCACTGAGATTATGTATAGTACAATAAGAGATAATAGATATGTGTATTCTGTAGTTATGCTCATGTTGTTAACATGCTTATGTTGTCAAATATACTAACACTGATGGTTAAGATGTGGCTGCTAGCTATGTTTAATATTGATAGCCATGCCTATGTAATTAGAAATGCTTAAACTGCTAATCATGCCTATGTAGTTCATTGTGTTATGATATTAGTTCTACTTATGATATAGATCTATTCCCTTTATTTGAGATGCCAATATTGATAGCCATGTTATGTTACTAGACATATTCATGATGTCAGGGATGCTTATGCTACTAGATTTCTTATGTTGTTAGCAAGGAATATGATGATAGTCATATTAATGATAATGATTGTTATTAGATGTAATATGATGATATTTGAGTAGATATATATCCAATAAATGGATTTATGTGTTATCTATATATGCATTGATGATCATACTTGTTCCTAAGGTTGATTGCTTAATCTATTTAGCATACTTGAACCATTCAATCTATTTAATTGATTATTAAATACTCCAACTGCGTAGTTATCTACTATTTAAAATGTTGTAATGAATAATCATTGTTGGAGGTTATATGTCTTGCTGGGACATGGGTCTCACCCTTATGGTTCGCCACATCTTTTTAGGTAATCTAAAGTGACAAAAACAAACATGTGGAAGCAAAGAGGATCTATAGTAATGAATCTTTGAGAAAGTTGATTAGATGTCTAGTATGTCCTAGAGTCATCCCTGTACTCTCAGGTCCGAGCAGGAAAAGTTTGTATATGGTGTTTCAAATGAATCAAAATTTTGTTAGAATGTTAATGTTTCTTGTGTGGCATATATAAATATTGTTCTCCTGTGTATATATGTTGTAGCTAAGGTTATAGAACAATTTGTATCAAATTCTTGGCATAGTATGGATAAAAGAAAGATGTTGGGATCTTATGCAAATGTTTCTGAGCAGGTGGTAACGTTGAAATTAGTTTTAATTTACCCATATTTTTGGGTATGTGGTTAATTGGTGATTGATTATGTTTTATGTTTTGAGTAATCTCGTTTAGAGTAATAGGTTATCACAATAGGGTAGAATGAAACTCCTTTTTTGAGAGAAATAATCATAAATTCAAATGTTTAAACTTTCATGACCACCTCTGACTAGATTAAACAAGGATAAAGAATATGAAATCGAAATAAGAAATAAATTTTCTTATATGGTTGTTTTAGAACTTCATTCAAGATGGTAGATAAGAGATAAAATAGGTGAAAAAATATAAAAGAGAGAGGAAACTTACTTAAATGAATTATCCTAAAGGGTAGGATGAATATTCGTAGATTGGATCTTCAAAAATCCACCAAGTTCACCAACATGTACAATATCTCCTTCAAAAATGGAATCTTAAGATAAAATGAAACTAAATACGATATAGGAAAGCTATGATCATATATTGAGATGGGGTGGCATATAATTTTCATTTTAGTACATATTGCAAAATTTGAATAGAATGCTAAATAGTCATTCGACTATTCAATAGTCAATTTGTGTATTGGGCTCAAGTCAGACTAACATAGTTGGTAGTTGCTGAAACTTGATACCATTTAGCCAACTCGTCGGTCCAACTAGTCACTAGATTCCTAAATAACGATCAAACAAGATCAAATCCTACTAGTGGCCCAAGATATTGATTATACAATGACTGGTCAACTAACCATACAATCTTCTCACAACATAGCAATCAAGCTCCATAGATTGCTATTGATTTGGGATTCGATATGTGGGGTGAATAATCTCTTAAATGGTTGACTAAGGGGAAAATCATATTGGTCAACCCATGTCAGGTGATTACATTCTTATTTAACATTATGAAAAGAGTAAAATACCCATTAGAACTTAAATTTCTCATAATTATATTTTTGAATCAAACCAAAATCCAAGTAAGGATGACTAAGAAAGTCAATAAGGTGTATCTAGCATCAAAATTTTATCATCTTTTATAGATAAACAAGAGAAAACCATGAACAAAATATTAGAAAGATGTGGTCATAATGAGAAAAATGCTACATGGTCTCACAACTAACTCCTTATAGGATTTCACCCCTAAACTCCTGAAATCAGGATGGGTACCAATGACACATCTCCTCCATTTAATCCCATGATGTCTCCTACAACCTTGAAAAAGACACAACACCTTCACAAAGGAGTCTCCTTTCCTCTTAATTTATGTATCCAATAAAAGAAGATCTGAATGGTCCTTCCCCATACATAAAATTAACTAAATTTCTATTGGATGTAACATGTCTGTATATCACAGTGAAACTTCCCTTTCGTAGAAACATGTAAAACATCATGCAATGTTCCCAACTCAGGAGGAAACTCAAACATATATGCCACCTTCATAACATGCTCTATGTTGGGATAATGCCCCATGCATCTTGGTGGAAGCTTCACTTTCCTCCCAAAACAAAAATCCCTATCAAGGTGAAACCTGTACATAGCCATGATATCAAACTTGATACTCAAAATGACTTCTGTGATTATATACATAAGATTTATGTCCATCATGTTCTTATTTCCACTATTTCTTTATGGTCTATGTATTATTTTTCATCTATTGGACTATCTTTACCAACACATACACAATATGAATGCATTTCATACATATATTCACATGATAATATGTTTATACTCTTTGATAGTTGTTGTTGCAGGAGAATTATATCAAACTCATATGTGTATCCTACCTTTTAAGAAATTGTAACACATAAGACCTCAAAATATATTCAACTATCAGGATCATCGTCTTAGACTAAACATCTACATATCAATGAAAAACTATACTTACTTCATCCATGTCCTAAGAGCTTCATGTCAATGGTCTAAAAACCATCTTATAAATTGAGGTCATTTGTATGACATGATAGATAGTCGTATTATATGCATGCAAACTATTTCATTGACATAGACCTAAGTTGTCTTGTTAGCTAGGTAGATATTTTTGACTATAATAAACTATGATAGCATAGTCTTAAACAAACCTAATGCAATGTCCATAATGACATGATCACATTTCCACTCAAGTATCATCGACAACATTACTGTGTTTTATGCTCTACTTTGACCTATCGACAAACTAGGTAGTTGGACACATACTCTTCCACATCATGTTTCATCGCCAACCACCAATAGAACCTAAATATTTTTCAAATCATGGTATTTCTAGGATGCATCACCTAAATCAGGGAATATATTTCCTCAAGCAACATATCTTTCCAACCTCCTTCCTTAAGGACACAAACCATGTTGTAATACAAAGGGTTCCATCATTTGACTCATAAAAACCTTTGAGTTTGACATCACCAATATTTGAATGCATACTCAATATCATTATATATATAGTTGAAGACTCTCTAGTATGTAGTGTGAAAGTTGTTATTATCCAAATCTATGTTATAAATCCTCGTAACATAGATACTCAAAGTGTATATTCATCTATTAAAGATATAGGAACATGTATCTTTGCTATAGGATGTATCATACATTGTATACTATCTTCTTATTAATACGGCATACCTCTCAAACTATTTTCCCTAACATTTTCCTTTCTAGGATGATAATATATTGTACAGTCATAGTCTTTTACCAATTTCAACCATCTTTTGTGTCTCATGTTCAACTCTTTCTGAGTAAGGATATACTTGAAATTCTTGTGATCCTTATAGATCCATAATTTCTCTCCATGTAGCTGGTGTTCCCAAACCTTGATAGCTAATACCATTGTTGATAATCCCAAAGTATATGCCAAATGGTTCTCCTCATTTTACTGAGTTTTTAGAAGCATTACAAATTACATACTTACCATGCATGGACACACAAACATGACCTTCGCTCAAGATGATGTATTGTTTCCATGTATCTAGAAAAACTAACACCAAAAATGTGGTCAAATTCTCCTTTAACAATATAAACTATATTGATATTGCTCATCCTAAAAAAAGAACATTCTTCATTATTAGCATGGTCAAATGCATAGATATAAAATGAAGTTCTTGATATACCATCTATAGTAGCAAGTTAAACTAAGGAAAGTTTGAACTTTTGTTGGTATCTTTGGTTGTTCCCACTGTAGCATATATTCTTCCTATCTACTACCCCTTCCAAGTATAACATGGTGCATGAATTCTACCTGATTAGCTAAAATTCAGACTTATTAAACATGGCATACAAAGATATTTCCTTGAAAAATACAAATCTAGGTGAAGATGCATGTCAAGATGATATGTATCCATTGAGTATATGAGTAAATAACATATTAAAAACACCAAAACTAATCCGTATAGATTTAATCACTCTATTCATCGTAATATGAAGTTGTAGACACATTGGTTATCATAAATGGATGAAATAAGATCTAAGACTGACATATAGATACACTGATTTAGCATAATTATAATCATTAACCCAACTTGAATATGTACTATGATTTATACCTATTCTTACCTAAACATGGTTTCCCTTTCATGGCATTATTTCTAGTAACCTAAAACTACAAGTGTATGTACCTCATATTGAGTACTCATCTGCCTAGTTCTCAACTAATTATAACCTAACCTCATATCTACCTTGCAAAAATTTATAGCACCCTTTAACTAATGAAACAAATCATTTATCTCTACCATAGGGTAGTTATTATTTGTAGTACCTCTACTGTACCATTGGCACTATATACATACGCTCCTATCTCCATCCCTCTTAATAACAAATATAATAGTTTCACCCTAAGGTGACATACTTGTTTGTATGCACCCTTTGGAAACAACTCCTAAAATTGCATCTTCAACTCCCTCATCTCTGTTGGATCCATCCAATATAGTGTTTGTTCTATGGGTTCAGTACTAAGTACAATTTCATTCTCAAATTCGATCCATTTAGGTGGTAGAATATCTAGAAACTCCTAGGGAAGTATATCTTGGAACTCCCATACTACAAGTGTTTCCTATAACTTAGGTCCAAATGTGTTTATATGAACAACAAGTTCCATATAGGTTACACATCCTTGTCTCAATATCTTCTATGCTATAAGAGTGGACATCAAACATAACAGACTGATCTTCCTATATCCTTGGAAATTTAAAGAGATATCACCACTTTGGAACTCAACTACTTTTAATAAACAATCCAACATCACACTATACTACTCTAAATTATCCATCCCTAGATCACAACAAAACCATGCATCTCATGGGGTATATATGCCTAAATGTTGAGTCCCCAGAAACATCGGCCACACAAATTACATGCTTCTACCAACAACATCAAGTCTCAAGCAAAATCACATAGGATAAACTCCCAAGATATATACAAATACCACTTATCTTGTGATAAACAAGTACCTAGAATTAGGTTGAATTGAAATTAAAACAAAATAATGAGAAATAAAGTCATGAAAGAGATCCATATAACTTGTTATGACCCATGAAAAGGATATTCCATTAAAGTGTGGACTAAAACAGTCTCTTTTGGGTGGCCTCTCCCTTGACTACATTTGGTTGGTCCAAATGACCTAGACTAGTAGGTTTCAGCCTTGCCCTCTTTACAGATGTGTCCATGGAACTGACTATCTCTGCATGACCTCCTATATATATTTCTATTGTGAGCAAAATTGTACTCACTTTCACATACCTTCAACAACACATCAAATCAAACCAAAGGAGTCTTGAGTGAAGATTGTCACTTACCCGACACTGCCTACCAGACTGTAGTTTATCTCACCTTATTACTAATATTGACCCATAAATCATCAACCTAGACAATCAAAACTCTCCCTCTTCCCTTTATTGGTGAAAATGTTGCCTAGATCCTCATCTCTAACATTTTCCATATGCCTAGCAACTGCTATTGAGTTTGTTGTTGATATATTAAACTCAACCTCAACAAACTACTAAAATATTATTTGTAGAAAATTTGGCATTTTCTTGTACTCAAACTCATGTCACTATCGCATCCCTCTCATTCCATCTCACTAATTTAATGTAAGTAAAATAATTCTCCCTTCTCTGTATTATTGAAAGAAATTGTTGAAGCTCATGATTCAACCCTTCTTCAAACCTCATGAATCTATCATCATCAAAGGAAGCCAATGGGGGATAAATTATTAGAACATCCATATATATTCATCTACTCATTTACACATCTCTTCCTCTACTATGGGTCTTCCAAGTTAATCATCTTATCTTATAGGTACAAGTGGGGAAGTACCTACTATGGAACTCCTTACAGAAGTCAAACAAATAAGTCTGCTATCTCAGTGTCTCTCCTCTTCCATTCCCCACTAGTGTCCATCACTTCGCTTGAAAATCTAGATGCCATGCTATAACTTCTCCTCTTCATGTATATCCAAGATGTTAAAAGCTTTATCTAGCCTCATCAACCAAAGATTTGCATATACTATATTTTATGTATCTATAAACTTCATAATGCCAAGTATGCTCAATATCTCAAAGGTGTTTTGTGAACCATAGGAAGACCCAACATGTGATGTTGGTGCCTGAGGTGGTAAAGAAGAAATTTGATCTATAAGTGTAAAAATATGTATGTCACCTGTCCATCATGCCTATATGTTTAGGTCAACTAGTTTCATTGGGTTCAAGGGAGGCTGTGGAGGTTCATTAGGCCCTATTTTAAGCACTTTTTGTTCCAGTTCCCTTTGTGAATCCCATTGGTTATAGTCCCTGAGATCGATCATGTGATTATTTTAATATATTGTATATGATTTGATTATCAAAATCAGGTCAAATGATATAGCTTGAAGGTTTTATCACTTCAAATAATTCCAGCAAAGTATGTATGTTGTAAAGGGCAATCTATAAATTGCAACAAGCATATAAAAGTTGGAAACTTTTTTCTTGATGAGACATTAAAGTAGCTTTGGTTTATAATAATTATATTTCTTATATTCTATGTAGATGACATACTATTGATAAGAAGTTACATACCTACTCTATAATTAGTTAAGACTTGGTTGAGAAAAATCTTCTCTATGAAGGATTTACTCGAAGCATTATATATTTAAGGAATCAAGATCTATGTAGATAGATATAGATGTCTTGTTATCCTAAGACAAAGTACATACATTGATAAGGAAAAAAAAGGGTTCAACATGCAAGATTTAAGAGAGGTAACTTACACATGTGTCATAGAACAAGTTTCTCTAAATATCAATGTTGCAGCTCTTTAGAAGAGATGGCCACATTAATAAGATTCCATATACATCTAAAATTGAATCATTCATGTATGCAATGTTATGTACAAGTCCATATTTATGTTTTCTTTGAGCATGATGAGAAGGTACCAATCAAATCCACATGATGGTCGTTGGATAGACGTGAATAATATCCTATAGTACTTAAGAGGAACTTGGATCAATTCTTAATATACAGAGGTGAAGAAATTCTAGTTGTAAAGAGTTACACTTATTCAAGCATCTAAATTGATGAGGATGATTATCGATCATGACTAAGATTTAGTTTTTTCTTAAACAATAGAGTTGTAAGGTGGAAGAGTTCCTATCAAGACATAGTGGTTGATTTTACAATAAAATATGAGTATATTCCTGCAACCAATGTAGAAAAGGATGCAATATGGATCAAGAAGTTCATTAGTGAACTTGGGGCTGTTAGAACCATTCAGTAACAATAGAGATTTATTATGACAAATATGGAGTCATTGCATAGACTAACAAACTCAGATCACATTAGTGTTCCAAGAACATACTATGATGATATCTTCTCACACGAGAGATTATATAGAGAAAAGATATAAATATTTACACTATACCAACTGAAAGCAACATTTTTATCCCTTGATGAAAGCACTTTCACAACATAATCATGATGGTCATGTAAGATCACATGGTATATGATTCATGAGTGATTGGATCCAGTGCAAGTGGGCGAGTGTTATTTGTATGCCATGAGAGACCTCATGTGATGACTGTAATAAAAATACAATGTATATGATTTGATTTTTAATGGAAGAAATTCCATTTATTATGCTGTTTAGTATAGAGAAAATGAATAATGTAATAATGTCCTAAGAATGTTTTAACTGGATGACATATGATTTGATTTAAGGACCTAAACATGAGATCATATGTATACCTAAGATTACTCATTCTTGTTATGTCCCTAGTTAGTTATTAATATGGATATTATATGACAACAATCATAATAAGACTGGCATGTATGACGAATCATGATTGTGGCTCTTTAGTCATGAAATTTGATATCAACTTAGTACATGTGTACTTGTTACAGAACAATTTTGTACTGGACAGACCCATTTTGAGAATAAAAAATAGAATCCATCTCATGGTAAGTTGAGAGTCATATCTCAATGTGACAGTGATCCTTAGACCTAAAGTCGTTACAATAATTACTTGCTATTTTGTGAAGATTAACATTGTCCCACTATGACTCTGAATAAGGGTTTCCATACAAATCATGACTGGGTGCACTTTGACACCTTTCAATTATTTTAAGTGATGAGAAGTGACATACCTACTCTACAATTCATTAAGACTTGGTTCAAAAAAAACTTCTCTTTGAAGGATTTAGGTGAAGCATTATATATTTTAGGAATCATGATCTATGTACATAGATATAGATGGCTTCTTATCCTAAGACAAAGTACATACATTGACAAGGTGCAAAAGTGGTTCAACATGCAAGATTTAAGAGAGGTAACTTACACATGTGTCATAGAGCAAGTTTCTATGAATCTCAATGTTGTGGCTATTTAGAAGAGCAAGCCACGTCAATAAGATTCCATATGCATCAAAAATCTAATCATTCATGTATGCAATGTTATGTACAAGTCCAGATGTATTTTTCTTTGAGCATGATGAGCAGGTACCAGTTAGATTCAGGTGATGATCATTGGATAGATGTGAATAATATCCTATAGTACTTAAGAGGAACTAGGATCAATTCTTAATATTCAGATGTGAAGAAATTCTAGTTGTAAAGGGTTACACTGATTCAAGCTTCTAAACTAACAAGGATGATTACCGATCATGACTAAGATTTATATTTTTCCTAAACAATAGGGTTGTAAGGTGGAAGAGTTCCAATCAAGACATAGTGGTCGATTCTACAACAAAATATGAGTAAATTTTATGCAACCAATGTAGAAAAGGAAGTAATATGGATCATGAAGTTCATTAGTGAACTTGGGGTTGTTCCAACTATTCAGGACGCAATAGAGATTTATTTTGGAAAATATGGAGCCACTGCATAGACTAACAAACCCATATCACATTAGTGTTCCAAGAACATACTATTATTATATCTTCTCACACAAGAGATTATATAGAGAAAAGATGTAAATATTTGCATAGTACCAACTTTTGATCCCTTGACAAAAGTACTTTCACAACAGAAGCATGATGACCATGTTAGATCACATGGTATATGATTCATGAGTGACTGGCTCTAGTGGAAGTAAGGGAGTGTTGTTTATATGCCATGAGAGACCTCATGTGATGATTGTAATAGGAATACATTGTATATGATTTGATTTTAATGGGAGAAATTCCACTTAATATGTTTTTAGTATAGAGATAACGAATAATGTTATAATGTCCAAAGAATGTTTTAACTCAATGAAATATGATTTGATTTGAGAACCTAAGCATGAGATCATATGTATACCTAAGATTACTCATTATTGTTATGTCTCTAGTCACTTATTAATGTGGATATTATATTAAAACAATCATAATAAGACGGGCATGTATGATGAATCATGATTGTTCCTTTTTAATCATGATATTCAATATCAATTTAATACATGAGTACTTGTTACAAAAAAAAATTGTACTGGACAGACCCATTTTAAGAATCTCAAATAGAATCCATCTCATGGTAAGTTGAGAGTCATATATCAATGTGATAGTAATCCTTAGACATGAATTCATTACAATAATCACATGTTGTTTTGTGTACATTAACATTGTCCCAATGTGACTCTGAATAAGAGTTTCCATATAGATGATGATTGGGTGCACTTTGACACTTTACAATTATTGTAAGTGATGTAGATGGATTTTTTCCCTCCATTAGAGTGATATCATATCCACGTAACAAGTGAGACTATGAAACACATGACCATGCTCATGAGTATATGTATAATATTGAACTTACACATTATCAATAGTCTGATCTAGTTCAAGAAACATGTATTGAATGTTAAGAGGATGACAAAACCATGCCTCAATTTCAATCTAGATATATGTAACAAAGGGATTGTATGATAATTGCAACATTGGTCACTTTATAAATTGAAATTGTTACCAATTTATTCCAATTACTTGGGTAGATATGATGTGTTGTTAGACATTGATATTGTAAGACCCCTAAACTTGCTTAATGAGTTGAACAAGCTTAATTACCATTATTTAATGCTTAGTGCATCATTAAGTTGATAAAGTTGAATTAAGTACTCACTGATGCAATTAGTGCTTTGATCAAGTGTTACAGTCTAATTAGCATGATTTCTTACTTTGAGATTGTAGTGGATCTCGTGCTTGAAAAGTTGCAAAAGAAATCGATTGATTTGGACCTACGAGGCAAAAGATATGACATTTTCATTTCTTGGGGTCGATTCTACAATTTTCCCAAATTTTTGGTTTATAAACCCTTTTCCTTTCCTTTCTTCCTTATCTTCCTCAACCCACTGTTCCTCGATCCAGTTGAGCAACGCACTGTAGCAGCGCCCGACCAGTAGCTTGGGGGAGGAAATCGGCGACTGTTTTGAGCTCCTCACCACCGGCCAGCAGGTGCCCCACCTTTGCCATCCTTCCCTCCTTCTTTCTCTTCCATTTCACCTCCCTTTCCATGCCCTAGTGGTGCCATAACATCTCCCAAACAACAACAACGTTGGCTACATTCAACAGCGACAGCGGAAGGTTAGCAGTTGTGATTGGCGGCCGTTTAGGGTTCGTTTGGGCTGCTTTAGTGGCACCCCAACTTCCTTTACCCTTCCCTCTTCCTTCCTCCTCCTCATGCGCCCACCTACGCCCACCTAGCAACAGGGGTGGTACCCTACGTAGCAGCAGCTAGGAGCTCGATGTGGCACAACTAGCACCTTCAATCGATGCTAATAACTTCGGCCATGAAGATGGAGCAAGGTTCTGCAGCCAACATCCATGATTAGCACCCATTCGAGTTTGTTGCTTCAACCTGTACGTGAACCACATTAGAACTGGATTGTTCCGAGGTTGAAGATGAACTACTAACACCCAGAAATAGGCGTCTGGACGTGTTCCCAGTCGAATTTGGATGTTTCAAATCGCGGTGAGTAGAATCTCACTCCCATTCACACGATTTAACTTGAATAATCGGACGTTTCGGTTGAAAGTAGTGTTATTTGTAGATGTCAGCATTTACACAGGTGTCGGACAGCGCTGGCACTACTCGACTCCTAATTTTCATGTTTAAATTATTAATGCTTGCTCAACACTAATTAGTTGACTGATATGTGCGATGTGATTTAATGAAATTACATGATTGATTGAGCCTAATTTACTCTGTTAAATGTTAAAATCAGTAGTGGACAACCAGACAAATGTTCCATGGTAGAATTTGCTCTAAAGCTTTAAAACCCTACATTTCTTGCTTCTTATGTTTAGGATTTGCTCATTTGATGAAGAAAGGTGCTAGATGGACGAATTTGTAGCTTACCCTTGGATTTTCTACCCTACCTACTCGAGATTTCTTCTATGTGGGGTTCCATATTCTCATTATAGGCAAATTTTATAACTTGCTCCGTGTTTATTGATTACCATAAGCTTTCTAGATCATGTTCTTGCTTGAAAATGATGATTCCTGCACTAAAAAGCTATGCTTGACTTGGATTTCGATTTTTATAATGTTCCATGTTCTGATTTTAGTTCTAGATGAACATTTTATTATGTGTACATTATTAATAAGGTATAATTTGACTTGGATCAGGTTGGTTTGACAACCTATGGTGCTAAGCACCTATCAAACAATTGTCAATTTTAGGGTTTAAAGTTGATTTCTTCTATAAACCATGACCCAATGATGGAACCATTGCAACAACCCTATGGTGTTGTATTCATAACAATTGATGGTCGTGATCAAGGGTATCAAATGATGGTGACAACCTATGTTCACCCCCTTAGGTCATGTTTTGGATCAATTAGAAGTTTAATGATCAATCATTAAGTACACTACTAATGATATCAATCAATGATGACATCAACTTAATATTTGATGTAGATTATTGAATATATTGTTCATCTAACAACCTATAGTGATTTCATGATCACTAATGATGGTGGATCAGGTCTCTACAATCTATAATGAATTAATCATATAGTTTTAGCATCAATCAAGCCTGAGATCAATGGTTTCTTGGGTCACTTGATGCAATGGTCAAACCTATACTGTAATTGATGGTTTTAACATATGAACTTGACCCAATGGTCGAGATATAGTGTTTATTCCTCCATTAAGGTGGAATGATGGCTAATGTAATATGTTGGTCCTAATAATGTGATTTAGATGGTTTCCTTTATATGATCAACTTAAGGAGCTTAATTGTTGACAATTGATGGCTTGTTTTAACTGGATAGTTGATTGTGGGTTTTACCCAACTCTCAATGAAACTTTTTGTGTTGTTAATTGATCCAACCCTATTCTAGGGTTGTATCTTGTGTCATTTTGTACTTTTATGACATTCAAATGCATTAGAATTACATGTTATTCTCCCCAATATGATTATCATTGCAAATACGCTTATGGATGTTCTTTGCACTATTTTTTAGGTACTTGGACCATGCTTAGATGGACTAGGGAGAGAGAGGGACCCAAAGAAGGCCCCAAAGTCTCCCTCAACCTACCGCTAGTGGCCAAGACTCATCCCCGAGCAAAGACATCCGAAATTGACAAAGTAAGAAGAGAAATCAAGAAGTCAAGCCCCACCACGGCCGTGGCCCCAATGCCACAGTCGTGGTTTTTTTGCCAAAATCCAACAGGTTGCAACAGGGAAATCCACAGATCGCCCACGATCGTGGCCAGTGAAGACAACACGGCCGTGGCACCCTGCCACGGTCGTGGGAATTAATTTATAAAAAGTCAAGTTGCAACAGGGATTTGGCCTCACTGACCACGACCGTGGCCAAGTCGCCACGACCGTGGCCGATGCTGATCAAGACGCATGTGGCCCCTCCCCACGGTCAGCTCCAACTCCTCCAAAACGGCCGTGGTGCATGCTACCCACCACGACTGTGGCACTCCGCCACGGCCGTGGCCACCACCATCTCACCATTTCCTTCACCCCACGACCGTGTCCACCACCCCACAGTCGTCCCCCACTACCATCACCACGGCCGTGGTACACCCACCACGACCGTGGTGCTCACCTACCCTATACAACTTTCCACTATTTTTCCTATTTTTCCCCCACTTAGCCCTAGCTCCTATATAAGCACTAGTTGCTTCTAGGGCTCAAGAGATAGCACTCCCTAGTCGTCACCTAGCTGCTCCCTTGCATCCATTTCTCCCATCCACCCATTTCCTTGCATTCAACCCCCATTTCCACCCACTTTCCACTCATTTCCACCATAGAAACCTAGTTTCTCTAGGTTTCTATCCATCCATTCCACCATTTTCATGCACCCCTGCACCATTGGAGGAGGGAGGACATCTGCAGCTGCTTGGAGGTGAAGAAGAAGGCCACTTCATCAAGCTTCATGGAGTTTCTTCCTCTTCTACCCCTTTCTTTTCCTATTTTCATGATCATGTATAGCTAAGCCCCCTTGTGGTGGGCTGTTTGGGATTAAAATGTTACTTTGATACCATGTTGGGGGATAAATTCTTGTAATGAACTCAATTCATATTTATGATGATTACTTCTTGCTTCCATCTCTTTTCCTATCTTATTGCATGTGGTTTGTGCTTCTTGTATGAATTGCTTGTTTTGAGGTTTTTGATGACACTTCATTTCTAGGAGGAATTGGAATGTATGTGGCAATCTTAGGAATGGCTCCTAGGTCCAATTAGTGGATCCCTAGCTATCCCCCTTTGTTCCTACATACACACCCCTCCTCTTACAAATGAGTGTGAGATTTAAGTGGCTAGTGTAAGTGAGAGTGATGCAATTGCCTAGGGCCTTCTAAAGGCTAGAGTGGCTAGTGGCATGAGGATTACCCCCTTCATCTCCACTCCCATCTCTACCCTCAACCCTCAATTGTCTGCTATCACTTACCCTAGAAACCTAGATTTGGCCAATCTCACTAGAACTACACCTAATTCTAGTCTTCTACTAGTAGTATAGGGTATGTTCTAATGGCATTGCCCTTGTTGTTTGGTTTGGTAATCTAGATATGAATTGAGCACCATGCATGTTTAATGAACTCTCCCAACTAAAATCAAAGTGACATTTCCCAAACGGCCCACCCACCTTAATCACCTTGCTTAAAACCCTAATCGCTTAGCATGCTTGTTAATGCTAGCTTAGTTCAATTGCTTTAGTTTAACTTAGTCAATTGCTTAGTTCTACCATTCAGTGTTAACCTAGGTTCTTGCTCTTGCTAGTAGTTAGTTTAGTTCTTTTTTGCTCCTTACCTTGCTAGAGTAGTGTATCCCTTCTTGCTCCTGCTTAGTTAGCTTGATAACTTAGTTCACTAATTTGCTTGCTCTTTCATAATTTAGTTTCCTTTTTGCATTTCTTACTTGCTCATTAGTGTAATCAACCAAAAATCAACCTTAAAACCCTAAAAACCCTACTCTCCGCACTAGGAGCGTAGCTCACGCTGTCTAACTCTAGCGCCCCCTTTATCCTCGTGGATCGACCCCGTACTTGCCGCCTCACCTATACTACGACACGACCCCATGCGCTTGCGGGTGTAGTGTCTCAGTAGACGTAGGTAGCTAGTGTGGGACTATATAAATTTGGAAAGCACAATCCCATATCTCGTGCGCTCCGACCTTGTGGGGTGTAAAAGAACCACTAGCGGAATCGCACCATTAATCAAGGGATGTCTAGGGTTAGATGGTGACTCTTTCTAGAGCACAAATCAAGGACTTCATAGGTGGTTTATCCAATGTGTTTACTTATGTAAACAACCAATGGTATTACCTTTAAAATGTATAATGGTTTTGGGTGACATTGTGGAATGGTGATATGGGTTGAATGATGATGGAACAAATGGAGGGTTACCCTTAATAAGGTAGTCTTACCTATTCACTCATATGAATGGAAGGGATGATAACCATATTTTGTTGATATGTAACCCTAATTAGATATAGCTTGTTATACCTAGTTTTAATATAACTAAATGATGGTAATTGGGTATGAATAGTCCTTGAATGACTAATACAATCATGGAATACTCTATTGTTGTTGAAACCTTAGTATGCTATAACCTGATGGTTACACCTTGATTTATTTGTGGGTTCATACTTGAGAATGGTATGGAATGTGATGATGATGCTTCACCTTATACACCCATGATTTAATGGGGATGTTGTGAGTTGGGGTTTGAGTATAAGTGATGATTGGTAACATTGATATAATTTATCATGTTGAACCTAACTCTTAATGCAATTAGATAAAAATGAGTATTCATGTTTAACATTCTTATTTGATGGAATGATGGTAGAATAACCTCCTTACTATGATCATAACCTTGATATGTTAATTGGTGGTTATTATAGCCACATGGTCGATACTTTCTCATGCTAAACATGTGTATAATGAATATGATGAGAGTTAATCATATCTAGATTCCTTGCATGTTGATGTAATAAAGGAATGTTCTTAATGTTAATATAACCCTGCTATGATTGTTTATGAATATCTCCTAGCTCATTAATGCAATATTGTGTTGATATAGTGTATAATATATAATTGATGTTGTTGAGGCTTGTTATAAGGCATGCAAATATAATAATGATCTTGCAAGGAATAATATGATGGTCTTAATGACCTTTGGGCATGGTTGAGCCCTGAATGAGGAGTAATCCTTTTATGTTGATAAGGGTTGATACCCTGTGATATTGTGAAAAAGATTATTATCTTGTGATATCATGATGACTAGTGTAGTCTCATGAATGGCAAGTGAATATTACCATGTGATGATGAGATGAGAAATTATGTTTCATACATTTTATATCTTTTGAAGTTCTGATATTTATATGCTTGCTAGAAGTGAATTAGGGTTTGTATGTCCACTTGTTTGATGCAGCCTTAATTCACCCAATTGGCATAACTAATCAAGTGAAACTCTAATCATGTAGTGTCATGTGCCATAGATCCATCTGAGTGTCAGAACTGGCCAGATGGTGAAATGAGTATTCCTAAGGGAACTCGGAGTGCATACTGATGAGTATGTGGGGTGCTTGTCATCCTGAATTCAAGTGTTTAGGGAGGATGACTGCGGTCATACCTAGCCCTCAGTTTGAGAACGATTGCGATCGTGTCTCGGTGATTATATATGTGATGATATTGGAGGAAAACTGCGGTTGTACCTCAGATGGTAGGGTATGCGTACCCACCTCCTTTCACTAGTGTCATGACCTGTTCCAAGGATGAACTAGGTTGTTAGTAGCTTGACCTTATGTGTCGCTGTAGTAGACCCATGCTGACCGGGGTGGAGAACATCTTAGGAGTCCGGCTCTTCCTAGATCTTGTATCGCACTGATTTCGACTTAGTAGTGGTCAGTTGGATTTTGAATGGTATCCTCAAATTCCTCAAGGCATAATAAAAGATGTAATACAGGCTTATAGCATATCTATTTAGGGTTATACACAATGTTTCACATTGGATGATAACCTTTGTTTGTTATATTTACATAAAGATGGTGCTTAGTGCAATTAATAGATAAGTAGATACGCTTATGTTGTGGATATGCTTAAGATTGTAGATGCATACATACAATATCCATGCTTAAGTTGATAACTATACTGCTATGGCTGATTATAATCATGATTCCAGATATCTCATGTTGTTAGCTATGTTATGTTACTAGACTTGCTCATGATGCTAGAACTTTATATGCTACGGAATTGCTTATATTGTCAACAAGGTAAAGAATAATAGTCTGGTTAATGATGATAGTGATTATATGATCCTTTATGTACTTTGTTAATCATCAGTACTATTGATCTTATTTGTTATATCTGATTAAACTACTTAACTGTTTAATTACTTTAAAATGTTGTGATCAATAGATGTTTGTTGGTTGTTTACACTAACGAGTTTCAATCCAATTAAAGGATAGTTTACTCAACTTAACCAAACTCCGCAAGTATACAGAGGTAGTATAGTCAAGGTCAAACACAAGGAGCTTAGATAACTTAATTGAGTGCAACAGTACTAAAGTTCAACAATCTAGACCGATATTAAAGTGTAGAGAATATTTGTTCTAAAAGCATAAAATTCAGATTTTAACTACAGGAAATTCAGATTCTAATTAGCAAGTAAGAACCACAAAAGAAGTTCGATTTCAGAAAGTTAAGACTCTTGGACATTAGGATCTCATTCTCATATCATAGCAATCAAGGAAACAAAATAATTTAAACATACATAAGATCATGTTTCAAGGGAAAGTTGTGTTACATTTCACCTCCCAGTGCAAATGTAACGATCATAACTCAAATCAACACTCTCGTGTATGAAATTCATTTTTGATCACAAACAGTCCCTCAACTCATCCCTCTCTACTCTCGTAGAAGAGGAAGAGTTGCCAAGAAGAGCACCTCCATACATTCCTACTTGTCTTCTCAAATCAAGCAAGAAGGCAGAAAATATGCACATAAGATGGCCAACAATACATGCAAGAAAAAGGATAAACCGGCACTTTCATGGTAATGAAACAAGAAACAAATGCATTTAGTACGAAATTACTTGTTCCATACATGCTATGACATGGGAGCTACTCTCCCATGCCCAAGAAAAAGGAGTCTACTCGTCCATAACAATGTATAGTAGATTTGCTATAGAATTTTCAGTTCTACACATGGTTTAGAAAGGAAAAGTCAAAGAGAACTAAAGATGTAACCACAAGAAGTAAGAATTCCGGCTTTAGAACGAAATTCCCCTCCTCTAGCTGCTCCAAGTCGAACTAGCTCCTCTCCCAAGAAGCTGCTCGGAGTTGGGGAAGCTTGGCTGCACCTTGAAGAAGACAATGGAGAAGTGGAGAAGAAGAAATGGTCTCTTTGTGCAAGAAACCACCTTAGATTCCTCCAAATTTGCCTTCCTCTACTCTCCTCTGTCTCTGGGACCATAGAAACTCTTCAAATGACTGAACATAACTATCCCTTGGCTTCCCTCTTTGTTTTAAAATTGTATTCTAAAATTTCAAATTTCTGAAACTGCCAGGTGCACGTCGTGCACCTACAGTGCAGTTTGCATCCGGCTGATCCGTGCACACCGTGCGACTTTCCAGAACTTTTCTTCAGCTATTTGCGTTCCAGGTGCACGTCCTGCGTTCATCCTTTTGTAAACTTCTAGAATCTCGCACGTCGTATGTTTTCTCCGTGCACGTCGTGCATTCTCTTGTCTGAATAGACCAATTTTTCTCTGGAAAGTTGCACGCCGTGACTTTTGATTTGCATGCCATGCACTTTGCTGTTTCAGCGAACCAGTCTTTTTCTGGAATGGTGCACGCCGTGCATCTGTGTTGCACACCGTGCATTCTTCTATTTTAATAGAAATAACATCCGAATTTAGTTCTTTTTGCGGCAATTCTGCAATACAAGTTATGGAATAAGTAGAATGACAAAAAGATGGCAAAACTAATATGAAAGAGACTGAATTATATCAGTAAGAACCAAATTTGTGTGTGATAACATGTGAAAAGATGATATATAATTCACACAACAAATCCCCCTAAGCTTAAACCATTGCTTATCCTCAAGCAAGAAGAGCATAGAAATATAAATGAAGAATTGTCAAGATCATGAATAGATCAAATGAAATGAAAGATGTGTATAAAACCAAACCAACCATGATCAACATGTTTATGCTCATAGCCATCAATTCAACTCAAACACCCAAGAAAGAGATTTTTAGTTCAACAGGGGTGGTTTCAATTTCATGAATCAATCAATTAAACAACACTAGGTAGAATATGGATGACGAAGCCAAACAATTAGTGGATGTGCAACTCAAACTCTCAACTATTAAGGATACAAAAGATGAAATCTTAGTTAAAAATTGAAAATTTTTGTTGTACTCTCCTTCTTTTCCAGAAAAGATATGACAAAGGATTATGGGTTCCGACACTCGGCTGCTAATGTAGGCTTATGCACACGTCGAATGTCGGTTGGGGTATTTTACCCTCTTTTTAAGACATACCACCTAACCATCGTAGCCAGATCAGACTTACACTAGGCTAGCATGATATGTGGGCGGTTTAGCCATCTTTAATGGGGTATAAGAGTTTTTTAAATTTTTCCAAAACATAGGAGAGTCAACTGAATTGCAACATTAGTTAGATTTCATTCATTTGTTTTGAAAGTTTTTCATTGAAAGAGTGGTTGCAAGTGCACTAAGAGCTTGGCAAGGTCATCTCGTATTCTAAATTATGTTGTAGAGTTGATTTACTCACAAAAATTGAAACCATTACATGTTTTAAGCAAACAAGGATGTGAAAGATGAATGTTCATGCTAGAAGCATAAACCAGAGTTAAGCACATGTTGATGGTCAAAAGGTTTCATTTCATTAATGCATGTCTTTTACAATTTCTTCAAATGATATTTCTCATCAAAAGAGGACAAACAGTTAAGCATAGGAGTTCTATCCACATATAAAAGATAAATCTCATATCATACTAGACTTGCCATCAGAAGAGAAAAACTGAAAACAACAACTAAAAAGTGAAAACAACAAAAGCAAATGACAAGAAGCAAATGACATGAAATCAAAAACTAAAAGAACTAGGATATCAATACCATTCGGTTGCTCCCCCCTAAGCTTGATATCAGTAGTGTCCTCACTGCTTTAATCGAACTTATGGAGTTCACAATCGGATACCTGTCATGATTAGATCAGAAAAATGATATGCCGCCTCCCTGCTCAGCGAAAAACTGACTAATGATGCCAGGGATGTCCATCGGCGTGGCGGATGATTCTGGTTGTTGTTGCTGGTGGTCCTGGGGCTGCTGGTCCTGGGGGAACTCGTGTTGTGGGGCGTCTGGAGCTGTGGTCTCCTGGCGGGGGGGACTGGAAAGACTGTGGTGCAGGGTAGTGTCCTTGCGAGATGTGCCACGCATCCATCCAGTTGACCATGTCATACATAGTTGATTACTGTGCACTCAAATGGTCAAACTTGGTGTCGTACTGCGCGCCCATCTGGTCTAGGCGGGTGTCCATATGATCAAATCTCCGCTGCACGTAGCCGTAAAGGTGTTGAACATCCGGCATTGTCCAACTGTACTCAATCTGAGTACTAGTGGACGGTGGCTGAGGGGTAGGGGCTCCTGGTGTAGGGTTGCTGGCACCCCGGGTGGGTGTCTCCTCATCAGTCTCTGGCTGTAGCTCTACCTTCCAAGTAGCCTTGTTCTTGATGTCATTCTGACTTGCATCGGGGATTGTGATGAACTGCTTCTTTGTGATAAAAACCTTGAACTAGGATGTGTTGTTGCAATGTCTGGAGATCAGACCGCAAGAGATGAGATAGTTGATATCGACAAGGTTCTTCCCCGGTGCAGGTTCTAGGGAACCCAAATCCAAACCCAGCTGCATAGCAAGGATGCTAATTAGCCCGCCACACATGATGTCGCCTGCCTCCCTTTTCTTTTTCTTTTTAGTGTCAAGAAGCTTGTTGACAATGTATTATCCAGAACTTATTTTCTCATTTTGCACCAAACACCATAAGAAGAAAAGATCAGCTTTTCCCATAACACCTTGAGTATCGTTCTTTGCAAAAGGTCATGTGCTAAGAAGACGATGAATAACTCAGAAAACTAGATTGTGGATGCTAGAAGCCTGAGCATTCTTTGCTCTATGCACTTTATCAGAAGTGATCTCAGACCAAAACAGATCGCTATTGAAAGTGGGAGGATAATAAGTGTAACCGTCGTAGTTGCATTTAAGCAAAGTGCAAAACCGCTCAAGATTCATAGAAAACAGTTTGTCCAAAAGGCGAAAACTGATATTCTTATAAGGGATGTTGCGGCGTTGTGGGTCACTCTCAGCCTTGAAAGTAGTGAGAAACTCGTAGATAAGGTGGGGATATGTCTTAGCAACTCGGGTACAGAGGTAGTGTAAACCCAAAAATGTTAAGTGATTGACTACCTCATTTTTGAAACCTAACTTGGTAAGGGCTTCATCGCACATGTACCAGGAGGGCAAGACAGGCCGTGTGATAAGGAACTGGTAGTCGGCGTCCTCTTCAGGCTTGACTCTAAACTGAGTTGAGGGTATAAATGTCACAGGTGCTGGTGCAGAAGATCTTGCGTCAGTAGAGGGAGGTGCAGCAGCTATGTGGTATGTCCCATGGCATCGGCCAAACTTCTGCTTGATCGGTGCCATTGAATCTGTAAGGGTGCACGGTGTGTCTTGGTGATGCACGGCGTGCAGATGTAGTGTTCATCTTCTTCAGACAGACAAATGCACGGCGTGCAGGTTGAGTGCACGGCGTGCACCTGCAGATTTGGGGCAAAAATCAAAATTTGCACAGACGGCTGCTGGGATGGCCAAGGTAGATGTTGGTGCGGTCGAAGGAGGTATAGTAGGCATTTCTTAGTCGACTAAGAACGCCCAGCGGCTGTTATGGTGGCGTGAGGTGTTAGCTACTTTGGGAGTTGCTGCTTTCTGCTAGGATGGCGCCGACGGCTTTCTGCACGACGGCAAGGTGGCTAGCACGGCTGGGTGTAGTAGATGCTAGCTGGGAGAAAACATGGTTGATGCTCAGCGGCGGGTGGCTGGAGGTTGTTGCTACGGAGCTCTGCTAGCTTGGAGAAAGCACGGCAGAAACTCGGCGGCTTTTGGTTGTGTCTGAGAAGAATGGCAGTGATAAGGTGGCTAGCGGTTGGGCAGAAGAGCTGTTGTTGGCGCGGCTGTAAGCTGCTATTGCTTTGGAGAAGAACAGTGGCAAGATGGCGGCGGCTCGAATGGAGAAGGGAGACCGAGCTGCGCACGGCTGGAAGAACACTGGCACACGGCTGCAGGATGGAGTTCCAAGGTTGGCAGAATGGCGTGCGTTCTCTCTAGCTCTGGTCAGCGGTGGCTGCACAACTGTAAGGGTCGGGGTGCACGGCTCTAGGGTTGGAGTGATTAGGTCATGCACTCCGGCCATTTTTGTCTAAACTTTACTTAAAAGTGCACGGCGTGTGTTTTTGAATGCACGGTGTGCGCTTTTGTAACGTTTAGTTTCAAACTTCTCCCTTGCGTCTAGGTGCACGGCGTGCATTTTGTAGATGCACGCCGTGCGAGTTTCCAGAAACTTTACAGATTTCCATCGCCCAGGTGCACGGCATGCGTTTGGGCTATGCACACCGTGTCTGTTACCAGAATATTTATAGAATTCTCGAAGACCAGGTACACGCCGTGCAGCTATCAAATGCACGACGTGCACGTTTCCAGAGAGTTGCCGAACTTTTTATTTCCCAGATGCACATCGTGCGTCTTGACAATGCACGGCGTGTTAGTTTCGAGAAAATTTCCCGAACTTCAAATCTCCAGATGCACGGCGTGCGTTTTCTTTATGCACGTCGTGCACATTTCCAGAAACTTTTCTACAGATCCCGCATACCAGGTGCACGGCGTGCAAAGTGAAAATGCACGCCGTGTCAGTTTCCAGAACTTTTTCTACTATATTTTGTATTGAGGTGCACGCCGTGTCTTCAAAAGACACATCGTGCACTTTGCGATTTCTGCAAAAAATTGCAGTCAGTCAGCAGTAAACTATGACGGATTGAGTAGAAACCAAGTCAAGATTATTACATTCATCCATGACAGGCTTATTAACAAAATTAAAGAGTGTTTTTTATTTGAAAAAACTAAAAGAAATCTATCCTAATGTGGGGTCAACTCCCACGAGGTCCTCCATTTAGAGTCCGGAGTAAGACTTCTTCTAAGACTTCAGACATCTTGGAGGGAGCAAGAAGCTCCTTTCTCCACTTCTTCTCCGCAAGAGTAGCATTTGCAATGTTTTCCATTGACTTTGAAGGTTCCATCTTTGCCTTGGAGTTCTACAGCTCCATATGGAAAAATCTTGAGTACTAGGAACGGACCGGACCACTTGGATTTCAACTTTCCTAGAAAAAGCTTCAATCTGGAGTTGAATAACAATACTTTATCTCCTTCTTGGAAGTCTTTCCTGTGGATTCTTTTATCATGCCAAGCCTTTGTTCTTTCTTTGTACAACTTTGCATTCTCATATGCCTCAAGACAAAGTTCTTCAAGCTCCTACAGCTGCAAAAGACGTTTTTCTCCTGCTCTCTTCATGTTGAAGTTTAGGAACTTAATTGCCCCTAAAGCACGGTGCTCTAGTTCGAGCGGAAGGTGACATGATTTGCCATAGATCAGCTTGAAAGGAGTAGTCCCAATGGTGGTTTTGTATGTTGTGTGATAAGCCCATAATGCATCATCTATCTTTAGTGCCCAATCTTTCCTTGAACTAGAGACAGTCTTTTCAAGAATATTCTTCAGTTGCCTATTTGAAATCTCTACTTTCCCGGATGTTTGAGGATGATAGGGTGTAGAGATTTTATGAGTCACGCCATACTTAGAGAGGAGATTGTTGAATTGTTTCTCAGCAAAGTGTGTACCTCCATCAGAAATAACCGCACGTGGAACTCCAAACCGAGGAAATATAATCTTTTAAAAAAGCTTAATTACATATTTGGCGTCCGGTGCTTGGGTTGGAATGGCTTCAACCCATTTAGAAACGTATTCACAAGCAACAAGAATATATTGATACCTGCAGGAAGATGGAAATGGTCCCATATAGTCCACTCCCCATACATCGAACACCTCAACCTCTAAGATAGAGTTGAGTAGCATGTCGTCTCGGCGGGATATGCCTCTTGTTCTTTGGCACCTATCACAAGATTTGATGAATAGATTGACATCTTTAAATAATGTGGGCCAATAGAAACCAGCTTGAAGTATTTTTGCAGCGGTCTTTTCTCCTCCAAAATGGCCTCCATAAGGAGAGGCATGGCAATCAGCAATGATGTTAGGAACTTCCTCTTCAACAACACACCTCCGGAATAGCCCATCACTTCCATGCTTGAATAGCAACGGGTCATCCCAGTAATAGAATTTGACATCATGAAAGAATTTCTTCTTTTGTTGATATGTCAAATCCGGAGGTAGTTGTCCAGTAGCAAGAAAATTAGCAATATCTGCAAACCATGGTGCTTGAATGGATGACAATGCATAGAGTTTTTCAATAGGCAAATGATCCTCAATTGGCAATAGATCTCCAGCCTCCGTGGTCAATCTAGAGAGGTGATCAGCAACACTATTCTCGGTACCTTTCTTGTCTTTGATTTCAAGATCAAATTCTTGCAGAAGTAGTATCCAGCGAATAAGGCGTGGTTTGGCATCTTTTTTATTCAGCAAATACTTAATGGCAACATGATCAGTGTATACAATCACCTTTGATCCCACTAAGTACTGTCGGAACTTGTCGAATGCATATACAATTTCAAGCATTTCTTTTTTTGTGGTTGTATAGTTGATTTGTGCTTCATCGAGAGTTTTGCTGGCATAATAGATGGCATGGAGTTTCTTGTCTCTCTGCTGTCCCAAAACAGCTCCCACTGCATAATCACTTGCATCGCACATGAGTTCAAAGGGAGAATCCCATCTGGAGGTTGGATAATTGGGGCTGAAATGAGAGCCTCTTTGAGTTTGGAAAAGGTTGCTTGGCAATCGTCATCAAATACAAATTATGTATCCTTTGCAAGGAGGGAACACAACGGCTTTGCAATTTTTGAAAAATCTTTAATGAATCTTCTATAAAAACATGCATGTCCTAAAAAGTTGTGAATGTCTTTTACTGAAGATGGAGTAGATATTTTCTCAATTGCTTCGACCTTTGCCCTGTCTACTTCAATACCCTTATTAGATACAACATGTCCTAGCACTACACCAGATTATACCATAAAATGGCACTTCTCCCAGTTTAGCACTAGGTTAACCTTTTTACAGCGGGCTAAGACAAGAGACAGATTCAATAAGCATTGATCAAAAGAATCACCGTACACGCTAAAATCATCCATAAAAATCTCCATTATGTTTTCAATAAAATCGGAGAATATGGCCATCATGCACCGTTGAAAAGTAGTGGGAGCGTTACAAAGACCAAACGGCATACGGCGATAAGCATATGTTCCATAAGTACATGTGAAAGTGGTCTTCTCTTGGTCGGGAGGATAGATGGGAATCTGAAAAAATCCAGAATACTCATCCAAGTAACATAAATAGGAATGTTTGGCAAGACGTTCAAGCATCAAATCAATAAAAGGCAATGGCAAATGATCTTTGCGGGTTGCTTTGTTCAAACGCCTATAGTCAATACACATACGCCAGCCAGTAACCATGCGTGTTTGTATTAACTCATCATTGTCTCCTTTGATGATAGTTGTACCCCCCTTTTTAGGTACCACATGAATGGAACTAACCCAGGGGTTGTCGATTATTTGATAGATGATTCCAGCGTCAATTAACTTGAAAATTTCTTTCTTTACCACCTCAAGCATATTTTGATTTAAACATCTAGGTGGTTCAACAGTTGGTTTAGCATCATCTTCCATATTTATTCTGTGCATACAAATTGAAGGATGAATGCCTTTTAAATGTTCTATGGAATAACCAATGACATCTTTGTACAAACGTAATTCGGCAAGCAATTTATTTTCCTGATCATTGGTTAATTCATTATTTATTATGATAGGAGATGTAGAATTTGGGTCAAGAAATGCATACCTTAGCCCAGGTGGAAGGGCTTTTAGTTCTACCTTTTTTCCTATTGTACTTTCATCAACTTTATCTAAAACAAGTGGAGCATCTTCATTAATAGTTGTTTCTTTAGAAATAGAAATTGCTCCAGAAATTTCAGAATTATTGAATTCAGTTGCATCATCATCATAAAGATTAACCATAAGATCACCATCATCTTCATTATCATTTTCAATAGGATCAACAATATCAAGCAAGCATATTTCTTCAACACGTGCGGGTGCTTTCATAGCTTCATAAATAGAGAATTCCATAGCTTCTTCACCAACACGTAAAGTGAGCTTCCCTTCCCGAACATCAACAAGACATCCAGCAGTCCTCAAAAATGGCCTCCCAAAAAGAACAGGGTTGGAAGGAACTTTTGCCATGTCAAGAACAATGAAATCACAAGGTATATAGAATTTCCCGATTTGTACAAGTACATCTTCCACCATACCTTTTGGATATTTAATAGAGTGATCAGCTAATTCAATAGCCATCCTTGTGGGCTTCAAATCCCCAAGATCTAATTCTTGCCAAAAGGTAAATGGAATGAGGCTAATACTCGCACTGAGATCTACTAAACCTTTGTCAAAAGTGGTGTCATTAATTTTGCAAGGCAGTGTGAATGCTCCCAGATCATCAAGCTTTTGAGGGAGACGATTTTGAATAATAGAACTTACTCGTTCAGAAAGCATTACAGTTTCTACTTGATCAACTTTTCTTCTTTTAGTCAGAATGTCCTTTAGGAATTTAGCGTAAGAAGGCATCTCAACAATAACTTCAGCAAAAGGAAGGTTTACATGCAATTTGTTGATTATGTCCACAAATTTCCTGAATTTCTGGTCTTCCTTCTTATTGGCTAATCTTTGAGGAAAAGGTGCAGTGGCCTTGAAAGAAGGTGGTATTTCAGCTTTACCTTTCTCCTCGCTACAATTTGGAGTGTTGGACTCTTCAACAGTTTGCTTCATGTTCTTCTCCTCAGATGGAGGTCTTTCAATCTCAGCTCCGCTTCTTAAGATAATTGCATGGGCTTGCTACCTTGGGTTTACTTCTGGTTGGCTTGGAAGAGAATCGGATTGTGCAGTCCTTTGTTGATTTAAAGCTTGTTGTGCTATTTGGTTTTCCAACATCTTGGTGTGAGTGGAAATTCCATCCACTTTTACAGAAAGTTGTGCAATAGAATCTTTTAAAAGCTTGTCATTTCCTCGGAGTTCCTCATTCTGTTGCATCTGTGTCGATATGAATTTCTCCATCATAGCTTCCAAAGAAGAACATTGGGGTTGTTGTGGCTGTTGAAAACCCTTGTTGTTGAAACTCGGTGGATTTCCTTGACGGTTTGCATGTTGTTGTTGTTGTTGTCCTTGCTGGAAATTTTGAGTATTGCTTGCATTCCGGTAAGAGAAATTAGGATGATCTCTCCATCCCGGATTATATTGGTTGGAATAAGGATTGTATTGTTTGTTTCCTTGCATCCCAACTGCATTAACCTGTTCAAAATTTCCTTCCATAGCATTAGGGGCAAAACAAGAAGAAGAAGTATGTCCTATATTACCACAAGCTTCACACGTTGCTTCAACAGATTGAATTGGCAGAGTGGTCATCTTCTCAAATTTCTATGCAAGCACATCTAGCTTTGCAGCAATAAGGTCAACGACATCAATAGTATGCTTTCCTCCTTGCTTTCCGGCTGAAGAGCTTGTTGTAGAGGTTGATTTAGCTCCTCTATCTCCTCCCCGTTGGCAGTGATTGAGTGATATATCTTTAATGATATCATAAGACACTCTATAAGACTTAGTCATCAATGCACTGCCAGTTGCGGCATCTAGAGTCAACTGGGTATTATAAAACAGTCCATTGTAGAAAGTTTGCAGTAGGAGCCAGTTTGTCAAACCATGGTGCGGGCAAAGGCGTCGAAGATCCTTGAACCGTTCCCATGTATCATATAAGGTTTCTCCTTCACTTTGGGAGAAATTTGTGAGCTGGTTCCTCAAGTGAGCTGTCTTGCTTGGCGGAAAGTACTTTGTAAGGAAAGCATTAAGGAGTTGGTCCCAACTTCTAATAGACTTCTTGGGAAGAGACAAAAGCCATGCCTTGGCTCTATCTCTTAAGGTGAAAGGAAATAACATAAGTCTAATTCCATCAACAGTCACTCCATTAATCTTGAAAGTATTCAGATATTCTAGAAATTATGCAATATGAAGACTTGGGTCTTCATTGGTTGTACCCCCAAAACGATTTTGCTGAATCATTTGCATCATAGAAGGGGCAATTGAAAAGTTATTTGCTTCCACAGCAGGCAAGTCTATGGCTCCACATATGTTTATTGCAACCGGCATCACGAATTCTTTTAAAGGACGATCGTCCTCCATGGCTGAAATGCTCGGTGTAGCTACTGCAGAAGATGAAGAAGACGACGGTGGTGATGATGGCGGTGGTGACGATGAAGTAACTCCAAATAGTGGTTGTTCCACTCTTCTTGTTCTCCTCAAACTTGAAAGAGTTCGCTCTATTTCAAGGTCTAACAAAGCAGATGTTTGGAGACCTCGTTGTGAATGACGCATACAACCTGAAAAATAACAAGAGAAATTTAGAACACACTAAGAGGTATATGGAAATTCAAAAATGATGAATGATGATCTAGTCTCAAATACTAAATAGTACTTATTACTTCCAATTAAATTACTGTAGCTCCCCGGCAACGGCGCCAAAACATGTTGGTTGTTTACACTAACGAGTTTCAATCCAATTAAAGGATAGTTTACTCAACTTAACCAAACTCCGCAAGTATACGGAGGTAGTATAGTCAAGGTCGAACACAAGGAGATTAGTTAACTTAATTGCACACAACAGTACTAAAGTTCAACAATCTAGACTGATATTAAAGTGTAGAGAAGATTTGTTCTAAAAGCATAAAATTCAGATTTTAACTACAGGAAATTCAGATTCTAATTAGCAAGCAAGAACCACAAAAGAAGTTTGATTTCAGAAAGTTAAGACTCTTGGAAATTAGGATCTCATTCTCATATCATAGCAATCAAGGAAACAAAATAATTTAAACATACATAAGATCATGTTTCAAGGGAAAGTTGTGTTACATTTCACCTCCCGGTGCAAATGTAACGATCATAACTCAAATCAACACTCTCATGTATGAAATTCGTTTTTGATCACAAACAGTCCCTCAACTCATCCCTCTCTACTCTTGTAGAAGAGGAAGAGTTGCCAAGAAGAGCACCTCCATACATTCCTACTTGTCTTCTCAAATCAAGCAAGAAGGCAGAAAATATGCACATAAGGTGGCCAACAATACATGCAAGAAAAAGGATAAACCGGAACTTTCATGGTAATGAAACAAGAAACAAATGCATTTAGTACGAAATTACTTGTTCCATACATGCTATGACATGGGAGCTACTCTCCCATGCCCAAGAAAAAGGAGTCTACTCATCCATAACAATGTACAGCAGATTTGCTATAGAATTTTCAGTTCTACACATGGTTTAGAAAAGAAAAGTCAAAGAGAACTGAAGATGTAACCACAAGAAGCAAGAATTCTAGCTTTAGAACAAAATTCCCCTCCTTTAGCTGCTCCAAGTCGAACTAGCTCCTCTCCCAAGAAGCTGCTCAGAGTTGGGGAAGCTTGGTTGCACCTTGAAGAAGACAATGGAGAAGTGGAGAAGAAGAAATGGTCTCTTTGTGCAAGAAACCACCTTAGATTCCTCCAAATTCGCCTTCCTCTACTCTCCTCTGGCTCTGGGACCAGAGAAACTCTTCAAATGACCAAACATAATTGTCCCTTGGCTTCCCTCTTTGTTTTAAAATCGTATTCCAAAATTTCGAATTTCTGAAACTGCCAGGTGCACGCCGTGCATTTTGGGTGCACGTCGTGCACCTACAGTGCAGTTTGCATCTGGCTAATCCATGCATGGCGTGCGCTGAGGAATTGCACGCCGTGTGACTTTCCAGAACTTTTCTTCAGCAGTTTGCGTTCCAGGTGCACGTTGTGCGTTCGTCCTTCTGTAAACTTTGGGAATCTCGCACGTCGTGCGTTTTCTCCGTGCACAATGTGCATTCTCTTGTCTGAATAGACCGATTTTTCTATGGAAAGTTGCACATTGTGCATTTTGATTTGCACGCCGTGCACTTTGCTATTTCAGTGAACCAGTCTTTTTCTGGAATGGTGCACGTCGTGCATCTGTGTTGCACGTCGTGTATTCTTCTATTTTCGTAGAAATAACATCCGAATTTAGTTCTTTTTGTGGCAATTCTACAATACAAGTTATGGAATAAGTAGAATGACAAAAAGATGGAAAAACTAATATGAAAGAGACTGAATTATATCAGAAAGAACCAAATTTGTGTGTGATAACATGTGAAAAGATGATATATAATTCACACAACAACGTTGTTGGAGGTTATATCTCTTGCTGGGACATGGGTCTCACTCTTGTGGTTCGCCACACTTTATTTAGGTAATTGAGAGTGATGAAAACAAACATGTGGCGGCAAAGAGGAGCTATAATAATGAAAGATGTTGGGGTCTTATGAAAATGTTTCTGAGAAGATGTTGATATTGAAATTGGTTTTAATTTACCCATATTTTTGGGTATGTGATTAATTAGTGACTGGTTGTGTTTTATGTTTTGAGTAATCTCATTTAGCACGATGAGGTCATGACAGGTTGGTATCAGAGCTTTAAGTTCACTGAGTCTACAGGGACACTAGGACTTAGAACTAGGATGATGTCTAAGTTAGGATTATGACATAAAAATATGGTGCATACTGCCTAATCTCAGTATTTGGGTGCCCTGGCCAGGTATTCAATTATTGAAGAAGAGTAAGTATGGAACTCTTATATTGTTATCTTTCTGATTACATTGATCAAGTAGTCATTTTGAGAAAATCTAAAGAGCATAACGAATAAGAAATCATGGTGTGAATATCTCAATCCTACCTTAAAGAAGATGAGAATTGCATCATTATCTATCAAAACTTGAATGTTTGGTTAATATAAGAGAATGATACAACACCATGAAATCTAAATATGAATAAAATAAGGAAAAGAGGAGTTCTTGAAGATGTGATTCAAGAAGATAATAAAGTAAAAGACAGATAAGTCTATGCTTATAATGTGAATCAAGGTATGAAATCCACATAAGATAGAGAGAACTCCTATAACAAGTACAAAATGAGAAGATGAATGGGAATAATGACAAAGAAATAAGGTAGAACCTGAGTTAATCTCAGACCAACCTATGTATGTAAGAAAGTGTTAATGAAAAATTAGCATGGTAGATGAAAGAAATTTAGGGAGATGATCCCAATTTAATGAAGAAAATGTGGAATATGATGATTTACCTGTCGTTAAGTTGTTGAAAAACATAATAAAATAAGAGAACATACACTGGTGGGATAAATTGTCATCAAGAAAGGAGTAATGAGATATGTTAATCATGATGATTCCTATTCTAATGGCAAGGAACCAAAAATGAAAAAGGTGAAATGATACATAAGAAGTTGTAATATGCATAATGAAAATAGAATTGGTTACCTTTTTGCTAGTGACCCCTGAACAATGTTGCTAGGATGTGGGAAGTGTGTTTCATTTTGTGTCTTTCCTTTCGAGGGCACATATTTCAAGTGGATCATTTCCACTTGGTATGTGTGGATTCATTCTAAACATGAGGATGGATATCTTACTATATAATAAGGTTGTTTGGACTATGGTTCCACGATCATAACGTTTGTGGTGATTTTGCTTTTAAGCCTTCCAATAATTAGGAAGACTCCTATTACATGTCTTGATATTTGTTATGATGGTAAAAGTAGATGAGATAAGGATGCGAGTTTCTTATAGAGCATGAGGTGGATACCAAGGTAATGAATCCTAGTATCCAAGATGTATCAATAATATGAGAAATATGTGAAGGTTGGAGATGTTTATTAAATGAACATTCCAAGTATTCCTCTCTTGTAGAGAGAGAGAGTTGATAATGATCCTATAAATGTTGTTTGTAAGGAAAAACAAAAGTGATTATATAATGTTGTGTATGGTTCAGTGATAGTTGGGAAAGACCACTATCTAGTATAGATGGTTTGTTGGTTAATAAATATGTCATACCATGTTCCTTTAAAATAAACCTATGATAAAATATCAATGCATAAGAGTGAGACTGGATGACATAATCCACATGACCATGATGAGTTTAGAGTTATGTCCTTTAGACTAACCAATGTACCAATAGAATTTGTGAATAGGAGGAAGAGAGTGTTCAAATAATGTTTTACAAGTTGTAGCAATCTTTGAATGATGACATGTCAAAGTATTTCAAATATGGTCAAAAATATGATCAATATTTATTCAATAACCTTAGGGTTGCTGAAGCAGTAACTACTATGCGAACAAGTTGAATAAGAGTGAGATGGATTTGATTAAATTTTTTAATGGGATCATGATATGTCTTCTTATGTGGGTGTTTTTGTGTTGACCCAAGATGAGATATGTATGAATGATGTGATATTACCATGATATGAAAGTAAGCTTGTGAAGGTAATAGGATGAGGTGCAAAGGAAGTACCCATCTTTGTTTACCTTGGATTTCGAGGGTGAAATCCCTGTTAGGGGTTTATAGTTGTAAGACCCCTAAACTTGCTTAATGAGTTGAACAAGCTTGATTACCATAATCTAATGCTTAGTGCATCATTAAGTTGATGAAGTTGAATTAAGTACTCACTGATGCAATTAGTGCTTTGATCGAGTGTTACAGTATAATTAGCATGATTTCTTGCTTTGAGATTTTAGTGGATCTCGCACTTGAAAAGTTGTAAAAGAAATCAATTGATTTGGACCTACGAGGCAAAAGATATGACATTTTCAGTTCTTGGGGTCGATTCTGCAATTTTCCCAAATTTTTGGTATATAAACTCTTTTCCTTTCCTGTCTTCCTTATCTTCTTCAACCCACTATTCCTCAATCTAGTTGAGTGGTGCACTGTAGCAGCGCCCGACCAGTAGCTTGGGAGAGGAAATTGGCGGCCATTTCGAGCTCCTCACCGCTGGCCAGTAGGCGCCCCAACTCCGCCATCCTTCCCTCCTTCTTTCTCTTCCATTTCCCTTCCCTTTCCATTCCCTAGCGGCGCCACAACATCTCCCAAACAACAGCAGCATCGGCTGCGTTCAGTAGCGACGGCAGAAGGTTAGCAGCTGCGATTGGTGGTCGTTTAGGGTTCATTTGGGCTGCTTTAGTGGCACCCCAACTTCCTTTACCCTTCCCCCTTCCTTCCTCCTCCTTGTGTGCCCACCTAGCAGCAGGGGTGATGCCCTACGTAGCAGCAGCGAGGAGCTCGATGTGGCACAACTAGCACCTTCAATCGATGCTAATAACTTTGGCCATGAGGATGGAGCAAGGTTCCACAGCCAACAACCATGATTAGCACCCATTCGAGTTCGTTGCTTTGACCAGTACGTGAAGCACATTAGAACAGGATTGTTCCAAGGTTAAAGATGAACTACTGACGCCCGAAAACTGGCGTATGGACGCGTTCCCAGTCGAATTTGGATGTTTTGAATCGCAGTGAGTAGAATCTCACTCCCATTCGCATGATTTAACTCGAATAATCAGACGTTTCAGTTAAAAGCGGTGTTATTTGCAGATGTCAGCATTTACCTAGGTGTCGGGTAGCACTGACACTGCTCGACTCCTAATTTGCACGTTTAAATTATTAATGTCTGCTCGACACTAATTAGTTGACTGATATGTGTGATGTGATTTAGTGAAATTACACGATTGATTGACCCTAATTTACTCTGTTAAATGTTAAAATCAGTAGTGCACAACCAGAAAAATGTTCCATGGTAGAATTTTCTCTAAATCTCTAAAACCCTACATTTCTTGCTCCTTATGTTTAGGATTTGCTCATTTGATGAAGAAAGGTGCTAGATGGACGGATTCGTAGCTTACCCTTGGATTTTCTACCCTACCTGCTCGAGATTTCTTCTGTGTGGGGTTCCATATTCTCATTAGATGCAAGTTTTATATCTTGCTCCACGTTTATTGATTACCATAAGCTTTCTAGATCATGTTCTTGCTTGAAAATGACGATTCATGCACTAAAAAGCTATGCTTGACTTGGATTTCGATTTTATAATGTTCCCTGTTCTGATTTCAGTTCTAAATGAACCTGTGATTATGTGTACATTATTAATAAGGTATAATTTGACTTGGATCAGGTTGGTTTGACAACCTATGGTGCTAAGCACCTATCAAACAATAGTCAATTTTAGGGTTTAAAGTTGATTTCTTCTATAAACATGACTCGATGATGGTACCATTGCAACAACCCTATGGTGTTGTATTCATAACAACTGAAGGTCGTGATCAAGGGTGTCAAATGATGGTGACAACCTATGTTCACCCCCTTAGGTCAGGTTTTGGATCAATTAGAAGTTTAATGATCAACCATTAAGTACACTACTGATGATATCAATCAGTGATGACATCAACTTAATATTTGATGTTGATTAATGAATACATTGTTGATCTAACAACCTATAGTGATTTAATGATCATTAATGATTGTGGATCAGGTCTCTACAATCTATAGTGAGTTAATCATATAGTTTTAGCATCAATCAAGCCTGAGATCAATGGTTTCTTGGGTCACTTGATGCAATGGTCAGACCTATACTGTAATTGATGGTTTTAACATGTGAACTTGACCCAATGGTCGAGATCTACTATTTATTCCTCCATTAAGGTGGAATGATGGCTAATGTAATATGTTGGTCTTAATAATGTGATGTAGATGGTTTCCTTTATATGATCAACTTAAGGAGCTTAATTGTTGACAATTGATGGCTTTCTTTAACTGGATAGTCGATTGTGGGTTTTACCCTACTCTCAATGGAACTTTTTGTGTTGTTAATCAAGGGATGTCTTGGGTTAGATGGTGACTCTTTCTAGAGCACAAATCAAGGACTTCATAGGTGGTTTATCTAAGGTGTTTACTTATGTAAACAACCAATGGTCTTACCTTTAAAACATCTAATGGTTTTAGGTGACATTGTGGTATGGTGATATGGGTTGAATGATGATGGAACAAATGGAGGGTTACCCTTAATAAGGTAGTCTTACCTATTCAATCATATGAATGGAAGGGATGATAACCATATTGTGTTGATATGTAACCCTAATTACGTATAGCTTGTTATACCTAACTTTAATATAACTAAATGATGGTAATTGGGTATGAATAGTCCTTGAATGACTAATACAATCATGGAATACTCTATTGTTGTTGAAACCTTAGTATGCTATAACCTGATGGTTACACCTTGATTTATGTCTGGGTTCATACTTGAGAATAGTATGGAATGTGATGTTGATGCTTCACCTTATGCACCCATGATTCAATGGGGATGTCGTGAGTTAGGGTTTGAGTATAAGTGATGATTGCTAACATTGATATAATTTATCATGTTGAACCTAACTCTTAATGCAATTAGATAAAGATGAGTATTCATGTTTAACATTCTTATATGATGGAATGATGGTAGAATAACATCCTTACTATGATCATAACCTTGATATGTTAATTGGTGGTTATTATAGCCACATGGTCGATACTTTCTCATGCTAAACATGTGTATAATGAATATGATGAGAATTAATCATATCGAGATTCCTTGCATGTTGATGCATTAAAGGAATGTTCTTAATGTTAATATAACCTTGTTATGATTGTTTATGAATATATCTTAGCTCATTAATGCAATATTATGTTGATCTAGTGTATTATATATAATTAATGTTGTTGAGCCTTGTTATAAGGCATGCAAAGATAATGATGATCTTGCAGGGAATAATATGATGGTCTTAATGACCTTTGGGCATGGTTGAGCCCTGAATGAGGAGTAATCCTTTTATGTTGATAAGGTTTGATACCCTATGATATTGTGAAAAATATTACTATCTTGTAATAGCATGATGACTGGTGTAGTCTCATGAATGGCAAGTGAATATTACCATGTGATGATGATATGATAAATTATGTTTCATACATTTTATATCTTTTGAAGTTGTGATATTTATATGCTTGCTAGAAGTGAATTAGGGTTTGTATGTCCACTTGTTTGATGCAGGCTTAATTCACCCAATTGGCATAACTAATCAAGTGAAACTCTAATCATGTAATACCCTGTGCCATAGATCCATCTGAGTGTCAGAACTGGACAGATGGTGAAATGAGTATTCCTAAGGGAAACTCGGAGCACATATTGATGAGTATGTGGGGTGCTTGTCATCCTGAATTCAAGTGTTTAGGGAGGATGACTGTGGTCATAGCTAGCCCTCAGTTTGAGAATGGCTGCAGACGTGTCTCAGTGATTATATATGTGATGATATTGGATGACAACTGCGGTTGTACCTCGGATGGTAGGGTATGCGTACCCACATCCTTTTACTAGTGTTGTGACCTGTACCAAGGACGGACTAGGCTGTTAGTAGCTTGACCTTATGTGTCATTGTGGAGGACCCGTAATGACTGGGGGCGGAGAAGATCTTAGGAGTCCGGCTCATCCTAGATCTTGTATGGCACTGGTTTCGACTTAGAAGTGGTCAGTTGGATTTTGAATGGTATCCTCAAATTCCTCAGGGCATAATAAAAGATGTAATACAGGCGTATAGCATATCTGTTTAGGGTTATACACAACGTTTCACATTGGATGATAACCTTTGTTTGTTATCTTTACATAAAGATGATGCTTAGTGCAATTAATAGATAAGTAGATATACTTATGTTGTAGATATGCTTAAGATTGTAGATGTGTACATACAATATCCATGCTTATGTTGATAACTATTCTGCTACGGCTGATTATAATCATGATGCTAGATATCTCATGTTGTTAGCTATGTTATGTTACTAGACTTGCTCATGATGCTAGAACTGCATATGCTACTGAATTGCTTATATTGTCAACAAGATAAAGAATAATAGTCTAGTTAATGATGATAGTTATTATCTTCTCCTTTATGTACTTTGTTAATCATCAGTATTGTTGATCTTATTTGTTATATCTGATTAAACTGCTTAACTTTTTAATTACTTAAAAATGTTGTGATCAATAGACGTTGTTGGAGGTTATATCTCTTGCTGGGATATGGGTCTCACTCTTGTGGTTTGCCACACTTTTTTTAGTTAATAGAAAGTGATGAAAACAAACATTTGGTGGAAAAGAGGAGCTATAATAATGAAAGATGTTGGGGTCTTATGAAAATGTTTCTGAGAAGGTGCTGATATTGAAATCAGTTTTAATTTACCCATATTTTTGGGTATGTGATTAATTAGTGACCGGTTGTGTTTTATGTTTTGAGTAATCTCATTTAGCGCGACGAGGTCACGATAGATATTTTCTTGTGAGGTTATGAACATAAAACCAACATAATATGGAACTATGAGGTCACACACATGAGGATGCATAAGGCAGTTGAAGTTCACAATAAATCATATGACTAGAATGGTTCTTAATCTTGTTTTTGTTGATTTCCTTTCCAATTGGTCAATTGCGAAAGCCAGTCAGTCAACTAGATGGATTGGATTAATTGGTCAATTGATCAAATGATCATCAGTTTAGGAAAGTGGTCAGTGGGTCAATTGGATTGAAGTCAGGAAACAATAATGAATATGTGGATGCATGATTTTCAATCAAATTGGTTAAGAGCTCATACCTTGATTGGGTAGTTGAAGAACTTGATAATCCTAGTTGGTTGACTATATTATAAATCCATTTCCATTTGTTTGACTGGTTAATGAACTGGGAGACTAGGATTTATAGCAACATCCAGAGTTTGATGTTGTTTTGAGTTGTGATTAGGAACACAAATTGGATTTTTTGGAAAATCCACACCCATGGCTCTCCTATATAAGTGGGTGTATATTTAAGGAGAGACATACAACATTGTGTGAGAATTTATCCTAGAGTTCTTCCTCTTGGAGAGAGAAAAACTCACCCTAAGGACAAAATCTCATAATAGGAGGAGGAGAGTAAGCAATGCTACCACATTGACAAATCTGAGTTTCACGTCTTTTTAGTAACTAGGTGGTGCACTAAGAGTTCTCACATATACATAGATGATGTACAGGCTGAGGCCCTCGAGTGAAGGCTTGAGGACAAGCAAATTCTCTAAGGTGAAGACAAGGTGTTGCTATGGCAACAAGGTGGAATATACAACAACCTCCTTAGTTTCAGATCCAGAAGTGCAAGTTATACATAGAAATAAGACATGTCTAGTTTTTTGATAACTAGTGTGTGCCAAGGTATATTCCGTATCCCATATATGTCTTTAGTATACTGACATTTTATGGATATGATGGATTTATTGGTGAAGAGTTGTGTTGTGAACAATTGGGTATTTTTGATGTGCCCTCCAATTAAAACCCCACAACTCCTTGAGGCATTCTGTGGTTGCTGGAAGCATGGAACTACTCTCCACTATATATGTAGTCGGCTTATTCTATCTACATGAATAAGAATAAGTAAGACATGAAGTTAGTGGAACTCTAGTCAAACATACTGTAACATACCGAATTCTAGAATTTTGTCTTTTGACCCTCTTTTCCATCTTTTCCTTTCATTTCTATCCTTATTGGCCTTTCTATTTAATTAGTGGAATTTATAGTGGTTTAGTGAACATTTATTCACTAATTATACCAATGGAAGGGTTTATGCACAAATACCTCAGTGAAAGCTTAATTACCATAATAAAGAGCTCTAAACCTTAATATAACTTGTTTATATGATTTGAAAACATAAAATGATCCTAAGTTTCAATTTTGGTTCGATTTGGATGTTGTTTGTGCAAGTTATGCAATTTTAGGTACATTTTGGACTTTTATGCAATTTACCCAATTGGGAGGTTTTCTTTGCAAATTATAAACTGAATTTTAATCCTTAGATATTCCCTTACCATTAACGAGATTTTAAACCATTGGAGAACCTAGTTTCACCTTGGTTTGATGGTATTTTTTCCAAGGGCATTATAGGGATTACCCTCTTTATAAAGGTGCTAATCTTTAAAAGCTATCAACCAATGAGGTTATTTCTTTCTTGAAAAACGGTGGGGATGGCCTAGAAGGCTCTAGGGTCTATTAGGAACGACTTTTTATATCCAAGAAGAGTCGGTGATCTGTCCTCTTGCATGGCCATCAAGCCCTAGGCTAAAGATACATGGATAGTCCCTTAGACACCTCATGCTTCACCTCTTTCTTTATATAGCCATGTATACCCCTTCCCAACTCACAATTAGAAAACTCTTGCTCTCCTTTTCTTTCCTATAGCTTATATAATTGTTCCTTCTATATTTTTCCACGAAGTTTCTATCCCAAAGTAATAGAGGGAGCCTACCTTGGTGAAGAAGGCTCCTAGGGCTTCCAAATTGCTCTATTAGGGTTTCTAAAGCTCCTCCTTGGTAATCTTGACCAAAACTAGTAAGTTTCCTACCTTCCTTCCCTATTTTCATATTTTTAATCTTCATTACACCTTCTTATAGGTTGGAACCATGACCATACATGGTAAAAATCCACCTAAAACCCTAAAACATCTCATCTCCATGCTCCTTTGCTAGGGTTTGCACCTCTAAAGTAGAGAAGGTGATGTTTGCTCAAGAAAGGAGCTTAGCTTGGAGCAACCATACCTTATAATCTCGGGATAATTTCTATTTGGACCTTATTACATTCTTAGAGGCAATTTTTGTTAAACCCTTTCTCATATATTGCTTAGTACATGCTTAAACCCCATGCTTTTATGTTGATCATCGATGATTTCCATCTCTTTTTACCATGTTCTTCTAAGGTTTTGGTTTCTTGATATTTTATCTTCTCTAGAATCTCTAGTTTGGTTATATAAGAAACTTCAAACCTGATCTTGGGTCAAATGGTATTTTCTCCCTCTCCCTATCTCTTTAATTATCTCGATCAGTTTGATGATGTGGCAATTTCCTATCGGTCAGTATTGAAAAATTCATATCTTCTAAACTGCTTATCCAAATTTGACAAATAAATATTTTTTGGAATTGGAAAATTAATCTCTATCTAATTAAAATATTTTCAAGGTATGATTTCATGGTTTTATGAAGGGTTATTTTTGTAAAACGAATTTAATGCATAAAATCCATAAAAATTACATCTTAATCATCATAACTCCAAAATTAACATAAAAATATGTTTTCTTGATTAGGAGAACTTAGTAAGTTTATTGGTGATTGTTTAAGAGTCTAAATCCAAGTTTTTCTAAAAAGGTATAAAAATTAGGGTTTCTATACATTAATGTGCACTATGTACTCTAATACATGTTAATACATTGAAAATATGCAAAGTGGAACTTGGACTCAATTAAAGTGGTGAAAGTTAGTAATTGATATCAGTAAGAGAGGTATGTGCATTTACACCTTAAGTTGGGAATAATTGTTCCTTAACTTGTTTTTCTATAATGAGGCTTTATTAAACCCTATTTCATATACTCTTGAATCTTTTGCTATACTTGCCTCATAAATAAGTTTTGGAACATTATTATTGGGTCTTGGTACCCCACTACCATGCTTATTGATTCATATGATTATTCTTGCCACGACTACTTTTTCTAGCATGAAGATTTATGTTCTATTTAATTTAAAGTAGCAGTACTTGTGTACAACCACCCACAGAGGGCATGTATTTAATCGCCCTGGGGAATGTTTTTATTCTCCCCTATATAATTGTGTAGGTGATTGGTAATGTCTTATTTTCCCCTCACCTATAGGTTAGAGGTCTGGTAGGTGCCTCAACCCTACTAGTTAGGTAGGCATAATTATCTTACATGCAAATCATTTTTGATATAACTGTTAATGGCAAGTTTCTTTTGAATATAGCCTCATACTCTTATTATCTTCATCTTATGATGAACCCTAGCTTGTTCTTATTTGCTTTACTTATCTTGATATCCTAGACTAGTTTTGTGACACATACTTTTCTTCCAACTAGTCTAGGATATCAAGATAAGTAAAAATAATAAGAACATACTAGGGTTCATCATAAGATGAAGATAACAAGAGTATGAGGCTAAATTCAAAAGAAACTTTTTTTGGGGGCAACATAAAGATCTGATTGTATTCATCCTGCTCTCTACTGTGGGCCAAATGTTTGCAAAATTAACATCTAGATTGCTGGTGAGCCACTGGGGCACATCAGTGTGAAAAGTAAAAGGAGAACTAGCATGAGCAAAAAAATGGGCGATACAATCAGCTACAATGTTATGCAATCTAGGAATATGAGAAATTATAGGCTGGTCGACATCCTCCTGGAGCCTCTGGAGTCGACGCATGTGGGGGGAGAACATGGTTTTTTTGGATGCTTCCTCGGTGGTAATGGATACCACGATGGTAGCATCAGACAGAATGGTGGGAGTACGCCATCCTGTGATTTTGCAAAGTTCCAAGGCACAGATAATGCCTTGCACTTCTGCGTCCAATGTTGAGTTGGCATGGTTGGGTGACCCATGGCCCAGAAGAAATCTTCCATGGTTGTTGACAACATGAATGCCAATCCCAGCATGAGATGAATCAACATTATATGAAGCATCAACAAACATGACAATGCTCCTAAGAGTAGGAGGATTCCGAACATGGTTGCACTCTATGGTGGCCATCGAGAGAAGCGTCGGAATTTCCATGATGGCACAAGCCTTGTCTTTAATGAAGGAGACCCATTTGTAGAGAGGTTGCACCTTCTTGTTGTGTATAAATTCATTTCTTTGTGACCAGATTTCCCAACAAGAGACGACATACAGAGTAGAATGAATATCAGTGCACTTGGAGGAGAGAATGTTAGTGATCCAGTCATCCTCAGGAAGAAGAAAGAAGGAAGGGTCAACTTGGCATGCAACCCAAACTTCCTTACTAGAGTTGCAATCATGAAGCGAATGCAACAGTGTATCACAGGCGTTAGAGCATACTGGGTAGGTGACATCAATGGGAATGTGTCATCAGGATTTCTTCATGTTAGTGAGCAGTGCTTTGTGGTTCAGCAGCCATAAAAAAGTATGAATGCGAGGAGGAATGGGAAGCTTCCATATAGTAGTCCATTTTCTAGGCAAGGGCAAGGCAAAATCCTTATGCAACCATTGGTAGGCAGACTTGGCAGTAAGAAGACCAGAGGGAGATCTGAGCCATTAGCTTGTGTTCTGGCCTGACATCGGGTTAGGCGAGTATGTGTGCTGAATATGCGGCCACGACCTGCTCGGGAGATAGGTGTGGATGAAGTCTCAATCCCAGCCATTTCCATCCATGCCCATGGCTGAGACTTTAAGGTTAGTGAGGTCCGGTGGTGGTGCAAAGGAGGATTCAAGCTCTTTAATGGATAGGCCATGAAGCCATCTATCAGTCCAAATGTTTGTAGACTCACCATTATTGATAGTCACCGTCGAGGCATGTGCTTCTTGATAAAGGCCCATAAAGAAGAATAAGGTTTCTTTATAGGGGTTTCGTTGTGCATGTACTTGTCGCGCATCACTCGAACCCATAAGACTTGTCTGTTGTTCATGAATCGCCAGACATTACCAAGCATAAGGGTTAAATTTTGTCATTGTGCATCCTTGATGCCTAAGCCACCATCAAATTTTGCCATGGTCACCTTTTTCCATGAGACCAGGGAGAGGTTGTGGTGTGACCTGCTACAGACCAAATAAAGTTCTTAATATGCTTGTTTATGTCGTCACACAAGGCAGGGGAGAGTTGCACCGACTATATAGTATAGCTAGGAATGGCTTGAAGAGTAGATTTTACAAGGGTGATCCTTCCTGTAAGGGACAGCTGACGTGCTGACCAGCTGGTCATGTGATCCTTAATGGTGCCAACAATCGCAGAATGAGAAGACTTGTTAACAAAATGATGAAGGATGGGAACTCCCAGGTAGCAGCCCAAGTCACTAGTATGCTGAATGTTGAGGCACCCACAGAAGTCATCACGGACCTGATGCGAAGTATTAGGCGAGAATAGCAACGAGATTTGGCCATGGATACCCTTTGCCCAGATGCACGTGCAAAGGCTTGCAGAACTTTGTTAATAGCTTTAGCTTGCCCAACGGAAGCCTCAGCCAGTAAGAGAATGTCATCAACAAAGAAAACATTTGAAAGTAGCGGACCATGCCTTGAGAGGTGAATAGACTTGCATTCACCTTGATCGATGGAGAGCGAGATGGCTTGGCTAAGTCTCTCCATGCATTGAACAAAAATATATGGGCTAATGGGATCACCTTGGTGAACACCCTGAGATGTTTTAAAAGGCTCCAAGGGGCATCCTTCCCAAAGAATTGATGTACTCCCCTTAGTGATGATTTGCATGATTAGTTTGACTATCAGTGTCGGGATGTCGGTTCTCCTGAGGTGTCATGGATAAAATCCCAACTCATTTTGTCAAACGCTTTAGAAAGATCTAACTTGATGCAAGCTAGAGCCTTGATGTTGTGCTTCATGCACATGGTGTGAATAACCTCCTGTACAAGAATGATGTTATCTATACTACGCCTTCTGGGGAGGAAACTAGACTGGGTTTCAGAAATCCAGCCATGCAGAAGGGGCTTGATACGCTGCACAATGATTTTGGATATTAGCTTAAAGCATGTGTTGTTGAGAGAGATAGGACGGAGATCACTGCAGGTTTGGGGCTGCCTGATCTTTAGAATCAGACACATGTAAGAATTAGCAATGTGGTCTTCTATGACTCCAATAGAGAAAGTGTCTTGGACTGTACGAATGAAGGATGGTCCAATAGTGGCCCAATGCTTTTGAATAAAGGAGTTATAGATGTCGTCTGGTCCAGGAGCTTTGTTGGGTACCATCATAAACATGGTGCACCTAATCTCATCAGCCAAAGGGAGGGAACGGAGGGCACAGTTCATGGCATCAGATGGATGGTTGATGTTTTCGATGAAGCTAGCGACAGCAGCGCTGGTGCGATGGCTGGGGCACGGGGCAGTCATTAAGTTGAGGAAGAAGCCATGTACATGCAATCGTAGTAGGGATGGGTCCTCCATCCAATTACCATCGTCATCTTTGAGGCGTGTAATCTTGTTGCAGTGGCGGCGGGCTTTAATGTAAGTATGGAAGAATTTAGTATTTGCATCACTAAGGCTAAGCCAATTTATGTTAGCCTGCTGACGCCAATCAACCTCTTCTTGAAGGAGAATTTTGTTGTACTCATCTTGCAAATGCTCCAAAGTAAAGTCAGAAGTAGCATGGGAAAGAGTGCTAGTAGATACCTGGATGTTGTTGACATGTCACAGGACTTTGTTCTTGCTTTTGTTGTTGGAGGCTTGGAGTTTGGTGTCCCAAGCAGATGCAGTAGTGCGGAAGGCAGGGAGAGCATCCAAGAAGTTTTTTGTCGAGTCCCAAGATTTAAGAACTATGCCTTTGGAATTGGGAGTCAGCGACCAGCTGTCTTTGGTACGGAAGGACCTGGGGCAGGTATGACGGTGCACAGCGTCATGGATGAGGATCGGGCTATGGTCGTTGTAGAATCTTGGAAGAACGGTGACATAAGTATTGTTGGCCATGGAAAGCCAATTGTCATTTGCAATGACTCTGTCAAGTCTTTCCAATAACTGGAGCCATTTAAAGGTGAAGAAGGGGTCATTTGCCTTGATGTCTGCCAAGCCAGTGTGCATGAGAAAAGAGTTGAACTTCCTACTAGAGCGACAGTCAAAGGAGCATCCATTTTTTTTTTCAGAAATGTCAAGCAAGGTGTTGAAGTCACCAAGGACTACCCATGCGCTAGAGATGGTGTGAGAGATGTCCTATAAATGATTCCAAAGAAGGTCCCACTTATAAGGATTGGGGGCACCATAGACAAACATCAGATGCCAAGTATCATTAATGCAGTAATGGATGAATTGTCGGTGGTTAAGGATGATGTTGATGGAGCATCGAGCATCATCCCACAGCACCCCAATACCACCAAAAAAGCCAATGGCCTCAACTCGATGAGAAGAAGGGAAACCCAGTTGCTTTATGATGCTTTCGGCCTTAGACCCACTGATACGTCGTTCAACAATGGCCATAATATGGAGTCAATGTCTTCTTTTGAGATCCTTAAGGAGGCAAATATTCTTCTTAAAACAGGCACCTTGAATGTTCCAGCAAAGGATGTTCAGCATTAAAACAAAAGAGGAAGAGATGTGGGCAATTTAGGCAATTACCGTATAGAGGCCGACGGATTGATCATCGCCGACCATAGCATCATCTGGAGGTGGCACTGACTCATTGTTGAAGTCAATAGCACACCTAGCATCTGAACCTTGTTCTAAATTGCTGACTAACTAGGCAAGCTTTCCTTTCTTCCTTTCTCTCCCAGGGTTGACAGGCTGGTAAACTACCCTCCTATTTCTGAGAAGGACTCCACTGCCTCCTCCTTTGTCACCCCATTGGAAAAGGTGATGGGATTCATCATGGATAGTATATGTGGCAGCAAATTGGAATGTAGCATCATTCCCCATCTCCTTCATTCTTCCCACACATGTGTCATCATGCACTAGCGTGACACTTGTGTTGTTTGAGTTGTTGACGACACCACCTGCCATAGAGGCCTTGGGCAGCGCAACTCGTCCTGCACTGGCCTGTATCTGAGCCATTACTTTAGCCTTCTTCTTTTGTGTCTTAGTTTGGACAGTCTGCCAATCCTCCTCAGACACTTCCTAAGCATCTAATGTGTGTTGTGGCGGCTCATCCACAGTAGCATCATCGTTCCAATGGGTGGCCGACGTTGTTTGTGTCATTTTGCCAGTCTGCATGCCCTTCTTGTTAGAAGGCATGCATTTCTCTGGCTTCTTTGCATGAATTTGAGTCGTGTACTGCACCTCTTTAAGAAGAGGGGGTCCCGACATCAAGGATGGGTCAGCAGGTGAGAAAGGTGTGAAAAAGGTGCATGTTGTGTCAACATGTCCGAATCTACCACACTTCATGCAGATTGAAGGTAAATTTTCATATTCTAGGAGGTAGTATTCCCCATTGATATAGATGGATGGTAGTAGAGGCTTGAGAGTATCCACCTCAGCTGCTAGTCTTGCAAATTTGCCACGATGACCTAACAACATGATGGTGTCAATCTTGATTGTTTTGCCAACGATATCGTCAATGCTGACTAGGAGTTGATATTGATAGAGGTAGACTGGTAACTCGGGAATACGTAACCACACCACAAGTTTTCAGGGGATGTGATCCACAGGCCGGAAGTCTACCGACCAAGATTGAATGGATAGGTAGTTGCCAAATATGACCTTCGGTCATGGCTCGCTCGAACGCCTCCTTGTTGCTGAGTTGGATGATGAAGTAGCCCATCTCCAGGTCAATAACATAGAACTTCTCATCGAGCTTCCACAAGGACGTGATCTGGTTGATTAGCATTGTGAAGACAATGTTGGTGCTGACTACCTTCACCACCACAGCAAACCACCAGGGATTTAACCATGGCGGTAGTGTGCTAGGATTGATGTGGATGTCCTGTAGGGCACCACTGCGATCAACATGGATATCAGAGGCTTTGAGGGCATCGGGGGAGACCGTCTCGATCACTGGTTGCTTAGCGCCACCGGTGATAACATCTCAAAAGCATATCAGATTGGGGTTGCACCCTCCAGCAGGGTCACCTTCTTCCATGGCATTAGCTGTGTCTGAGATCTCCGCATCGTCCAGCAGCATCGGCTGATCTTCGACTTCAACATTGACCCTGCCTTGGCTAGCCTGATGAACCGTGTGGAAGGTTCCATGTCCTGCACCACGGACACCACATCCGTTGGCGCTGCCACCCCGCATGTGCAACAGCAGATCCCGCAGATCACCGCTAACCCTAGATGATGCATATTCAAAAGAAACTTGCCATTAACAATTATATCAAAAAGGATTTGCATGTAAGATAATTATGCCTACCTAAGTAGTAGGGTTGAGGCACCTACCAGACCTCTAACCTATAGGTGAGGGGAAAATAAGACATTCCCAATCACCTACACAATTATATAGGGGAGAATAAAAACATTCCCCAGGGCGATTAAATACATGCCCTCTGTGGGTGGTTGTACACAAGTACTGCTACTTTAAATTAAATAGAACATAAATCTTCATGCTAGAAAAAGTAGTCGTGGCAAGAATAATCATATGAATCAATAAGCATGGTAGTGGGGTACCAAGACCCAATAATAATGTTCCAAAACTGATTTATGAGGCAAGTACAGCAAAAGATTCAAGAGTATATGAAATAGGGTTTAATAAAGCCTCATTATAGAAAAATAGGTTAAGGAACAATTATTCCCAACTTAAGGAATAAATGCACATACCTCTCTTACTGATATCAATTACTAACTTGCACAACTTTAGTTGAGTCCAAGTTCCACTTTGCCTATATTCAATGTATTAACACGTATTAGAGTACATATTGCACATTAATGTATAGAAACCCTAATTTTAGACCTTTTTAGAAAAACTCGGATTTAGACTCTTAAAACATCACCAATAAACTTACTAAGTTCTCCTAATAAAGAAAACCTATTTTTATGTTAATTTTGGAGTTATGATGATTAAGATGTAATTTTTATGGATTTATGCATTAAATTCGTTTAACAAAAATCACCCTTCGTCAAACCATGAATTCAGACCTTGAAAATGTTTTTATTAGATAGATATTAATTTTACAATTCCAAAACATATTTATTTGTCAAATTTGGATAAACAGTTTAGAAGATATGAATGTTTCAATACGGACCAATAGGAAATTGCCACATCATCAAACTGATCGAGACAATTAAAGAGATAGGGAGAGGGAGAAAACACCATTTGACCCAAGAGCAGGTTTTAAGTTTCTTAGATAACCAAACTAGAGATTCTAGAGAAGATAAAATAGCAAGAAACATAAAAATTAGAAGAACATGGTAAAAAGAGATGGAAATCATCGATTATCAACATAGAAGTATGGGTTGTAAGCATGTACTAAGCAATATATGAGGAGGGGTTTAACAAAACTTGCCTCTAGGAATGTAATAAGGTCCAAACAGAAATAATCCCAAGATTATAAGGTATGTTTGCTCCAAGCTAAGCTCCTTTCTTGAGAAAAGATCACCTTCTCCACTTTAGAGGTGCAAACCCTAGCAAAAAAGCATGGAGATGAGATGTTTTAGGGTTTTAGGTGGAGTTTTACCATATATGGTGATGAAGCTTCCACTTACGTGGAATTGCGTGCACCACTAAAAATCCTAAAGATGGTAAGTCTTTAAGTTTAGCTTTGCTTATACTAGATTGAGAACTCCACCCACGTATGCTAAGATACGTGGAAGTCTTATCGTAGTATAGTTAAGGGTCGAATCCACGGGACAATGGTCTTGTTGTGAGAAACAAGATGAAAAACATTAGAACTTTACTTAATCTCTTAATAGTAGGTACGTAGATCAAAAGGGTGGTTTGGTTGTTTTAAACTAAGAGCAAGTAAAGTAAAGCAAGTAAATTTAAGGATGTTAAACAATGATAAGAAGTCACTAGGGTGTGATCAGTTTTCACTGCCACTACACATGGATCAAGACATGCAAAATAAAACATAATATGCAATAAGAGTTTAGTCAATTAGTATCTTTGTAGACTTAGTTTCCTTTCGGAGAACTAACTACGAGAAGTGCGGGAATGTTGCAAAGTCAATCATCCCCGAACAAATGGTCAACTACTTTGCATCATTCCCTTCGCAAAGTGTGTTCCTCGACTTATCAAGGTTGTACTTTCATACGTCAACTGATTCCATTTCATAGTATGAGATTACAACGATGGAAGTGAGTTTACTCCACTTCTTGAGAGACACTCCTAGATACCGAAACATATGCATGGTGGATACATGCACCAAGAACCAACATTCAAACGAGTTTCGAATCTAGCAGTACAAATGTAGACAATTCATACTAAAAGATAAAAGATAACACAAGTTGGTGATCAAGAAACAAGCATTCATTAAATGTTTGAGTTGAACTGAAAAGAAAGTATCTCTATATTGCAAACTATGGATTACATTACATGAGATGAAAACATGGGTAGTGGGGCTACTCCCCGCACCCCAGTGAGAGAGACTACTCGCTCATGGCTAGGACAAAGAAGGAGGCAAGAAAAGAGAGAGAGAGAGTGTCATCCCTACAAAGGAGATAGGAAAGTCAACCCCTTGGAGAGAGAGAGAGAGATGATCTTCTAGCTTCATAGGTTTCTTGATGACGAGGTCCCCTCTTCCCACCTTCTTTGGCAGAGAGAGAGAAAGCATCTTCAAGATGGAGTGTGGATCTCAGACCGGCAGCCCCTGGGTGGAGGATGGAAGTTGGATTTGCTTTGGAGTGATAGAGGCAGCCTCTGGAGGACCCCTTGGGTCTTATTTATAGGCCTTAAGTGAAGTCCAAATGGTTTGGTCAGTTTTGGATCCAAACGGTCTTGAAGACCGTTTGGACCTGAAGACCGTTTGGACCTCAAGACCATTTGGATCTCGAGACCGTATGCCTTCATGCGGTCTTGGGACCGTTTGGCTTCATGCGATCTTGGGACCATGTGACTCCATGCGGTCTCGGGACCGATTGGCTTAATGCGGTCTTGGGACCGTATGACTCCATGCGGTCTCGGGATCGATTGGCTTCATGTGGTCTTGGGACCGTGTGAATCCATATGGTCTCGAGACCGATTGGCTTCATGTGGTCTTGGGACCGTGTGACTCCACGCGGTCTCGGGACCGATTGGCTACATGCGGTCTTGGGACCGTGTGACTCCATGCGGTCTTGGGCACGGTCTTGGGACCGATTGGCTTCATGCGGTCTTGGCACCATGTGACTCCATGCGGTCTCGGGACCGATTGGCTTCATGCGGTCTTGGGACCGTGTGACTCCATGCGGTCTCGGGACCGATTGGCTTCATGCGGTGTTGGGACCGTGTGACTCCATGTGGTCTCGGGACCGATTGGCTTCATGCGGTCTTGGGACCGATTGAGTCTTTTATGGTTTTTTTTGTCTTTTTCTGCAAGTAAAAAGGGGAAAAGTTAGTCTAATAGTATATTTGCAATAAGAGGGGATATTTAGGGATTATGTCTAATTTTAATTGAGAAAGAGTGTGGGAAACTGAAGAAAAGACTAAGATAACATCACAAAATTGGAGGTTATCACCCCCCCTAACTTAGAGTATAGCTTGTCCTCAAGTTAGATAGAGTTGAGGCATGTAATGGCCAGGCGATTTTATTTAGTTAAGATTTCCATACTCTTTCTTCAATTCTAAACTTGAGCTCTCCTAAGGTCGTATCAGGTCTTATTGCTTGCCTTGACTCCTTCAGGTTTTGAGAGTTGCTTGGGTCTCAAGTTCCTTCCAGATCTCGAAGTCTTCATTGGGACCACTTTTTATTATGTGCATGTTGTTGACTCTAATCAGCTTTATACCTCTCTGACAAACCTACTGGAAGCTAGAGTGGGTACGAGGGTTGGCTAAAGGCTTGAAGTGTAACTCCCCCTTCAAGTGGGGGAGGGGTTGTCTATGCTTTTAGAGTCTCACTACCGGGAATGACGTATCTGCCTTCGTGAGGGCAGCTGAATGTACCGGCTGGGCGAGCCCTTTATAAGCCTTTCATATATTTAGATACCTTAGGGTTTCACTACCGGGAACGACACATCTGCCTTTGTGAGGGCAGCAGAATGTGCCGCCCGGGTGAGACCTTCATTGGTTCTTTATATAGATCCTTATTTATGGCACAACTCTCATAATTTTATTCAACTCTCTGGCTTTTATTTGTAGACTCGCAGGCTTAGGATTTGGGGTTTTTCGGGAAATTGTTTTGGGCGGCCATGCCTCTTTTATTTGAGGAGAGGAAAGTTGTTGTTAGAGTTTTTCAACATTCATTTATTTGGTATCTTTTTTTGTGGTCCACTTGTAAGACTTCTTGATTTGGAAGTCGCCTGATGCCCCTCTCATCCTTGAGAGCTTGGCTTATTTCTGCTTTGATATTGACATGTGGAGAGTCAGATGTAGAAGTGAAACAAAAGCATGAAAATCAATAGTGGGGAGACATTATTAAGTCACCATTATATGTCTAAGTGCTATTTACTTTTGAGGACTAACATGATTCTAAAGTTAGCTGAGGGTAACTTTATTCCAAAGATTTATTATCGGGTGAATTATTTAAAATGAAATCTAAATGTGTAAGGGAAACTAAAAAATTTTTGTACAAAATTGAAAGAGAAGATGGAAAAAGAGGGATATAGGAATGATACCTCGTCCTTGTCTAATGTACCCCCCCCAACTTATCACTCACTTTGTCCTCAGAGTGTCAAAGTGATAGGTTGAGAAGTACGATGACAAGGGCATCAGGCTATGTTAATCCTGAGTTTGCCCCTAGTGTTCTGAGTAGATAAGCTACAAACTTTCCACGTAAGGCGTCGTAATCCATGTCAGTCATATCCTCTACTGGTCTTTGGAGGACCATGATGGTGTACATCCATTACAGGACGTGGAAGCCACAGTCATGTGATTCCCAAATTTGTTGGGGACATTTGTGGTTGAAGGATGGGCGATGAAAGTGTTATTTGCCATATGCCCTTGTGTGCTGACTTAGAAGATCGATTAGTCTGTCTGCACATTCCTTCTCTATTTCCTCTGTGGGTGTCTTTGGTGTCACCACATATTTATTTTGACGTGGGTTGAAGTGGTTGTCGGAACTATTGTAGATGGTAGTTGTTCCTTCGGGTAGGTTTGTTGCCAGAAGTATCCAGTGCTCATGGTGAAGGAAGGGTAACATGATAAACTTCGGTGTTGTATGTTGTAGGAAGGAGATTAGTGTTTCAGTTGTTTTGAAGTTCTTTAACTTTAAAAGATCATCCTTCATGTAGGGGGACGCCATATATGTTGTAGGGTGATTTTGGTTGAGGAGAAATTGATAGGCGGCCATTAAGCTTACGGAAAGAGAGCCTTTGAACTGTATAGTTTCTCAAAGCACGTCTGCCATGATTAGAATGTCACCGGACATGAAGACAAGTTCATCCTTCTCGGCGTAAAGCCTCGACATGATGAGACGTAGTTCATTGTCGGAGAGACCATTGCAAGCACTGAGGTTGAAATCTTGGAAAGTTAGTTCTATGGCAGATAGGGGCACCATTTGTGATGGCGATCTCTTAATGGTTGCCCCTGACAAAAAATCTATGTCTCCTTTTCGTTTCTCGGGAATTATGGCCGGCTGCTTGATTTTCTCCAATTCTTTTAAAGTTTGTCTGAAAGGTCGCTTTTGCGAACGTTGGATTGCTGAAAAAAGGTAACGGGGGACGTCATATGGTGCCATTTTTGGGTCCTTGAAGAAACTTATATCACAAATAAGCTCCATGGCATAACGCCCTCGCAGGGAGTGAAAATCTTCGACGACTAGATCAGTGAAGGGGATTTCTTGGTTTAGCGCTTGGATGCGACAGATGGTGCAAAAAGCACAGTCCCCAGATCCCTCAGCAGCTTGGACTTGTGGGTTAATTATTTGGAACCAGGGTTGGCTCCAGTCTTGACGGAGGGACGGGCGTGCAGCCCAGAGTATCTTAAGAAGCCGGAAAGGTATACATCTTGCCTCTCCTACTTCTTCTCCAACAAAACTTATTATTTTGGCTAGTAGCTCAGTGGTGCAAAAATTGTACACCTTGGCGTCACTAGCCTCAGTGTCTACAATCATAAACAACCAGTGATCAAAAACTTGAAATGACACGGTAAGATAACGTGCCCTCCGTGCTAAACCAGCACGCAGCCGCTCTATTGACTTTGCGTGTATATCTTTGTATAACAAACCTATAGACAGAGCAGGTGAGGCGTTAAAAACTAGTTGCTGCCTCTTTGAGCTTCTGTAAACTTCTATGCATTTGGCAAGTAGGACACGGAAGATTGCCATTGGCATCGTTGATCGTAGTCGCAGGATGTTGCAGAAATCTTCGTGTGTTAACTTGCGCTTAGTCTTCGTGTTGTGGTAGATGATGTCTCCCCCCTCTTTGGCATCATCGACAATAGTGTTCAGGATAAAGATGTCTTGAGCATCTAGTGTTGAGATGGCCGCCATATCTAAATCGTGCATCTTATGCGGTAGAGGTGGTGGCAGGGGAAGCTCCTGCGGAGGGGGTGAAGAAGTTTGTTCCAAAACTTCTGTATAGCCTTGTAGATCGTCATCTGAGTCGGAAGCAGAATCGAGTTCTTCATCTGTATCTAAACGTACTCGTTCTGACTCTTCCTGGTCTTGGGGGAAAGGCACTGATTGGTTAAGTGCGGAAAAAGGTTGAGTGGTTGTTGCTGGTGGGCTTGTGTTGGTTCCTAAAATGCATTGGTGGAACTCAGCAAAAGCCGCATCTTTTGCAGACTCCCCTATGGATCCCAAAGAAGAGTAATCAAGGAATTGGTCTCCATATGATATGTTTACATTTTCTTTGTGGGTGGGGGACTTGGGATGATGTCCACCTTCTTGGTGGCCTTTGTCATATCCTTTCTGAGAAGGTTCTGCTTCTTGGCCTGGGCCCTCTCCATCATCCGATTTTTCATCTGAGGAGGTGGTATCGTTGTTAGAATCGGCTGAGGAGTCAGAGTCATCTTCGTCATCATTATCACCTTCTTTGTCAGCTGCTGTTTTGTCTACTAGCTTCTTGTTTGCTGTCTTTTTGCACTGCCGATGGATGGTTTGTAACTCATCAAACGCCACTTGCACATGCTCGTGTGCTTTGAACAGTGCGTCGTGTGTTTCTTTGAGATCGTTGTATCGGCCCTCGGTGGAGAGGAGTCATGATGTAAGATCTATTACTGTAGCTCGTAATTGTTGGATTTCATTGTTTGTCGACTCCTCTTGGCGATTGTTGAGTTGTGTGAGAGTGCTACTGATGTTGTACAAGCACGTGCTACGAGATGTTTGTTGCTTCTTGAGCTCACGGAGAGTCTCGGGCAGAGGTTGAGTCTGCGTAGAGATCTCATCGACTTGCTTGGCCATCGCTTCTTGCTGGCATTTTGCTCCAAGGACCAGCTCGGGCAAGTTGTTGTAGTGGTTGTCGATGTGATTAACTTGCCTAGCCACTTCATCTTTTCATTGTTGAAAACCTTGGAGGATGCTTGGCAAGGCACGGCTCTGTTCGTCGATCATGGCAACCTGTTTAGATAATCCCTGCACACAAGAAAAAATGGAATGCATAATGTTAGAGGGGTCGGTGAGGAGGTTTCGTATGGCGTCAAATTGACGTCCGAACTCCTCACCGATATTGGAAAAGGGGACCCCAAAAGCGGGAGGGTGGGGTGGCTGGGGTCTGTGTGGGAGGGTTGTAGTGTCTTGCGGAAGAGACACTGTTGATGGTTCCGTGAACTACGTGGTGACTATAGATGGGGTCACCCGCGGTGTCGGGATGGTGGTGGATGGGAAAGGTGGTGGTATATTTGGTGAAAAAGGAGGGATTGATAGTGTTGGGGGAGAGACTGTGGAGGTGGAGGCAAAGGTGGTGAAGTCGGGCGTAGGAGTGGAGAAGGGGGTGCCTGAAGAGAAAAAGGTTGAAGAGGTGGATGCGGGTGGTGGTGGTAAGCTCATCATTTAGACTCATAATGAAGGAGTCTAGAGGTGAGGTGGTGATTTGTTCTTCGGGGAGGGGGGTTCTATCTCTAGATGTGGTTTTGAGGTTGGTGTCCCCGACAGCTGTTGTTTCTACAAAGGTCATCTTGAGGGACGTTTCACTGGAATTTTTGATAGCCTAGCTGTCGGGGCGGTTATGTTGAGCTCTGTCTGTCCTGCTTGGGTTGTCTTAGTTTGTGCTTTGGTCAGAGCTAGGAGTTTGGTAATCTCTTTGTCAGTAAAGAGAAATTTGTCTTTGTCGTAGTCTGCTAGCTCCGGAAGCGGTAACAGGATTCTAGAAGATCTGACTGTCGGGCAGAAGATGTAGTGTAGTTTCGCATCCTTATCCTTGATAATGTAGGAGTTCTTCAAGGTTTGTTCATTAGTGAGGATGTCGCCCTTGATCTTCGTGCAGCGAGGGAGTAATCTGTCCATTTTGAGGTATTTAATAATGGAGGTTATGTGTCCTCCCATGCAGATTTCTTTTCCTATGGTGTAGGTGGAGAATTTTTGTATCAAATGTCATCCGATGTTGACCGGCTTTCCATGCAAGATAGACCATAGGATTAAGAGGTCGGAAGCAATAACGTTTCCTCCCTCTGATCTGGGGAACAGCGCACTGGTAATGATTTTGTGAAGCGTGCGCACGAACCCTGATTGAATATTGGAGGCTTTAAATGTCTTTGCCTCGTAACTTGGGATCCCTGTTAGTGTCTTCCAGAAGTTATGTTTATTGAACGGGTAGATCTCTGTTCCTACAGCTGCGGATTTTTTGAGCTGCTCAGGGTTGTCAATGAAGATTTCGTTCAGAATACTTTTTGTTATCACGATGTCATTGCCAAAAAGCTTGGTGACCAGCCGGCGGTCACCACCATCCCTTGCTCTGTGCGCAATGTCCACCGTCTCTTTGATAAGATGGGTAAAGAATTCTGTGGTGGGTTTGACATATGAGATTTCAGGGATGAAATAGAGTCTGGATAAATTGGCGTTGCGAGCATTGTGAGGATTCTATCATAGATCCCCATCTTAAGTAGTACGCTTGAACAAACGTACTTTGTTGGTTTTAGTATTTTGTTTATGGATGGGATGGTGTGGATGCAGAGGTTTTCTGGTGGGGGCGTGGTGGTTGTGAGAATTGAAAAGATGGGTGTGGTAGCAGGAGTGGTGGTGGTAGGTGTTGCAAGGGTTTGTTCCCTAGCAAAGGCGGGGCAGACCTATTTTCTTGCTCGTTTCTTTGAGGGTTGTTCGGTCGCGGTTTCCTGGACCTTTCGTTTCCCCTTGGATTTTTCAGGTGGGGATTCTTCCTCGAGGTTTGGCTCATATTCATAGCCTTCATCACTAGAGGAGATTTCTATTTCTTCTTCAGGCTCCTCAACTAGGCATTTGTTGAGGCGATCAATTTCACACAAGATATCTATGATTTTGACCTTTGGTGGGGCCTGTCCAGTCTTGTTGTAGTTATCTAAGATCTTTTAGAGTTTGGCCCGGTCTTCCATCAATTGCTCCTTTGTCCAAAATGGAGCATCGTCAGTTCCTGTGGCTTCTTTAGCTGGTGATGCCATTTCTGAAAAATGGAAAATCATGAGTAAGAACAACATGCTTAGAGAAAAAATTGGATTTTATTTGTGTTTATGTGGTTTTATATTTTAACGAAACTTAAGCGATTGTGGAAGGCCAAACGGTTTGAAGATTGTTTGGTTCCAAACGGTTTCAGGACCGTTTGGTTCCAAACGGTTTCAGGACCGTTTGGTTCCAAACGGTTTGAAGACCGTTTGGAAGGTGAAACGTCGGGGAGTGGCCGGCGAAAGAGGGGCGGAACCGGCGGAAAAAACAAGGACGGAGGCGATAAAGACGATGGTGGCGATAGAAAAGGGGATTGTAGCGATGCCATAGACGGCGGAAAAGATAAAGATGATGGCGACAGTTTGATAGAACAGGGATTCGCGGTGGTGCATCCGGCGTCGGTGATGGTGGTGTGCCTACCTTGTTGTTGTGGATGGGGAAAATGATGGCGAGAGCGTCGGTAACGGGGGTGCAACTTCCGTGAGGACACACGGAACCTAGGAAGGATGGTCGGCGAAGGGAATCAGCGTTGTAGGTTTCACGGGAACGAGAGGAAAGAAGGAACAACACCTAGGGTTTGAGAAAGCTCGAGAGTCGAAAGAAAGAAGAAGGAGGGGGAGGGTTTATATTTATAGAAAATGGGGGTTGACCTTACAAAAACCCTAGGTCAAATGGTTTAGCGACCGTTTGGACTCCAAACGGTTTCAGGACTGTTTGGCTCCAAACGGTTTCAAGACCATTTGGCTCTGAACGGTTTCAAGACCGTTTGGGATGGTTAAGGTCGAACGGATTTTTATATTTTATGTTTGTTTTGGTTATATGAATTTTTATATATGTTTAGAAGATAAATCTAAGGTAACTAAAAGAATGGAAGATAGAAAAAGATGCTCAGATCTTGGGTTGCCTCCCAAGTAGCGCATGGGTTTTACGTCGCTGGCTCGACAAAGCTTTGATGTTGTTATGTTGATGTTGTGGCGTCTATGATTTCAATGGTCTGTCTCGGCATTTTATCTGCTGGAGTGTAGTATTTTTTCAATCGATGGTCGTTGACCGTCCTTTCTCTTCCGTTATCGTCGACAATTATGACAGCTCCAGTTGGGTATATATGCTTGATGGTGAAGGGCCCAGACCACTTTGTGCGGAGTTTCCCAGGGAACAATTTGAGCTTGGAGTTGAAAAGGAGTACTTTGTCACCGATGGCAATGTCTTTCCTTTTAAGATGACTATGGTGCCACATCTTGGTATGTTCCTTATAAATCCTAGTGCTTTGATAAGCGGTCATTCGGAGCTCCTCTAGCTCTTGTAGCTGGAGTTGTTTGTTTTCTCCGGCACTTTTAAGATCGAAATTTAGTTGTTTGATGGCCCACCAAGCTTTGTGTTCCAGTTCCACTGGAAGATGACATGACTTCCCATATACCAAACAGAACGGGGTTGTCCCTATTGGTGTTTTATAGGCTATTCGGTAAGCCCAAAGGGCATCGGGAAGCTTGGTGGACCAGTCAGTGCGGTTTCTATTGACTGTTTTTCTAGGATCGCCTTTAGTTGTCTATTTGATACCTCAACCTGACCACTGGTCTGTGGATGGTAAGGCGTGACTACTTTATGATTGACTCTGAATTTTTTCAACAGAGCTTCAAAACTTCATTCCAGAAAATGGGTCCCGTCGTCTGATATGACAGTTCTGGGGACTCCAAATCTGGGGAAAATTATATCTTTAAACATTTTAATAACTGGTTTGGAATTGCTGGACACTGTGGGTATAGCTTCGACCCATTTCGAGACATAGTCCACCGCAACCAGGATGTAGGAGAAACCATAGGAAGAAGGAAAGGGGCCCATATAGTCTATCCCCCACACGTCAAAAAGTTCAATTTCTTGCCACATTGTGAGGGGCATTTCATTCCTTTTGGATATGCTACCAGAAAATTGACATTTGTTGCAAGATTTCACATAATCATAGGAGTCCTTTGCTATGGTTGGCCAGAAGAAGCCTGATTGCAGAACTTTTATAGCGGTTTTCTTTGCACTCATGTGCCCCCCCCCCCCCGTGGGGCCTGAATGGCAATGCTCTAGGATGGGGGTAATCTCTTCTTCCGGTAAGCAGCGACGGAAAAGTCCATCTGCGCATAGGTGAAAAAGGTAAGGTTCATCCCAATAATATTGCTTTATATCGTGGAGGAATTTCCTTTTGTCGTGGTAGGAAGCGGAGGGGTGAATGATTCCTGTAGCTAGATAATTGACAATGTCCTCATACCAAGGGAATCCATGGGTAACCTTCATTAGTTGGTCGTCTGGAAGAGAGTCTCAGATAGGGACTTTATCTTCATCTTCAACTTCAATACGACTGAGATGGTCAGCTACGACGTTTTCCACTCCACTTTTGTCTTTAATTTCCAAATTGAATTCCTAAAGCATCAACACCCAGTGGATAAGCCTGGGTTTTGCATCTTGCTTCTGAATTAGGTATCATATGGCGGAGTGGTCAGTGTAGACGATGACCTTAGATCCAATCAAATAGGAGCGGAATTTCTCGAACACATAGATGACGGCCAGGAACTCCTTCTCTGTAGTAGTGTAGTTCTTCTGTACTTCATCGAGCATTTTAGATGTGTAGTAAATTACGTAAGGTTTCTTGTCGATCCGCTGTCCTAATACGGCCCCCATGGCGTAATCGCCGGCGTCGCACATGATTTTAAATGGTTGCGACCAATCTGGGGTTCTCAATATAGGTGCAGAAATTAAAGCATTTTTTAGAGTTGAGAAACTTTGCAAGCATTCTTGGTTAAAAAAGAACTCAGTGTCTTTGGTCAGGAGTTGGGTCATGGGTTTTGCTATTTTTGAGAAATCTTTGATAAATTTTCTGTAAAACCCAGCATGAGCCAAGAAATCCCATACTCCTTTTATATATTTTGGTGGCGACAACTTCGAGATAACATCGATTTTTGCCTTATCGACCTCAATCCCTCTGTCACTCACTTTATGCCCGAGGACGACACCTTCAGTTACCATGAAATGGCATTTTTCCCAATTCAGTATGAGGTTTGTTTCCTCGCATCGTTGTAAAACTTGTCCAAGGTTGATTAGACAGTTATCGAAAGAATCTCCGTAAACTGAAAAATCATCCATGAACACCTCCATTATGGATTTTGTTAATCCTACGAAAATGGTGGACATACACCTTTGGAATGTAGCGGGTGTGTTACACAACCCGAATGGCATTCTTCTAAAAGCATAGGTTCCAAAGGGGCAGGTGAAGGTAGTTTTCTCTTGGTCTTCCTGGTGTATGGGGATTTGGTAGAACCCAGAATAACCATCTAGATAGCAGAAGTATTTCTGATGGGCTAAGCATTCTAGGACTTCGTCGAGAAAGGGCAGAGGGTAGTGATCTTTCCACGTGGATTTGTTTAATTTCCTATAGTCGATGCACATCCTCCACCCCATCACCGTCCTAGTGGGTACTAACTCATTTTTGTCATTAAGCACGATAGTGGTGCCTCCCTTTTTAGGAACTACTTGGATGGGGTTGACCCATTGGGAGTCTGAAATTGGGTAGATTATGTCGGCTTTCAGTAATTTGAGGACTTCAAGGCGAACCACCTCTTTGAGATTAGGGTTTAGCTTCCTCTGATGTTCGTGTGATGGCTTAAATTCTTCGACCATGGGCAGTCTATGCATGCATAAGGCTGGATTTATGCCTGTCAGGTCAGTTATCTTATACCCTATGGCCTTCTTGTGTTTCTTCAGCTCATCAAGAAGTCTTTCTTCCTAGTTTTCTATTAGGGTGGAACTGATGATAACCGAACATAATTTTTTCTCATCCAAGAAGACATATTTAAGTCCCATAGGTAGAGTCTTCATCTTAGGAGCCTTAGGTGGCTCTGTTGCTTCTAAAATGGTGACAGCTTTGAGTTCCTCAAAGGTGGCCGTCTGTGCTTCTTCGGCCTTCTCTAAGTGTTGCAGACACTGTTGAACCAATTCATTTGTAGAGAATTCGACTTCTGGGTTGGTTAGAACATTCTCTAACTCGTCCGATGGCTCAGATATTTCTAATTGAGACATTTGATGTATTGCGTCTAGGAGAAAGACCTCCTCTTGAATGTTGGGGCCTTTCATGCTGTTGAGAACTCAGAATTGAATTGCTTCTTTTCTGAGTCTTAGAATGATCGTACCAGCTTCAACATCAATAAGCGCCCTAGCTGTGGCGAGGAAAGGTCTGCCAAAAATTATCGGGTATCTCAAATATTCCTTGATGTCCATGATGACAAAGTCACACGGGACATAGGCATCTTTGCCTATCCTAACTGGAATATCTTCAATAACTTCTAGAGGTGTGGTGATGGTAGAGTCAGCTAACTGAATTGTCATTGTTGTGGGAAGCAAGTCAGTGAAACCTAATCGTTTGCACATGGAATAGGGCATAATGGATATGATGTCCCCTAGGTCAACTAATCCCTTTTTGTTTGATGCATTTCCAATGCATCATTGAATTCCGAAGGAACCTGGGTCCTTCTTCTTCTTTGGCATTTTATTGAGGATGATATCAGAGGTGGTTTGGGCAAGTTTGACGGTTTCTTATTCCTCAGTGATGTACTTCCTTGATAACAGAGTTTTGAGGTATTTATCCCAAGTCGGTACCTTTGAGAGAGCATCGAGAAGCGGGATGTCGATGTAAAGCTTCTTCATCGCCTCCTTAAATTTTTGGAACCGGGTGTCCATTTTTGTTTCTCGTAATCTTCCCGAATATGGGATCCTTGGTTTATACTGCAAGATTTCTGGCTTTGTGGACACTTGTTCTTTTTCTTTGCCCTTTGCGTCCTCTGTGGACTTCTCCGTTCCTAGCTTCGAGCTCATGTTCGGCATAAGGGCAGGTGCATCATCATCATCAAGAGTGATCCTTGTAGTTTCGTGAAGGGTGCATCCAGATCTCGTAGTAACAGCATTCAACTGTTCAGGCCTATTCTGTCCGTGCCTAGGGTTCGATTCAGGCTGCCCTGCAAACGTGCCTGCTCGAGGCTTTAGTTGCACAGCAATTTGGGCTAGTTGAGCCTCTACTGCCTTTTGTTGAGCTTGTTGATTAGCGATCATAGTTTGTTGGGACTGTAGCATCTTCCTTATCAATGTCATCTCATCTTCTGGTTGGGAGGGGGTATTTTTATGAGCAAGTTGTTGTTGCCCTTACTGTGGTTGTTGCGGAGGCAGCGCCAACTGAGGTTGCTGCAACTGAGGGTGCAGCTGTGGGTGTAGAGGAGGATGAGTGTATTGATAGTAGGCGGATGGATTTCTGGGGTAGTTGGATCTCAGGAAGTTATTTCTGGGGTTCCCTTGATTTTGATTTAAGTTGTTTTGGAACCCAGGGGGCAACCTATTAGAAGATCCGCCATGTGTTTGGTGTTGCGGATTTGCAGTCCCAGTAGGGTTCCCGTATTGAAATCCTAGATGGTTTCTTGGTTGATTAGGATTATAATAAACTTGTCCAGGAATGGAATGAATAGAATTGACTTGTTCTGGCAATTGCTCTTCAGGATGTTCCATGATTGGTTTGTACTTTTGTGGTGGTGGATGCATATCCATTATCACATTGTAAAGCAAACCGCATGAAAGAGTTGGATGATCAGATGCGTGACAGGCTTCACAGGTTCCTGTGGTAGCTTTGACCTATTGGACCTGAGGGTTTTTCTTCTTGTCAAATTCCCCAAAAGAAGTTTCAAGAGCTTGTTGCTTATGAGCTATGGTCTTTAAGGCTTTAGCAATAGCCTTCATCTCCATTGATTCCTCAGCTTTATAAACTTTGAGGACTCCTTTGCCAGTTGATTGTCCCCAGTTGGACTGATTCTCAGCTCCAAGTGTGACTATTTTCCAGGCATCCTCGTAGTTTTTTCTCATAAAATTTCCTCCATATGAGGAATCCAGAAATTGCTTGATGTCATCACTCACTCCCCTATAGAATGTTTCTATTAATTGGTTTTGGGAGATTTCGTGATGAGGGCACTTTCGCAGAAGCTCTTTGAACCTTTCCCATGCTTCCGTAAGTGATTCTCCGGGAAGTTGGGCGAAGTGATTAATCTGCCCCCTAATTTCGTTAGTGAAGGGGGGAAGAACTTCTCCAGGAAATTTTCTTCCAGGGGAGCCCATGTGGTGATTATTGGCTCCCTGTCAAGCGAGTTATACCAGCTCAGGGCTCCCCCAGATAGAGTGAAGTGAAACAGATGTAGCATTATTGCGTCGAAGGAAACTCCGGCCTGTGGGACCAGTCGGCATAGTGCCTTGAACCTCTTCAGATGATCCATACAGTCATCTCCAGAACCTCCAGAAAATGAGATGCCCTGCATGATCTGAATCCATTGGGTCCGGATCTCAAAGTTGGGTATGTTGATGATCGGAGGTCGAACCGGATGGTTGTCTTCGTAGTTCTTAGGGATAGCATAATCCCTCAACTGCTTGTTCCTTAGTTCTAACTGGGCAGCTTGGTTTGCTGCCTCATTTTCGGCTCGGATGCGGGCCTATTCTTCCACTCGGATCTCCACTTGAATCTAAGCACAAGTATCAGCGATGAGTTGTTCTCTTTGAGCGGCGATGGCGGCATTGACCCTCTCCATTACCAGTGCAGCCTGGCGTTGATCTTCGTCCATTTGCCTGGCTCTTTGGCGATTGAGTCTGATGCGGCGGTGGAAGCTTCTCTCTACCTCAGAGTTGTACTCTGGATCAGGGGAGAATCTGAGGTTATGCGATGATTTCATACACGTCTTCTACTTGAGTAGAGAAAAGAAAACACCTTTTAGATGATGCTAGAAATATAATAAATTCAAGAGGATATTGATTAATGATTAAAAGAAAGTGTAAACTCTAACCAACTAGCAAGATACTAAATTAAATTAAAATGTTCAATTGTCCCCGGCAACGGCGCCAATTTTTGATGGAGCTTCCACTTACGTGGAATTGTGTGCACCACTAAAAATCTTAAAGATGGTAAGTCTTTAAGTTTAGCCTTGCTTATACTAGATTGAGAACTCTACCCACGTATGCTAAGATACGTGGAAGTCTTATCATAGTATAGTTAAGGGTTGAATCCACGGGACAACGGTCTTGTTGTGAGCAACAAGATGAAAAACGTTAGAACTTCACTTAATCTCTTAATAGTAGGTACTTAGATCAAAAGGGTGGTTTGGTTGTTTTAAACTAAGAGCAAGTAAAGTAAAGCAAGTAAATTTAAGTATGTTAAACAATGATAAGAAGTCACTAGGGTGTGATCGGTTTCACCGCCACTACACATGGATCAAGACATGCAAAATAAAACATAACATGCAATAAGAGTTTAGTCAGTTAGTATCTTTGTAGACTTAGTTTCTTTTCGGAGAACTAACTACGAGAAGTGCGGGGATGTTGCAAAGTCAGCCATCCTCGAACGAATGGTCAACTACTTTGCATCATTCCCTTCGCATAGTGTGTTCCTCGACTCATCAAGGTTGTACTTTCATACGTCAACTGATTCCATTTCATAGTATGAGAGTACAACGATGGAAGTGAGTTTACTCCACTTCTTGAGAGACACTCCTACATACTGAAACAGATGCATGGTGGATACATGCACCAAGAACCAACATTCAAATGATTTTTGAATCTAGCAGTACAAACGTAGACAATTCATACTAAAAGATAAAAGATAACACAAGTTGGTGATCAAGCAACAAGCATTCATTAAATGTTTGATGTTGAACTGAAAAGATAGTATCTCTATATTGCAAACTATGGATTACATTACATGAGATGAAAACATGGGTAGTGGGGCTACTCCCCGCACCCCAGTGAGAGAGACTACTCGCTCATAGCTAGGACAAAGAAGGAGGCAAGAAGAGAGAGAGAGAGTCATCCCCACAAAGGAGAGAGGAAAGTCAACCCCTTGGAGAGAGAGAGACGGTCTTCTAGCTTCACAGGTTGCTTGATGATGCGGTCCCCTCTTCCCACCTTCTTTGGCAGAGAGAGAGAAAGTATCTTCAAGATAGAGTGTGGATCTCAGACCGGTAGCCCCTAGGCGGAGGATGGAAGTTGGATTTGCTCTGGAGTGATAAATGCAGCCTCTGTACGTCTGAAAACTTGATGTCTTTGGGAGGACCCCTTGGGTCTTATTTATAGGCCTTAAGTGAAGTCCAAACGGTTTGGTCAGTTTTGGATCCAAACAGTCTTGAAGACCGTTTGGACCTCAAGACTGTTTGGACCTCAAGACCTGTTGGACCTCGAGACTTTATGGCTTCATGCGGTCTTGGGACCGTTTGGCTTCATGCGGTCTTGGCACCGTGTGACTCCATGCGGTCTCGGGACCGATTGGCTTCATGTGCTTTTAGGACCGTGTGACTCCATGCGGTCTCGGGATCGATTGGCTTCATGCGGTCTTGGGACCATGTGACTCCATGCGGTCTAAAGACCGATTGGCTTCATGCGGTCTTGGGACCGTGTGACTCCATGCGGTCTCGGGACCGATTGGTTGCATGCGGTCTTGGGACCGTGTGACTCCATGCGGTCTTGGGACTGATTGGTTTCATGCGGTCTTGGGACCGTGTGACTCCATGCGGTCTCGGGACTGATTGGCTTCATGCGGTCTTGGGACCGTGTGACTCCATGTGGTCTCGGGACCGATTGGCTTCATGCGGTCTTGGGACCGTGTGACTCCATGCGGTGTCGGGACCGGTTGGCTTCATGCGGTCTTGGGACCGATTGAGTCTTTTATGATTTTTTTTGTGTCTTTTTCTGCAAGTAAAAAGGGGAAAAGTTAGTCTAATAGTATATTTGCAATAAGAGGGGATATTTAGGGATTATGTCTAATTTTAATTGAGAAAGAGTGTGGGAAACTGAAGAAAATACTAAGATAACATCACAAAATTGGAGGTTATCACCCCCCCTAACTTAGAGTCTAGCTTGTCCTCAAGTTAGATAGAGTTGAGGCATGTAATGGTGAGGCAATTTTATTTAGTTAAGATTTCCATACTCTTGCTTCAATTTTAAACCTGAGTTGTCCTAAGGTCGTATCAGGTCTTATTGCTTGCCTTGACTCCTTCAGGTTTTGAGAGTTGCTTGGGTCTCAAGTTCCTTCCGGATCTCAAAGTCTGCATTGGGACCACTTTTTATTCTGTGCATGTTGTTGACTCTAATCAGCTTTATACCTCTCTGACAAACCTACTGGAAGCTAGAGTGGGTACGAGGGTTGGCTAAAGGCTTGAAGTGTAACTCCCCCTTCAAGTGGGGGACGGGTTGTCTATGCTTTTAGAGTCTCACTACCAGGCACGACACATCTGCCTTCATGAGGGCAGCTGAATGTATCGGCCAGGCGAGCCCTTTATAAGCCTTTCATATATTTAGATACCTTAGGGTTTCACTACCGCGCACGACATATCTGCCTTCGTGAGGGCAGCTAAATGTGCCGGCCGGGTGAGACCGTCATTGGTTCTTTATATAGATCCTTATTTATGGCACAACTCTCATAATTTTATTCAACTCTCTGGCTTTTATTCGTAGACTCGTAGGCTTAGGATTTGGGGTTTTTTGGGAAATTGTTTTAGGTGGCCAAGCCTCTTTTATTTGAGGAGAGGAAAGTTGTTCTTATAGTTTTTCAACATGCACTTATTTGGTATCTTTTTTTGTGGTCCACTTACAAGACTTCTTGATTTGGAAGTCGCCTGATGCCCCTCTCATGCTTGAGAACTTGGCTTATTTCTACCTTGATATTGACCTGTGAAGAGTCAGATGTAGAAGTGAAACAAAAGCATGAAAATCAATAATGGGGAGACATTATTAAGTCACTATTATATGTCTAAGTGCTATTTACTTTTGAGGACTAACATGATTCTAAAGTTAGCTTAGGGTGACTTTATTCCAAAGATTTATTATCGGGTGAATTATTTAAAATGAAAGCTAAATGTGTAAGGGAAACTAAGAAAACTTTGTAGAAAATTGAAAGAGAAGATGGAAAAAGAGGGATATAGGAATGATACCTCGCCCTTGTCTAAAGATGGTAAGTCTTTAAGTTTAGACTTGCTTATACTAGATTGAGAACTCCACCCACGTATGCTAAGATACGTGGAAGTCTTATCGTAGTATAGTTAAGGGTCGAATCCACGGGACAACGGTCTTGTTGTGAGCAACAAGATGAAAAATATTAGAACTTCACTTAATCTCTTAATAGTAGGTACTTAGATCAAAAGGGTGGTTTGGTTGTTTTAAACTAAGAGCAAGTAAAGTAAAGCAAGTAAATTTAAGGATGTTAAACAATGATAAGAAGTCACTAGGGTGTGATCGGTTTTCACCGCCACTACACATGGATCAAGACATGCAAAATAAAACATAACCTACAATAAGAGTTTAGTCAGTTAGTATCTTTGTAGACTTAGTTTCCTTTCGGAGAACTAACTACGAGAAGTGTGGGAATGTTGCAAAGTCAGCCATCCCCGAACGAATGGTCAACTACTTTGCATCATTCCCTTCGCATAGTGTGTTCCTCGACTCATCAAGGTTGTACTTTCATACGTCAACTGATTCCATTTCATAGTATGAGAGTACAACGATGGAAGTGAGTTTACTCCACTTCTTGAGAGACACTCCTAGATACTGAAACAGATGCATGGTGGATACATGCACCAAGAACCAACATTCAAATGAGTTTCGAATCTAGCAGTACAAACATAGACAATTCATACTAAAAGATAAAAGATAACACAAGTTGGTGACCAAGCAACAAGCATTCATTAAACGTTTGATGTTGAACTGAAAAGATAGTATCTCTATATTGCAAAGTATGGATTACATTACATGAGATGAAAACATGGGTAGCAGGGCTACTCCCCGCACCCCAGTGAGAGAGACTACTCGCTCATAGCTAGGACAAAGAAGGAGGAAAGAAGAGAGAGAGAGCATCATCCCCACAAAGGAGAGAGGAAAGTCAACCCCTTGGAGAGAGAGAGAGAGAGAGAGACGATCTTCTAGCTTCACAGGTTGCTTGATGACGAGGTCCCCTCTTCCCACCTTCTTTGGCAGAGAGAGAGAAAGCAGCTTCAAGATGGAGTGTGGATCTCAGACCGGCAGCCCCTGGGCGGAGGATGGAAGTTGGATTTGCTCTGGAGTGATAGAGGCAACCTCTAGACGTCTGAAAACTTGATGTCTTTGGGAGGACCCCTTGGGTCTTATTTATAGGCCTTAAGTGAAGTCCAAACGGTTTGGTCAGTTTTGGATCGAAATGGTCTTGAAGACCATTTGGACCTCAAGACCGTTTGGACCTCAAGATCATTTGGACCTCAAGACCGTTTGGACCTCGAGACTGTATGGCTTCATGCGGTCTTGGGACCGTTTGTCTTCATGCGGTCTTGGGACCATGTGACTCCATGCGGTCTCGGGACCGATTGGCTTCATGTGGTCTTAGGACCGTGTGACTCCATGTGGTCTTGGGATCGATTGGCTTCATGCGGTCTTGGGACCGTGTGACTCCATGCGGTCTCGAGACCGATTGGCTTCATGCGGTCTTGGGACCGTGTGACTCCATGCGGTCTCGGGACCGATTGGCTTCATGCGGTCTTGGGACCGTGTGACTCCATGCGGTCTTGGGACCAATTGGCTTCATGCGGTCTTGGGACCGTGTGACTCCATGCGGTCTCAGGACCGATTGGCTTCATGCGGTCTTGGGACCGTGTGACTCCATGCAGTCTCGGGACCGATTGGCTTCATGCGGTCTTGGGACCGTGTGACTCCATGCGGTCTCGGGACCGATTGGCTTCATGCGGTCTTGGGACCGATTGAGTCTTTATGGGTTTTTTGTATCTTTTTTTGCAGGTAAAAAGGGGAAAAGTTAGTCTAATAGTATATTTGCAATAAGAGGGGATATTTAGGAATTATGTCTAATTTTAATTGAGAAAGAGTGTGGGAAACTGAAGAAAAGACTAAGATAACATCACAAAATTGGAGGTTATCATAGGGTCATGGTTCCGACCTAGAAGAAGGTGTAAGAAAGACTAACAGTATGAAAATAGGGAAGGAAGGGAGGAAACTTACTAGTTTTGGTTGAAATTACCAAGGAGGAGCTTTAGAAACCCTAATAGAGAAATTTGGAAGCCCTAAGAGCCTTCTTCACCAAGGTAGGCTCCCTCTATTAACTTGGGACAGAAACTTCATGGCCAAATACAGAAGGAACTATTATATAAGCTATAGGAAAGAAAAGGAGAGCAAGAGTTTCTGAATTGTGAGTTGGGAAGGGGTATACATGGCTATATAAAGAAAGAGGTGAAACATGAGGTGTCTAAGGGACTTTCCATGTGTCTTTAGCCTAGGGCTTGATGGTCATGCAAGAGGACAGCTCATGGACTCTTCTTGGATATCAAAAGTCGGTCCTAATAGACCCTAGAGCCTTCTAGGCCATCACCACCATTTTTCAAGAAAGAAATAACCTCATTGGTTGATAGCTTTTAAAGATAAGCACATTTATAAAGAGGGTAATCTCTATCGTGCCCTTGGAAAGAAATACCGTCAAACCAAGGTGAAACTAGGTTCTCCAATGGTTTAAAATCTCTTTAATGGTAAGGGAATATCTAGGGATTAAAATTCAGTTTATAATTTGCAAAGAAAACCTCCCAATTGGGTAAATTTCATAAAAGTCCAGAATGTACCTAAAATTGCATAACTTGCACAAACAACATCCAAATCAAACCAAATTTGAAAATTAGGATCATTTTATGTTTTCAAATCCTATAAAAAAGTTATATTAAGGTTTAGAGCACTTTATTATGATAATTAAGCTTTCACTGAGGTATTTGTGCATAAACCCTTCCATTGGTATAATTAGTGAATAAATGTTCACTAAACCACTATAAATTCCACTAATTAAATAGAAAGTCCAATAAGGATAGAAATGAAAGGAAAAGATGGAAAAGAGGGTCAAAAGACAAAATTCTAGAATTTGGTATGTTACACATACACTTAATACCATTGAATGTGACATTTGGCCCAAGGTTAGCTTAGAAGCATGCCCTCAGGATGTAGGCCATATGAAGACACCAAAACTAAATTCATCCCAACTATCATCATCAAAAAAAGTAGAAATTAAAAGAACAATTATATTTTCTTATAATTTTATATAATTTAATCATAAAAGTTTTATCACCTTATTCTTCACTTTGTAACTCTTAGTTGTTCATCAAGTAGCCCAAGCCATAACCAATATTATACAAAACATGATCATGTTCATTTTTACACCATATAGAATATTTATTATGTGCACACTAAAAAATCTTAGTCACAAATACATTGATGGATGAAACACCCTAACCCAGACCCATATATTCATGGATGAGTCTAAGAACGCCACTAAAACACATGATCCACACCTTAAACTGTGTGTACCTTAAAGAAGGGGACTTCTACCCATAGTATGGAGTTGAGGTCCTAAAAGGAATACAAATCACAAAAGCGATATAAAAGTATGAACTAATTGAATAATAGGAACAATAAGAGAAGTAGTTAGTAAAGTAGTTTTGCAAGTAAAATACATGTCTTGGTTAAGTATATATTATTATATCATGGTCAATTTTGTTTTTACGTGTCAAATTACTAGATAATGAATATGTATCCACTTATTCCAACATTAATGATGTTAAAATTTTTGGTCTCATTAAGATCTTGTAATGCCTCTATCAATTTGAGTATAAAAACTAGGGGCTCATCAGCCTGCAGCCTACATATAAATCATGTTTGTATTGGGTACTCAGGTTATGAAGCCTCAATACATAACACTTTAAGAATAAAATGCACATCATTTTAATAACATTGGAAGGGCATACATATAACAACATGAGATATGTCCTTAATGGCACTCATATAATGGGTGCTTCTAGGATGCCAGGGGGATCGCACCTTATATAAATGCCCAATAACCCACATATACTCAAAGTATATGGCTCAAAATACTTTGCATGGTCCCCAAATATTCACTACAAGAATATGTATTTTACTTCCCTAAATTCCAAGCACTAGGATTATGGTGCACAAGGTGAAATATATGATTGTAGATTCACTTATTAATTATACCAATCACTCATTTATATAGAATGATAAAATGTATTACTTCCTATGAATATTTAATTAGTTAAATCATTGAAGATGATTAAAACTAAATTTCAAGTTCAACAATATCACACATAGTTGATGATTTCCTATTTATCCTAAGTATAGGACCTAACATGATTTAATCACAAAATCCATCACCAATAAGAGACATCGTTCCTTTTACTAGTAAGTTAAAATTCAAGAAAGTTTTGTCAAAAAAATTACATAACATGAGCTTATTAGACAAAAATTTGTAGAAATCACTAGATTTGGATTTTTTTGCAGTTTATCTATAGAGAACACCATTGTTGTTCATGCGGTTGGGTAAAGATCATACCTTCATTGTAGAATGATATATTCCTAAGAGAGAGAATATATAATACCATCATTCTAGAATAATATATTTTTATAGAGAGATAATGTTTTCGAAGGCCCATATGTTCATCCCCAAAGACACCTTAAAATCTCATATCTCAGACATATAGCATGAAAATTATTATTTTAGGTGTATAACGATAGAAATCATCACAAAATTAGAAAATGGAAGCTAAATCATTTGCATTAGCGGAGAATTGAAATCCTACTATGAGATCACAAACACTTGCTACAAAATATTATAAATTCAAGACCCAACCATTAAAACTTGCATGCAGGGCCTCTAATTAGGTTAATGAAGAAGAGAGAAGAAAAATCATTAAGAGGAACCAAGTTTTATTCCATAGTTGTTCTACAACTATGATAGAAAGGATAAACATAAGAGAAAATAGGTGAATATGAGAAAGAGAGAAGAAAATTAATTTTTCAAGTCTTGTCTAGGTTAGGATGATGATTGCAAGTTTGGATCTTCATAGATCGACCAATATCACCATCATGCAAAAGATCTCATTTGAAAAGATCTCTCTAGATGAAGAATGAAGAGAAATTGGGAATGTGATCTTTGTGATCATATACATAGGGTGTCTATGGAGTGAAAATGCTATTTTAGTCCATATTACAAAATTTCAAAATAAACTCTAAATTGTTGGTTGCCTATTCAATAGAAGATCCAACTATTAAGTTCAAGTTGTCTTGGTCTGAGTGGTAGGGAAGAAAACAAGTGACCTTTCCCTTGTTATTAGTCTGTCAACTAATAGCTCAAACACTATGGAGTCTGGGTAGCAACCTAAGATAGTGATGTAGGGCCCTCACTAGTTGCACGAACTGAATATACAAAATTTGGCAAATAAAAGGCCCAACCAAATCAAAACATAGAAATCAAGGTCTAAACATAATTATTTCTTTGGGAATAGATTATTTTCTTACTAATCTTCAAAGTGAGTTTAGTAAGGGTCAAGACATACCTTCAGCACATATAAGGTGATTTCATTCATGTCATGACACTATGAAAAAACCAAATACCCCTTAGAAATCCAATTTCTCAAATCTAAGGTTCCAAGCAAATCAACCCCTAACTAAGCATGTCAAGTAGGTGTATGAAACATTAAGTAGTATTATCATCATAAATAGTTAAACACGACCAAATCATGTACCTAAGGTGATAAAATTGCCTTTTAGTTAGAATAGAAAACAAGGTACCGTTGTCGTTATTGTTGTTTCCATCATTATTTGTATCATTTTTGTTATAAAGACTACAATAGTCAGTGAGTTCCAATAATGTCATCATAGTTTCCACATAAAAGACAACAAACAACACTAACCATTGCCTCTGTCACTAACACTACCACCGAAGATAACAAACAATACTAACCATTGCCTCTGTCACTAACACTATCATCATCGCCATTTCCACCATCATGACATAGACATTACATGGTCACTACTACCATTATTGTCATATGTGGGATATTCTAGAGGAAATCATCCCCAAATTAGTAAATCGAAGTAGATGTTTTAGATGTTGTAGTAGGATAGTGATGATGAAGTGGGGGTAGAGAATGGTGGTCTGACCACGTTTGTGGTAGCAATTGTGATTACAGAATGATGATATTACTGGGATCAATGTCCATGTAATATTTGATACAAGTGAGGGACGCCCTACCATGATCATCTTGAGAAGGGCTAAAAAACTATGATTGGTGAAGAGTCATGTAAGATCAAGGTCCCTAATACATGCAACATATCAGTCCCATCAGGCAATGCTCGCCTTGATAAGAGATGTATAAGAAATGTGGTGTCAAACGTTACACTCTATTCCCAGTTACATATATTAGGAAAGACTTATGAAATGGAGGATTTTTGAAAGAAAAGGGTGAGGCATTGAACTATTTGACTGAAGGAAGAGGGTGTTGGGAGGGGTTTCTATGTCCTTATCTTGAAAACCATGTTCCTTTAGCTTCATAGTTCTAAATGTTTGACACCAGTGGTTTCCATTGTGGCATTGAGCTACATGACTGAAGGAAAAGGGTGTCAAGAGAGGTATATGTGTCCCTATCTTGAAAATCATGTTCATTTCTTCTTCATAGCTCTAGAAATGTTTGACACCAATGGTGGTTCCATTGTACGCCACATTTCTTTATGCTACCATATCGGTGGTTGTCTCTCATATTTTTCCACCTATCCTACCTTTTTCCTTGCCCTTCTTATCACTAGAAGTTATCAAGACAGACAACACCTTAAATACGGATCTGGAGTGAAAGTCATAATTACATAATGCAGTAAAGATGTGAGTAATGATGGGAGTTACAATACTTGAGGGACTTTACACCACTCTAGCAGATGGTGAAGGAACTACACTATCAATCAAGATTTTGAGTGCAGGTAAGAAAAGTTTTGTGGAAAATGAGCCGCATGTTGTTTTGCGCTTAAATAAATGTATTGTGTAGTTATTCTAACTTATGCAACCTCAAAGGATATCTTCATGGTATATGTTGAGAACTTTTATGTTGTTTACCTATATTATTTATAATATAGATATATTTTAAAATATGTTTACATTGTTCAATAATAAGAAATATTATGGTTGGGGTTTTGTTTATGCTTAAGGACATAGTCACTCAAGAATTTGGCTCTTCTACTAGTAACCAGACAATGGCAGCCTTGACATAATGTTGATATTTGAATTTGTTATTAGAAAGGGAATATTTGTGATTTATTTGTTGGTAAATAATAGTTGCCAAACATCCATTTATCATGCTTCTACTCTTTCTTTTTATATTTATCTGGGAATCACTCTCGAGGGTGAGCCACTTAAGTGACCGCGCCTCGACAGTCTAAACTCAGGGGTGCTACTCTTGACTTGCATGCATGCGAGACCCATTTAACTCAGTCAGAGGCCGGTTGACCTACTAGTGAATTCATTCTGAGGAAAGCCAGAGTTTAAACTTGAGTCCCTTCTGTTGGGGATAGCCGAGTCGGACCACTGACCTACTCCCTCACCAATATGTTTCAACTTCTTCTTGTCACAAGGTTATCTCCATGTAAAACAAGGACATAGTTTTGAGAAAGAAAGAACTCGTTTGGGTGTGGTATAACTTGGTAGGATTACAAAATTATATCATATACGGTGTGTTTGGTACATAGTATAAACTCTAGGATTGGACTGGAAATCCTATCTTCTATGCAAACCCATGTTTGGTTGCGCTTTTTTGACACAGGAAATATAAACCGGCGGCTACGGAATCCTAGTCAAGTGGGATATCTCCATCCCGCACCCCCCCTAGGTATTGCTCCGGATAGCAGGACTCTGTCTCTTTGATAACCCCGATAGTCCGAAACCACCGACTCCTCCAAACTCCCCGATAGCCAAAGTTTCGTATTTGTTGTGATTTTTTTGACTTATCTGCTCAAACAACCTCCGATCCAGGACCTTCTATGTCTTCTGCATCCATGGTCGCCGACCAAAACGCGTCCACCGGCATATCTCCTATAGACAACCTCTAGTTGTTACAGCCTCTTTTAGTTTCCACTAGATTCCAGTCTCCTCTTTCCCTAGTCGAATGCATGCTCATTCCGCATACAGGATTTCGGAATCTAAAAGCCAAGGTGGAGGACCAAGAAGAAGCAAGGTAATAAACCGACTTCCGTCAATTGATTGTCAATTTCTTTTATGCATAACAGACGAATCTTGTGTTATTGCTTTTGTTCACAGCGACATAAAAGCATTGTACGCATGCGTGTATGGAAATATTTGCTTCTACATGAGATTGACTTGTGCATCTTGTACATGCTGCTATTGTGAAGGGACGAAGGTGATGAGGTTACCTAATCCTTTCCTGGGCACATCCACACGCATGATAGGAAAATAAATGTTCTATCCTACACATATGCTATCCTATCATGTTCGAATCCTTTCCTGCAAACCAAACATGCCGTAACAAGACATCGTTAAAAATAACTAAGGGGAAAAGTTATACCCGTTCCAAGACATTACACATAATGAAAAAAATGTGTAAAGAGGATCAACTTTTCTAATGAATCACATATTTAAATCTAGCCAACTATATGTAAATCGTAAGTCTTTTCTAAACTCCATACGCATGAATGTGAAAAAAAACTAAACTTACACCAACCATTTACGAAGGGGCCATCATCACAAGTACCGAGATTATTTGCATGAATAGTTACAGATCCTTGGACTGCCTGAGTTTGAGCGGAAAATTTATGTTGGTTCAGACAGCTGGCAGCGCTGCCAAAAAAGCAAAACCCTGGTGCCCGAACGATCTTTTTCTCACGGCCGCCGTGCACGGCGTGACTCGGAAACGTGAAATTAAATGGAAAATAATATATAAATTACTTTAGGGCTTTGGAGAAAGAAACTTGGTAGAGGCTGATTGATTTGATGGTTACCAGTGCGGTTGACTTACTTTCTTAGATTGGATTGCATGGTTTATTGGACTGTGCTTATTTCTTGTAAAATCTCCAAATTATGTATGTTGTTAATTTGAGTACACGCTTTTAGTTTCTTGGTGGTTTTATGACGTTTTATCTATTGCAATGGAAATAAACTATTGGATACTTTTATTTCTGCAATATGTAAAGTGAATATAACTATCACAATTTAAGTATATATATATATATATATATATATATATATATATATATATATATAGAGTCAGGCTAGAATACACTCGAGTGTACGGATCGCACGAATACACTCAAGTGTGTTTGCATATCAAGACTATTTTTTGCAAAATGTAAACCGTTGATCTTCACCGTCATACTATAACTAGACTACATACAAATTTTGAGCCCATTTGGATGAGGGTAAGTCACTCATCCGAGGGTAACAAAATCGACGCGCGAAACTAATTTGAAATGTATAATTTTTGCGGTCTTCATAACATGAGCTATACTTATCCAAATGTGCTCAAATTTTGCGTATGAGTTGTTCACGAGATGTTTAAGAAGATCAACGGATTAGATTTTCAAAAAAAATATTGCATCATGAAAAACTACTTGAGTGTATTCTGCTCCGGATACACTCGAGTATATTCTAGCCTGACTCTATATATATATATATATATATATATATATATATATATATATATATATATATATATATATATATATATATATATATATATATATATATATATATATATGACTGTCCCAAGCCTACATACCATCTCTAGATGTATGATGCAAGACCAAGTCCCGAAGGGAAGGTTTGAAGTGGTCAAGCCCCAGAGGGAAGATCACTGGACACCCAGAGAGGTGACCCCAGGTACCAAGCTCAGGATGGAAAAGGTAGCCTTAATGTCCTTTGCAAGGACTAAACCCTAAGAGAGGGTATCCCAGAGTATGAGTAAAATCGGTTGGGAAGTCACATTGAAAACATAATTTTGAATTGTTAACAACTACTTGATATGATTAGGTTGTTAGAGATTATGTGCAATATTTTATTTGTCACCACATACCAGAATATTCATTTATATTAACCAATGTTTTTTTGTCGGCGTTTTAGGAAATATCTGAAATTGGACAAACAGTAAAGTGGAATCTGTGAAGATTAAAGTTAAAATTATAAAGGAGGATTTAGGTAGATAGAATTCTACTGTGGGTAGAAGTTCCAATTACCTATTTTTGAAGGTATGTTATAAGTAAATTTTTATTCTAATTTTCAGTTTAGTCTTTGGTAGAATTTATTAATTTTTTATTATTATTTGCAAAACCATTGATTCTATTTTGGGATAACGCATCTGACTTCTTGGTCTTCCTTAATTGGGGGTTATCGGGAAGTGGGGTCATTACAATTGGTATAAGAACATAGTTTTCCATTTAATCTCTAATAATAATTAAATTTTACAAACTCTTTAGAATCCAAGGAAGTTATTAGAGGATTTTTTGATGATGGAGGTGTCTAGAAAAGGATCATGATCCAGGACTGGCAATATTTTCCTCCACACTGCTAGTCGGTCTACGAGGACTCTCGGATATTGTGTGGCTGCCTGGACAAAATCAGAGGTTTTGACTCGAAGTAAGATACCTCTAGAACTTTATCATCTACTTCTTCCCTTCTCAACCCTAATTCATGTAAGATTCTAAGTGTGTAGGGTTCTCTCTCTTCACACTCCTCTTGTGGTTGGGAAATCTTCCACCAAATAATGAAAAATGCATGTAAGTAAGAGGATTCTATTCATGCTGTCACGGGGGCAAGTAAGTAAGAGGACACAGATATAAGTTTAAAATGTGTATATATATATATATATTTCCTAGTTATAAATTTGTGGTTAAATGATTTTAACTTATGTGCCTCAGCATGGCCCGTATCAAGACCATAGTTGTTCCCTTTGAGGATAATGAGAACATGTCTAAGGATAGGCCTCCCCGCAAGAGGGGATCTTCTGAGAAGAGGAGGAGAGACTGTGGCAAAGAGTCCTCAAAGAAGAGGAACAGACCCGAGGAAGTTTCAAAGTAAGGTTCGGATCCTAAGCCCATTCCTTTCGACCACATGGATGAGGGTGGTGACCAGAAGTGGGAATCAACAGGAGAAGATGAGATCAAGACTGACACCGCTGCAAACCCTGGTCCAGTTGTGGTGGTCTATACACCTGACACCCTCTGGATGGAGCAGCAGAAGAAGATGATCGAGGCCATCAGTGCTTTGGCCCTCAAGGACACAACCAGAGGTGAAGATGGAGGGCCTCTATCAATTTGTCCTTGACTCAGAACCACCATCATAGGCTTCGTCAAGTTGAACATCAAGAAGTTCTAGGGAGAGGACAAGACGGAGGTCATCGGTCGAGTAGATGCATGGTTGCTTGCAGTCAAGAATGGCTTCCACATGCTGGAGGTTCCAGCAATCAAGAAGGTTATGTTCACGACTCATCTTTTGGAGGGAGTCACGAAGATCTGGTGGGAGAACCACATCACATGTCAAGATCTGAGTGAGGACCCGATGGCCTAGGTGGACTTCAAGACTATCTTCTCCTCCAGGTTTGTTCTCATCTCTGCCAAGAAGGAGAAAGAGGAGTTCACCTTCCTTGTACAAGGCAACCTCTCTTTTGTCGACTATGCTCACAAGTTCCATATGTTGGAGCATTTTGGTTACATGCTGACAGAAGAGAGGAGGGTGGACCACTTTGTGGAGAGCCTACACCCTACCATCAAGCCTCATGTTATGGCGAGCAAGCCAACAACCTTCTCTGATGCATACATTGCCCTAAGCATGGAGAAGACAGTGATTCCAGCATCGAACCCATCCAAGGGGTACTTGGGCTTCACTAAAGGGACTACGGGACCGAAAAAGATCACAAGAAGGAACAGGGGTGAAAGAACACCAAAGGAAAGCATGGTGACAAAAGAAAGCAATGCGGAGAGAGCCGTTGTTATAAGTGTCGTACCTGTGGACAGGCACATCCTGGGAAGTGCCGCTTCGAGAATAGGGTGTGCTTTCGTTGCTAGTAGGTGGGACACTTCATCGCCAAATGTCCTTTACCTGATCTGAGAGGTTCGGGTCCAGTGGCAGCACAACCGGTAGCAGCAGAACCCCCGGTAGGAGGAGGATCACCAGTTGGAGGTCTACCTATTGGAGAGCAGAGCCAAACAGGAGTGTTCACCATCGACAATGAAGAAGCTCAGGAGAATGCTAATCGTTTGATAGAGGGTAATAACCCGTAGAGTTTACCTTTTAGGTTAGTTTGATCATGTAATAGTAGTTTGATACATTATGAAACTATGTAGGCATGCTTGAAATCATTAGACAAAATGTAAAAGCTTTATTTGATTCTGGTTCTATTAATACTTTCATTTTGAGAAATCAGGCAACGATGCTTTGTTTGGACATCAAGGATTTAGGTTATGTTTTGGATGTCACAATCCCGAGTGGCCTGATGTACACGTCTCTTTTGAAAATCCCAGTTTTGTTGGTTAGATACCTGAACCAAGAGCTTCCCACTAACTTTATCCTTCTCGATATGGAAGACTTTAATGTAATCATAAGTATGGATTGGCTTAACACTTATGAAGCAAAGATTGATTATAGGGAGAAGAAGAGTCTTATTAGGAAATATGGCTATCCACCCTTTACCATTCAAGGAAGGAGAGATGCGACCACCAGCCTATATGTATCGGCTCTAAAGGTCGAGCAGATGATATCCAATGGTTGTCAAGCTTTCCTAGTAGCACTCACCGAGATAGAGCCTAAGGTGCAACCTCTTGAGGAAATAGAGGTAGTCAAGGAGTATGCAGATATTTTTCCAAATGAAATTCTTGGAATGCCCCCTGAGAGAGAGGTGGAATTTTCGATAGAGCTAGCTCCTAGTGCAAACCCTATATCTAAGGCACCCTATAGGATGGTACCTACTGAGTTGCTCGAGTTGAAGAAACAACTATAGGAATTGCTAGATAAAGGTTTCATTAGACCTAGTACATCGCCATGGGGAGCACCAGTCCTTTTTGTGAAGAAAAAGGATGGATCACTCAAGATGTCTATCGACTATAGGATGATCAATCAGGCTACCATTAATAGCAAGTATCCCTTACCCAGGATAGATGACCTTTTTGACCAGCTTAAATTTGCACGAGTCTTTTCCAAGATCAATTTGAGGTCTGGGTACCACCAAGTACAAGTCAAGAGTGATGGCATCCCTTAGATGGCTTTCCAAACTCGTTATGGCCACTATGAGTTTGTGGTTATGCCATTTGGGTTGTCCAACGCACCCATCGTCATTATGAATCTCATGAATAGTGTGTTCCAACCCTTCCTTGAATCCTTTGTTATAATGTTCATAGATGACATCTTGGTGTATTCTAATGACCTAGATCAACACCGTGACCATTTGGGTAGAGTCCTTGATATCTCGAGAAAGCAGAAGTTCTATGGGAAATTCTTAAAATGCAAGTTTTGGATAGATCGTGCCATGTTTCTTGGATACAATATATACGGAGGAACGATCGTTGTGGATCCAGCTAAAGTGTCAGTCGTTCAAGGTTGGCCTGCACCGAAGAACCCCTTTGAGATCCACATCTTCTTGGGGTTGGTCGGATACTATTGATGCTTCATTAAGGATTTCTCAAAGACTACTTTGCCACTCACCAAGCTGACTCAGAAGGATGAGAAGTTCATGTGGTATGACACATGTGAAGCTCGCTTCAGGGAGCTAAAGGAGAAGTTGACCATAGATCTAGTGTTGACTCTACCTTCTAGTAACTAGGGTTTCATGATCTTCTCCAACGGATCAAAGATGGGACTTGGTTGTGTGTTGGAATAGAATCGGCATGTGGTTACATACGCCTCCCGATAGCTCAAACCTAATGAGGTGAACTACCCAACGCATGATTTAGAGTTGGCTTCTATCATTCATGCTTTGAAGATCTGGAGGCACTATCTGTATGAAGCCACCTTCGAGATCTTCACCAACAACAAGAGTCAGAAGTATCTCCTGATACAGAGGGATCTAAATCTGTGACAAAGATGGTGGATGGAGTACATGAAGGATTACGACTTCATTATCACCTATCACCCTGGAAAGGCTAATATCATAGTTGATGCACTTAGTCGAAAACAGCTCATGTGGGTAGCTATTTTTTCCATCTAGTAGAGAAAGTTGGAGGAGCTTGTAGAGTGGAGTTTGCAACCATTAGAGGACCGAGTTCGTTTGGCCAACATCCAGATAAAATCAGATTTTTTGAGCAAATTAGTGGATGCTCAGTTGACCAGTTTAGAACTTGGAAAGATGAAGGGCTTGTTAGAGAAACCACAGACCCATCTCTCCATGGGAGAAGATGGTGGAATCCACTACGAGAACCATATTTGGGTTCCTGAGGATTCACCTCTAAAGGAGCATATCTTATAAAAGGCTCATGTTTCCAAGTACATGGTACACCTAGGCACTACAAAGATGTTTAAGGATCTGCATATGTACTACTGGTGGCCAGGGATGAAGAGAGACATTGCGACATATGTGGCCAGCTGTCTTACATGCCATATGGTGAAGACTGAACACCAATGACCTGGCAGACTCTTACAATCCATAGAGATTCGAGAGTGGAAATGGGAACAGATCACCATGGATTTTTTGGTGGGTCTACCCCGAACCAAGAGAGGCCATGATGTGATATGGGTTGTGGTAGATCACCTTACCAAATCAACACACTTCCTTGCCTTAAAGACCACCGCCAAGGTGTCAGACCTGGTCGAGATGTACATCAGGGACATGGTATGGTTGAATGGAGTACTAGGTTCGATCATCTCCGATAGGGATCCGAAGTTCACTTCCAAGTTGTGGTAGCAAGTACAAGAAGAACTCAGTACAAGGTTGAAGTTTAGTACAACTTATTACCCCAAGACTGATGGACAGTCAGAGAGGACGCTTCAGACATTAGAGGATCTATTGAGAGCTTGTGTGCTTGATTGGGGTGGATCATGGGAGAAGTACTTACCTTTAGCTGAGTTTTCCTATAACAACAACTACCAAGCTAGTATCGGGATGACTTTGTATGAATCTCTATATGGGAGACCATGTCGGTCATCATTTCACTGGGATGATGTTGGTGAGAGGACCTTGTTGAGGTCAGATGATCTCCAAGTGTATGCAGATAAAGTCACTTTGATCAAGCAGAGGCTGAAGAGAGCCCAGGATCAACAGAAGTTGTGCTGATGTGAAGCGGTTTGACAAGCAGTTCATTGTGGGAGAGCATGTGTTTTTGAAAATCTGACCGCTCCGAGCTATAGCTAAGAACAGAAGGAAGTTGAGTCCCTGATATGTGGGTCCGTTTGAGGTGTTAGAATGGATTGGTGAATCTGCATACCATTTGGCGTTACCCCCCTCAGTATAGTATGATGCATGATGCTTTCCATGTATCCAATCTGAAGCGATATGTGTAAGATCTGAGCCATGTGTTGAGCATTGAACGTATTGTGCTTTAAGGGAAGCTGACATATCCTGAGTCACCTTTGTGGATTCTAGATACCAAGGTGAAAGAACTTAGTTGTAAGAATATTGAGATGGTAAAGGTTCTTTGGAAGCATCATGTAGAGTATGAGGCCACATGGGAGATGAAGACAGACATGGAAAAAGCATATCCTGACTTGTTTGTTGATTGCTGAATTTTGTGGGAAAAATTCTTATAAGGAGGGGAGGATGTTATAACCTCAATTTTCATAGGTTTGGTGGAAATGTAATTTCTCCATTAAAGATATATGATTATGAAAATTGTGTTATTTAAGCTCTTTGTGTGGATTTAATTGCAAAATGTCTTTTGCATGTATGTATTTGTGGGCCTTGTTGAATAATAAGCCCAATATGGTTAAAAGAGAATAAAAATGAAAAAGAAATCTATTAATAAAGGAAATTGAAATATGAATAAGGAATAATGTGGAATCATCTAGAAGGCTATGAGTTTGTTCATCATGAGTGGATTTCGAATCCCTAAGATTTCTTGAGATACAAGGAATCCAAATAAAGAATATAAAAGTGAAAGAAGGAAAAAATATGAATAAACTCAGCTTTAATGTATAATAACTTGTATGTGAAGAAAACTCCTATTTCCTTTCAAGTTTGGGACTCAAACTTGGGATATTAGTAGATAATGCTAATTTGAGACTTTCCCCAAAATTTGGATGGAAAAGGATACACGAGGAGAGAGATATTATTTTTACAAAATTTCCTAAAGTGATTGGATAATCCTTTAATCGTATTAAATGTCACAATGTAAATGGGATTAAAACTCATATATTTAAGAACTCAGGCGACACAGGCATTTGGATCCGAGATGCAATGGCTCAGGCCCGATCCAAGTCATGAGTAGAGACCTGCAACCTTCGAATAGTCTGAGTGATTTTCAATTTTAGTGTAGTCATGATAGAGGAGATGTGCAGAGTTGGGATTAGTCCCATTGTCTCCGGGAGACTTTCCCAAGTCTAACCATCCCTAGATTCATGGAGTTTCGTGATGAAACCAAAGAATCCCCAAACCTCAGGAAGTTGATGGATACCCTATATATAGGGGGGATGTTCTGCGGTACCAGCACATCTACAAACTAAACCCACGAGTTCGAAGGAGTGCAACGATCATTTTGCCATTGTCAATTGGAAGAATTACCTCGACCTTCACCTCCATCTCAGCACAACTTCGGCGAGGGTTCTATGGTGTTCGTTCTAGAGAGGGAGTAGAGTGAGCGAAAAATTAACGATACTTTCGAATTCGACGGAGCAAGGTGAAGCTACCAGTGTCGTTGGTTCGTGCGCAGAGGCCCTAGAGCTCAGAGTCAACGAAGGAGTTGGATGTCCCCTCACTGAGTGAGTCAGATCAAGGTGGAAGATGACACAGCATGAAATCCCTAGATCACCCTTGATTCTATGCTATCTAGGTAAGGGCATTTTAGTCCTTTCATTATGTTTTAATTGGCGGGGGCGGGACCGGGTTGCCCTGCTGAGATGGCAGACTCCCATTGGGTAGAGAATAATTAATTAGTAAAATTCATATCTAATTAATGGTAGATCGTATGAGAACATGTAATATATGAAAGTTGATCATAAAAATTTTTAGGATGCAATAAAAATGGTTTTAGATCCTAAATCTGATCGTAGTTAGAAAAGTGATTAAAGTTGCTAACCTTAGTGCTTTATAATGAGGAGAAACCCTAATTTGATGATTATATGAAATTGAGATTATTATTATGGATAATCTATGGGGCATATTAATCTATGGTTAATAAAAAGATGTGTTAATGTCTAAGTAGATGATCCATGTGCTGAATAACCTAATTTAGGGTTTTGATATGTTAATATGCATTAATGGGCTTAGAAACCCTAACCTAGGTGTTGATGGTTTCTAATGTGATATATTTTGAAATTCATTGTATGAAAGTAATACTATGATGATCCTAAGCATGTTAGGTGATAGGAAGATGTTAATATGATTAAGTTGGATAATTAGGGTTTTGCACCTAGATCTACTATTTTAGGGTTTTGTTGATTTATAAGAGGAAAGTTGTAAATAGATCTAAAGGAACTCTAATTCAGATTAGAAACCCTAGAAAGTAATTTCAAGTCAATAAAGTAGATTCTTGATGAGTGTGTAGTAAATAGGTTGCATATGCTTTTTAGGATTTTGTGTTTTTATGTGGTTGCCTTGCTTGCTTGGATTGGATTGCCTGATTTATTAGACTGTGCTTATTTCTTGTGAAATCTCCTAATCAGGTATGTGGTTAATTATGAGTACACGCTTTTAGTTTCTTGGTGGTTTCACGACATTTTATCTATTGCAATGGAAATAAATAGTTGGATGCTTTTATTTCTACAATCCTTAAAGTGAGTATGACTATCACAATTTAAGATGTATGTATATATATATATATATATATGTGTGTGTGTGTGTGTGTGTGTGTGTATGACTGTCCCGAACCTACATACCATCTCTAGATGTATGATGCAAGACCAAGCCCTAGAGGGAAGGTCTGAAGTGGTCAAGCCCCAGAGGGAAGACCATTGGGCACCCAGAGAGTGACCCCAACTACCAAGCTCAGGATGGAGAAGGTAGCCTTAATGTCCCTTACAAGGACTAAACCCTAAGAGAGAGTATCCTAGTGTATGAGTATAAGAGGTTGGGAAGTCACATTGAAAACGTAATTTTGCATTGTTAACAGTTACTTGATATGATTGGGTTGTTAGAGATTATGTGAAATATTTTGTTTGTCACCACATACCAGTATATTCATTTATACTAACTAACATTTTGTTCGTCGACATTTTAGGAAATATTTGTAATTGGACAAATAGTAAAGTCACATGTGAAGATAAAAGTTAAAATAATAAAGGAGGGATTTAGATAGATATAATTATATTACGGGTAGAAGTTCCAACTATCTATTTTTTAAGGTATGTTAAAAGTAAAATTTTATTCCAGTTTTTAGTTTAGTCTTTGGTATAATTTATTAATTATTTTTTATTATTTGCAAAACCATTGATCATGTTTTGGGATAACGCCTCTAACTTCTTGGCCTTCCTTAATTGGGAGTTACCAGGATGTGGGGTCATTACACCGCAACACAATCATGTAAGACCAATTAAGAAGGGTGGCTTTCCTGCATGTACTACTTACGACAAATGTGGGTACATGCTTATGTTGATGACCTTTTATGGGTTGATATGACAACAACTCAAAGGAGTGAGTTTATCAATTCATTCTATGGAAACTATGTTAACTCAAAAACATCTTTGAAACAATTCATCAATCAGTATCAGTGGGCACAAGAAGCACAGTTCGAGGCAGAGCAACATGCTTATTACGACGATCTATTTAAGGTTGTTCAATTGAGGACTAATTATAATTGTTTACACACAAAGCGTGTTCAAAAAATTCTAGATTGAGCTATAACGCATGATGTACTCTGAAGCTGTCCTCATGAATAATATAGCCACATTGTCTACTTTTTCTGTTAATGTTCAATGCAGGGTGTCCATAAGAGATACAAAATCTAAAATTGTTTAGAAACAGTTTGTTGTCACCTTTGACTCTACTCAAAACAATTTGTTATGTAGTTTTCATTTATTTGAGTGCAAGGGACTAATGTGTAGACACTCACTCTATGTGTTTATTTGGAATTGCAGGATAGACAAGTTGGCAATGCAATACATTTTAGATAGGTGGAGGAAGGACACCATAAGAGATTATGGTAATGAATTAGCAAAACACACAAGCATGTGTACGGAATCATCAGTGAGAATAGAAGATATCTCAAACATGTGTCAAACATTTGTTACGATGTCCAAAATTTCTAAGAACCACTATGATATTGTGAGGAAAACACTTAACACAGCAATCCAGACCTGCATAATAGAGAAACGTCTACATCCAAGTATCAGTGTAAGTAGACAACTGATATAACATATAATTATGTCATATACGTTGACTGCACGCATACATTCTGCTACATTCCTATCTATTACATGTAATTCTCCTTTCAATATGTTTGTTGCAGTTCAAAATTTCTCCTATTGTTATACCCTACCTATATTGAATACGCTACACTTTGTATTTTTAGGAACTTCTCTGATCTATCAGTTGTGTCACAATAGTTTAACAACTCAATTTCATGATTTTAACAACAATTTACCAACAAATTAACAATAGTTTAACAACACACTAAATCTCTCATAACTCAGCTTTCTCATCTTCAACAAGCAGTCCCTCTAGTGTATTCATCATTATTATCCATACCTGGTTGTATACTAATAGGCTTTATTCCAAAATCGATAATTGGGTAACATTTGTTATTCTTGTGTTATTATGTCAGAATAAAGTAATATTTTTTATAGTGCAAACGTTACACTCACAATGTAGGTATATCCTTCTAGGCACAGGATAGAACCACTTTACCCAATATATAGGCCATGTGAAGACCATACTCAACATGTATGAATACTATGATTCAATTATATGTCTGCATCTCTTTTAAAACTCATATACTATCTAAAAATCTTGATATTCCATTTAATTTTTACCATGTGTTGTACCACATTCAAATATACCAAAATACTTTTTCCCAGTAATCACTCATTATTTTAAAGTACATACATGTACATGATTCTATAGTTCTTAACCTCAGATGCTCGACATTATTATGCATTGAACTATCTACAATTCGGTGTTATTTCCTTCAATTATTCTATTTAACATTGTTTTATTGTAGTTTAGCTTCCTCAACATGCATAGGCACAACATAAACTATCTAAATACCTTATATATGTTGTGTCCATGTATTAATTATGCATCTGATAATGAATTCACCTTTGATACATGCAATTTGACTTTTGAGACATATGTTCATGTTGATACATTTCTCCACTTGTTATTTCCTTCATTGCTATAATGTCATGACAATTTATCACCACAATTTGGTGAACTGCAATACTAAAAGGTTGTGCAACACACTTCTTATCTTATAGCTATATTTTCTCATTTTCACACAGCAGTCCTTCTCATCTCTTCATATTTCATATCCCTACCTAAGTAAAGTCCATCTCTTTGTTATTGTCTTATTTATATTTCATTGAAACTAGTCCCATTGTTCATAAGTATTTTGCAGCGCAAAATTTATACTACAAATGATAGCACCCTCCTTTTCGACACATATGAATATCACATTAACGAATACATATACCATGGGTAAACCATACTCTAAACCCCTACTACATTTTTATGTTATGTCTACAACCTCATCTATAGGACTGCCAATGGATAAGGGTTAACCCACTTACTCTTTACCAATACCTTGAAGGGGAAGGTAAAGGTAAAGGATTTTCTTACCCTTTACCAGCCTACCCGCTACCCTATAACCTGTTACCTTAGTGGGTAAGGGTAAGGGTAAGCCATTACCCATACCCTCTAACCCACTACCTGCCCATATTTCTATAAAATATTTTAAGTATATAGTCAATGTGTTGTTTAGGTCTAGGTATTATTCAACATTATACAGTCATCATTTTATACAATATATGATATTCTTATCTACTTCATATATAAATATATAAGACACATTTGTATGAAGTAATGAGATTTTATAGTTTATGCACCAGTATATACTTTTTTATGTGGTTATTGATCGAGTATATACAAAATCTTAAGTTCTAAGACATAAATAGATTTACCAAAAAGATTTAATAGTTAATGTACCATCTGATACATATTTTATGGTGTTATCTACATCATTTATGCTTAATTTTTTTTGTCATAAACAACATTTTGGAGGGTATAAGATATTTATATATGTAGCAATCATTATTGTGACATATTGTTATATAATATCATTTTAGTGTAGCATATTTTTGTTTTGGGGATGACTTATTTGTTGATAGACATATGTTAGTAGAACTACTATTTGTATATGCAACACCAATTTATTTTCAATTCAATGCAAACCATGTGTATAATCTTATAAAGATTACTTAGAATCATGTTGAATAGTTAATATCTATTATGGAGCATCTTGATATTTAACTTAAATATAAACTATTATTGGTAGTATTAGCACTAATTTTTAGATGACATATAAATTCCCCGCTTCACCCTTACCCTCCCCATGTACCCTATGGGTAAGAGGGTAAGGGTAAGGATATTGGTGGAGTGGGGAATTACCCATACCCTTACCCGCCACCCTTGGTGGGGAAGGGTAAGGGTAAGGCCTTACCCTTCCCATACCCTCCCCATTGACAGCCCTACTCATCTGCTTACACTATCTAAAACTCTTGCTATTTTTATTTTTTAATAGCATGTGTTGTAACATGACTTTACACATCTTCAAAATTTTATGTCAATAAAAACTCCACTAAACATAAGATCGCACATACATTGCTCATTCCTATTGATTGAGTTGTTGTGTCAGTATTTGTAGTACTCTGTTATTATAGTCCAAATGGTATGTTAACCTGATTGATTATACTATCATTTTTATTTTTTGTTGCTCTCCACAAAATTCACATTCAACTCATCTATTTTTCTAGGTACAAAGCCACACTTCTGAAGATATTAACGTCATAAAGACTCATTTACTACTAAAAAGATCAGAAGGCCTCAGTTTGTTCATAATAAAAGCTAGAAATAAATGCAAGCTGCTAAAAAATAAAAATATGCAAAAGTTAGCACCATGCAAAAAGGGAAACATTCTACAAAGGAAAGCACAATGTCATTCAAGGAAAACATTTACAGTAGCAGTGGATTTGATCCACATCACACCATGTCGTTCCCTACAACTTTAGCACCAAATCCTTACATGCCATCACGTCTAGTTGCTGCATGGATGAAATTTCTATCACAACAAAATAGTGTGGCTTGTTGTATTGGTTGGGTTATTGTTTTGCCATTGCATGTGTAGTTTTTGAAAAATAATATCTCAAACATATCTGAATGTACACACATGTATAGCACACATCAGACCCAAAACAATTTTGTAATATATGTATGTTGCCTAGTGCATGTATATCGTTGTTCAAACATAACAAATTGTAATGTCCACTTTAGGTTATACAACAACAACCTTTGCATATAAGTGTTGGCACATTTGCTTTACATACTCATCGTGTCCTGATTTGCAATGCATTCTATTGCTGCAATTATGTAGGTTCTTCCAATAATTTAACAATGTATACATTTTCATTTCCACTTCATGCTCACATATTTGTTATGTTTATAAAATTCTAGTAAATTTCATACACAACTTCAATGCAACGACTTAATTGTTCTGTACTGTTTAGACCATCAATTATTCTATCATGTTTCACATCTTTGTTATCAAATACCTAACACTTACATTCCAACTCATCATGTCAGCCAGTCCTTGAACAACACATGTGCAATTTCATATTTTTTGCAAAAAAAATTGAAGTACTAAATTGCACCTAACTAATTTTTCATCTATACACAACAAAAAATTCATTGTTTGCTATGACCGTCAAACAAACAAGTTTACTATCAAAATTACAACAATGTGTGTGTTTGGTTCAACGATCAACATACCTTTACACAACTATTTGGCTAATCCCTGCCATGTAACATTAGTGCACATGATCACGAGCCAACCCTACGCTGAGTGCGATCACATAAAACAAATTACTTGAAATACAAAACCAACCATACATGTTTCAATTTTGGACGATAACCCGCTAACACCTTAACCACGTCACTTTTCCACAATGTGTGCGCCCCATTGTATCCTTTGTGACCACTGTCTACTTCCTCTCAAACAAAAAACCCAAAAGTTTGGTTAGGTCACTTTATTCACATAAACACATTATCGATGTTTACTCCAAACAGCTACAAAACAAATTCCATTATACCATGTTTCACAATTCCTAACATCCAACACACACATTAACCAAATCAACACTACAAAAATAACCATCACCAAACCTCATCCCCATGTATAAGTAATTTGCATCACTAATTGCTAACTATTGAGTATTGTCAATGCCTTCACTTTAGACTGCCAAGAAACATCCACAAATTATGGTTAAACCTTTCCACATTAGTAACATATTTGTTCCGTTACAACACTACCAAACATTCTGCATGCTATGACCAAATGACCATCTTTAAGTTATTCTAGATGTGCATTTAACCAGTTCTTCCACACAATATTCAGTACAACCCCAATATATATGGCATATGTTAAAAGCATCAAACACATGTTAAATTAATAAGTTCATATCCTACCTACCATGAAAATTAAACTCACTATGAGGTATCTGTTCGAACATTTATTTTTGCTTCCACCGTTTTGCCATTTCAGTCCTTGCAGTAATAACTTGGTAACACAAATGCTTTGCATTTCGTTGTAACCCTTTAAAATTAGTAAACAAATACAAACTATTCCCTAACAGTCCACTTTGTTTCCACCATACTCAACCATGCATTAGTAGACCAAGACATAGATTTTCAAAAACATTCACACGACCTATGCAACGCTAGAAATCCCAATTAATGAGATATCCATATATTATCTTCTTATAGATGCACCAGATGGTTTTGAGGTATTGTGTATGAACACATCAATTCAGACAAATAGTTTGTTTCGCAAATCAAAATGTAAAAGGTGTTACCATACATTATATTAGAACACATTTTCAAAATTTATAATGAAGACTTAGTTGTTACCATCACTGTAGATTTATATATTTCATTCTTTGACTGGAACATCTAGTTGCAGCTCACTGCTACTCACAACAAAATATCATCAATTCCATTCATTTCATTGCATATCCCAGGCATTAACATTTTTCCCATCTAGAACAAAGCACAACATGTTGCATTACACAACTAGTTTGTTGCACACAGGAACACATGATCCCAGACATTAAAAGTTTGATGTGTGGGTATTACCTAATGTTTCACAACTCAATCAAAAAACAAAATCATGTCATGTTGCTCGTTCAAAGTGCAGCTTCATTAACATACTTCTTCAGATTAAGTATCTCCAACGCATTGTGTCCTCGAAGTTGGTGAAATTCCTCACCATACAAGCCTTCAATTCGTTTCCATGTACACACACACTCCATCCACTGCATCACGTACAGTCTACAGTTGTTAGATACTACTAGTTCTTGGTATACTTTGTTGTCAAACACCATATTCCACCCTTGTTCTGGAACACTGCATATCTTACTCAATAGTGTTTTCAGAGATGTTTCCTGCATTATCCATGAAATAGATTCAAACAACAAATTAATCAATGACCCACAACATTTTGTGATGTTAATATTATAATTTACACTTACCAAAGTAACAGCATCATTGTCGTACTAATGCTTTGTGTTTGGCTTGTTATACCTCCTTATAGGTCACAGGCTGTTGTAATGAAGGATCTTCTTGTATTCGTGTGACACGATAAGAAAATGTCAATGTTGATGGCTAAGTAATGGTAGGAGTATAACGTAGGCCTTCTTTATTTATTCCCACACTTTGTAACAATATTTTCTCATACACGGTGCATTCCCCATCTTTATGGCATGCGTCATTGAATTGTGGAAGATGAAAACCCTCCTTCCCAGCCTATTACTATACTCTTGATGCATCACTTCACTATAGCCTTCAAGGAATTGCCACAAACATATTTAAGATCAAGTAACTACCTAATTGAATTAGTGAACAAAATATATTTGGCCAAACGTAAAATAGTGCATTATATTTTCTAATAATGTTTCATACATACAAAAAAAATACTCATTGGAATGTATGTTATCTTCACAAGAACATGACATTTCCAACGCCCACGTGAGAAAGCAATAACTAGTTTTGTGATTCAAATATACAACCCATCAACAGAAATTTTTGAATCGTTCTAAACCATGTGCACCTAATAATACGCCACAAATGTTATTTAACTTTAACACAAAGTGTACTACATATGCTTCAAAGCATCACTTCTACTAACACTTCATGGCAATATTTTAGAGCATGACATTTGTCAACTAACGTACCTTTTAAAGTTTCATAAACTAACATGGTCATATTGCGGTTTACTAATTTATACAATTTGCACATATACAATATAACACTTAACTATGTTATCAATCTTTCATACATTGTCTTTCGTTGTTGTATCATAATCAATTCTTAAAAAGTATAACATAGGTTGCCAACAGCTAGGTATCAACTATTGTATCACACCCTTCCTCACAATTTTATTCACACATGCGTCAAATATATTTAGTTGTCTTTTTGTTCTAACTTCAAACGTTTCAGCGTATTGCAGTTTACTGATTTGGACATATACAATTTGGACATTTTTTACAATTTGGACATATAATTTAACACTTCACTATGTTACTAATCTTTCATACATTGTGTTTTTCTCTTGTATCATAATCAATTCAAACACTTTATAGCATAGGTTGCCAACATCTAGGTCTTTGGTACTGTAACAAACCCTTCCTCTCAAACTTATTGCCACCTACTGTGAGGCATACACCAACTCAATCACACATGTGTCAAATCTATTTAGTTGTCTTTCTATACTACCTTATAACAACACTTTGTGTGGCTGTTGCACCACAAACAAAGTGACACATAATCCTAACCTGATTAGTGATGTGCCCTCCTACCTTAATTGTTGACGAAAAATCAGATCTCATAATGCAACCATTTTCTCTCTTGAAGATAACATCCCTTGGGTTCCTGTCAGAGCTTGTCAACTGTAACATAATTATGAAACTGCATCAGCTAAAACACAAAATGACAGGGTTTTTTTAACTGGGCATTCATGTGTAAGACACTAATATTTAAAATATATTATCAATACTCTTACTCGCTTAAATTTTTCAACATCAGCATGTTGGACCCACAAAACCGCTCACTCGTCCCAACACACCATCAAATGGAACTCTTTTTTCAGACCAGGGGTCATTAACTTGGGCTTCTGATCATGATGTGCATCTTTCACTCTTCGTACTAGCGAACTTGGATTGTTAGAAATGTGTAACACTTCTCTTAAGCTATTTGTCTTGTACACATCAATTGTTATCTTATCAACTATATCTTTGATACAGTTCTATAACAAACAAAATTTGAATTAGTGTCACTTCGAATTCAATTTCTATCTTCAAAATTTACTTCACTATTGTCATCTATAAAAAAGTACTTTTTCATCTACAGTTTCTACATCGACAACCACCCATTCTGGCTTAACGGCTTGTTTAGATTTCCCCTTCTTAGTAACTGATATTCATATCAAAGTCTACATACTAAGCACACTAAGTAAATTTTTAATTTTTGTGCCTATACCAGTCTTCACCCACCACTCATGTACCTATAAAACACAACATTCTTTCATTTATGGGAGTGTTGAAATTAAAACCATGACCATTACAGCTTTAACATTTTGTTCAATATACATACATTTCTATCTCCAATACCAGTTACAACACTAGTTTTCTAAATGTTCCCCGATCTTTCATCCCCAAGGGTTAATGGAATTGACTTAGTTGTCTTTAGCGTTACAAAGTTAGAGTATGTATCACCCACTTTTGTCTAACAACAAAAAACACAAGCAATCATTTATTACCAGTTATATAACACCATTCAAAGCATAATTGTTGTGTGCTTTTCACATCATTTTCTTACACATTTTCACACACCAATTCAGTACATTTTGTTTCCAATTATCCTCTATTCATATTCTTCTTTCCACCTTTTGTTGTTTTACTTATCGTGTGATGTGTATTGCATATATGCTTAAAAGGGGTCAAATTAGAGATAGCCCAACTCAACTCCGACATCATGGGGATTTCTCCACACCTTGTAAACCATTTAGAGTCTCAATTCTACTAAAACAACATCGCACACGTCGTTTCTTAATTAAGACACGGCATGCACGACTCCACTTAGACATGCATCCTGCTGAAGAGAAAAGTACACGGCGTGTCCACCAAAGACATGGCGTGTACCTGGGAATTCAGGGCGATTGTATATTTCTGGTAATGTACACTGTGTGTTTTAATTCAGACATGCTGCGTGCCTTACACTTGGATCAACTGTCAAAGATCAGAACATGAGGTGTCTGAAGGAAGACACGTCGTGTCGCTGTCATTTTCAGCAGAATTGAAAGATGACGCCTCTCATTTTTAAAGACAAAAACAAACAGAGGGAGTTGTTATGACTGGTCATATTTCGGATGCTTTTCGTCCAAGAGGAGGTCTAGAGTAAAGGAGGGTGATTTTGGGTGGAATAAGGTGGTTTCTTGTCAAAGAACCTCCATTCTTCTTCTTTTCTTCTCCATTTTCTTCTCCAAATGTGCAGCAGAACTTCTTCTCTCCACCAAGATTCTCGAGAGGGAAGTTTGTCCGGTTTGGAGTAGCTTTAGGAGTGGAATTTTATCTCTAAGCTAGAATTCTACTCTTATTGGGTTACACCTTTAGTTCTCTTTATTTTTCCTTCTCCAACCCATGTTAAACTCTAAAATTTCTGTATCATTTCAGATGTACATCATCATGGACGAGTAGTCTCTTTTTCTAGGGCATGGGAGAGTAACTCCCATGTCATAAAATGTATGGAACTTGGTAATTTCATACTAAATGCTAAATGCTTGCTTTTATACCCTTTGAGTATCGGTTTCTTTCTTCTTGCATGTATGGTTGGCCACTATATATGCATGTTTTATGCTTTCTTGCTTGATCTGAGAAGATAAGTACGAGAGTGACGAGGTACTCTCTAGGAAACTCCACATTTGCCACGAGAGTGGAAATTATAGAGTTGAGGAGTAGGTTTGTGATCCAAAATGAAATACATACATGAGAGTGTTGTATTAAGTTAGGATTTTTGTATTCACATTGAGAGGTGAAGTATAACAAACAACTCTCCTTTAGCAAATGTTTAGTATTCTTAAATTTCGTGTTTTTACTTCATGTTATGATGTGCTAAGGAAATCCTAAGTCCAAGATTGTTCTAAATCTAGAATCAAACCCTTTTAAGTAATCCTTTTATTGTTTAGTCAAATTATGAAATTTTAGTTTAATAAAAAAGATCTAGATTGTTGAAACTTAGCACTATTGCATTTAATTGATTGCTAAAGCTCCTTGTGTTTGATCTCGACTACAACTACTCCTGTATACTTGCTGGAATTGGCTGGTTGAGTAAAAGATCATTTATATGATTGAAACTTGTTAGAGTAACAATCTAGCAAGTTTTTGGTGCCATTGTCGGGGAGGTACGATTAATCTAATTAGAGTAAAAAGTGCTAACTAGTATTCAAGACTAGATCACCACTTCCATTTTTGAATTTTCATATACCTTTTAGTTGTGTTCTCAATATCTCTTGCTTCTTTTCAGGTTGTATGCATCACTCGCAGAGGGCTCTTCAACCATTTGCATTTCTAGATCCTAAAATTGTGCACACTCTTTCAAGTTTAAGAAGAGCAAGAAGAGGAGAGCAACCATTACTAGAGGGTGTTCCATTATCATCATTGTCATCTTCTTCATCCTTTGAAGAAGCCACACAAGAAGATCCAACCATGGAGGACGACCGTCCTTTAAAAGGCTTCACCATGTCGGTTGCCACAAACATTTGTCGAGCCATTGATCTACCTGTAATGGAAGAAAACAACTTCTCTATTGCTCCTTCAATGATGCAGATGATCCAGCAAAACCATTTTGGGGGTACCGTTAATGAAGATTCAAATCTTCATGTAGCTGAATTCTTGGAGTACATGAACACTTTCAAAATCAATGGTGTATCTGTTGATGGAATAAAGCTACGGGTATTTCCTTTCACCTTGAGAGATAGAGCCTAGGCATGGATTTTATCTCTCCTTAAGAAGTCCATCAAAAGTTGGGATCAACTTTTAAATGCTTTCCTTGCAAAGTATTTTCCACCCAGCAAAACAAGCCAACTAAGGAACCAGCTCACAAACTTTTCTCAATCAGATGGAGAAACTTTGTATGACACATGGGAGTGGTTCAAGGACCTGCAACGCCTTTGCCCTCACCATGGATTGACAAATTGGCTGCCACTTCAAACATTTTACAATGGACTGTTCTACAACACCCATATGGCATTGGATATTGCAACTAATGGAGCGTTAATGAATAAGCCTTACAGAGAGGCTTATGATATCATTGAAGATATAGCACTCAACCACTACCAATGGGGGTTGGATAGAAAAGCACAATCATCTTTTATACATGGTTCTTCAACCGGAAAGCTAGCAGGAAAGCACAGTGTTGATGCAGTTGATTTGATTGTAGTCAAGCTTGATGTCCTTACACAAAAGTTTGAGAAGATGACTACCATGCAGATCCAAGCAGTTGAGGTAATTCATGAAGCTTGCGGATTTTCCAAACATACTTCTTCTACTTGTTTTCCTCCTAATATGAATCAAGACAACCAAGAGCAAGTGAATGTCGTTGGGGTATAGGGGAACAAGCAATACAATCCCTATTCCAACACCTACAATCTGGGATGAAGAGATCATCCTAATTTCTCTTACCGGAACACAAGCAATACCCAAAACTTTCAACAAGGATAGCGCAACAACATTTCAACCTACAAATGAATGGGAATCTGCCAGGTTTCAACAACAATAGAGGTTACCAACAGCAACAACAACCTCAAAGTTCTTCCTTGGAGACTATGATGGAGAAATTTATTTCTACTCAAGCGCAGCAAAATGAAGAGTTTAGGGGCAATGACAAATTGTTGAAAGACACAATTGCCCAACTCTCCGCAAAAGTGGATGGCATTTCCACTCATACAAGGATGTTGGAGAACCAAATTGCCCAGCATGCCTTGGCGCAGCAAAAGAACACTCAATCTGGTTCTCTTCTAAGCCAACCGGAGGTGAATCCAAGACAGTAGGGGAATGCTATAACCTTGAGGAGTGGAGCTGAAATCCGAAGACATTGTCCACCCAAGGAAAAGAGTGTTGAGGTCACTGATGAAAATAAGTTTGACACCCCTATTAGAGTAAAAAGAACACAATTACACAATTGAAGGAATTTTCAAGCTCATGCATGGATTAAATGAATTAGAAGTGTGCAATAAACTCAACCAACTACATACATCAGGTTTATATTCAAAACCATCAATTCAAATATAACATCCAAGAGAGAAGAAAAATTAATTCGGCAGGGGTGGTCATAAATTAAGTAAATCAATCAACTAAACAACACTAAATAGAATTTGGATAATCAAGCCAAACAACTAGTGGATGTACAGTACGAAATTCCAACTATTATGGATACAAAGGATGAAATTTTAGCTAACTTTAACACTCTCAGTTGTGCTCTCTTTTCTCTTTTCAAAAAGATAAGACAATGAGTTTTTGGATTCTGGCACTTGGCTGCTAATGTAAGCTTATGCACATGTGGAGTGTCGGTGGGGTGTTGTTTTACCCTCTTTTGATCCATACCACCTAACCATCGTTGTTGGACACACTAGGCTAGCATGATATGTGGGCTATTAGCCGTCTTTTATTGGGTATAGGGTGGAAAAGATAAAAGAAATATTTGCACAACACAAGAGTCTCAACTAGAACAAGCGCGGAAGAAGGGTCAGCCGATCACCATCAAGAAAGAATCATCCTTCAAGTTAAGTTAGTAAGATTTCAATTATTTGTTTTGCAATTTTTTCACTGAAAAACCGATTGTATATGCACTAAGGGTTTGGCAAGAGTATCCCATATTCTAATTAGTGTTGTAGAGTTGATTCATTGACAATTTTTTTTTACCGTTACATGTATTGGGCAATCAAAGATGTGGAAATCGAATGTTGGAGCTACAAAAAATAAACCAAGATAAAGTACATAAGGAAATTCATTTGATCCATGCATGCTCTTTACTAATTCTTTCATAAAGGCATTTGAAAAGAGGACTAGATGGTTCAAGCATACATGGTAAAAGAGTTCATTGCATCACAATAGCCTCATTTCATATTAAACTTGCCATGAAAAGAAATATAAAACATAAAACAAGATGAAATATAAAAAAATAGATATGACTACACTACTACAGAACAGGCCTTTAGCGTCGGTTAATTAAGGGATTTAGTGTCAGTTTCCAAGCGACACCCAAGTGGGCACCACTAAAGGTGGACCCCTTCAGGGTCGGTTCCCAACCGACGCCAAAAAGCTTCCTGCCACTGAAAACGCGCCAGCAAAGGGACTATAGGCGTCGGTTTTTTAAGAAAACTGACACTATAGAACGGTTACATACATCGGTTATAAAAGAATCGACGCCACAAAACTTTCCGTTACCGAAAATGCAACAGCAAAGGGACTATAGGCGTCGGTTTTGTAAGATAACTGACGCCATCTCCCCTGCCACCACGGTTGTACTTCCCAGCACGGCCGTAGTTCCTAGCCATATCAGTTGAACTGACGGCGGTTTTGTGCTAATAATCGATGCCATATTCCCTGCCTGCCACCACAGTCGTGCTTCCCAGCACGGTCGTGGTTCTTGGCCACATAGATGTCGATTTTTTGTCAAAAACCGCCGTCGTATGTCTTTGGTGTCAGTTTTGTTCAAATTATCGACACATATGTTATGATTTTTTTTCATATCAGTTTGCAGGCCTGCTGTATGGCTGGTCAGTCGGATGAGAACCTACAGTTTAGTTCTGAACTGTAGGTTTACGATATCCATTGATATCATCCAACAACATGCCACAAACCTGCAAAATTAACAAGATGGACAATATTATATATGTGATTCACACACATGTATAAACACATTTAATTCATATTATTTTTTCATCCCACACATGTAGAAACCAGTAACAACTAGTTCCATTCATTTCATCTCTTTTCACATTCATACACATGTAGAAACATTTATGTATTGATCATCTTCACACACATATGACAATTCATAAAAATTCATTCACATTCACACAAAAATAATTATGAGAACAAAGTTATTCTTTATTCATCATTGTCATCATTGTCAATAAAATTAAATCAAAAAATTCCCACTCTTTGTAGGGCTTTTGTCCATTCTTCTCTTATAGCATCTAAGTCATCTCTTGTATAGGGAGCATGTACATTGAAACGCTTTCCACCTGTGCTGAAGTCAGCAGTTTTAAAGACCTGCAAAGAGAATGATGTATATATATAATTAATAATATATAATAAGATTGATATATTTCATATTATCTAATGAGATTATGTATAATACATGTTGTATCTTATCGATTTCCATTACAGCATGTTTGATGATTAGGTCCATAAATAGCATCACATAGTAGGCACATGCCCAGCCGTTGTCTTATGTAGCACACTATAAATTGAAACATACAAAATATTCAAAAATACAAATAAGCATAGTTCACATAAATAATATATACATTGGAGTCAGGAAATTACTTTCACATTCTCCCAAATTAGTGACAGATCCTTTTTCCTGGGGACCTTTCCTTCAGCTTTTTTGTACTCTTGTAAAGCCCTACATATGTTAATGTAACCCATTAAATTGCATTATTAAATAGTAATTTAGTAACATATGTTAACAAATATAAAAAATGAAATATTTCTCACGAGAATAATGGCCTTTTAATTACATGTCCATATAATTCCAACTCATTCCCCACATGATCTAGATAATAGACAGTGAACGTCTTGGGGACAATAACTAGTAACTCCCAATGCCTACCACTACAGGTAAGAAAGTTAAAAATTAATAACTCAAAATCCACAATAAAAATGTAATTTTCTTAAGTCCAAATTATAAGCAAAGTAAACTTACTCGACATTGAATGGAGCTATTATCACCGTCTTCTTATTTTTATGAAAATATTCAAAAGCATCACAACAGTATGAAGTAACTTAAGAAGGGTCTGTATCTACAAGACTAATCAAAGATGGAACCAAAAATCCCACATTGGAAAACCCAAAATATCTACATATCTTGTGTAAGTGGATGAAAAACATGTATTACATATGCATAAATATATAAGAAACCAGATCACCGTATATAAAACAAGGTATATGGTTGTATAAATAAGATCTCACCATATCCACAGCTCTATCATGGATGTGTTCAGCCATTGATAACTAAACAACTCCATAATAGCTTGTATAAATATCTTGTTTTCGTATGATTGACCTGCATTAATACCTATGCATTAATACGTACGTATGCAGAACTTGTATTACGTATGCATTAATATGTATGCTAAACGTGTATAAATAGATTGCTATTGTATGATTTACCTGCAGCATCCTCCAGAATATTAACAATTATAGTGCAACTTATATCATGTTCGCCGATCCATACTGCCACACCCCTACAATTAGGACCTATCGAGGCGTGTAGGTCCCTTGGAAGCCAACTTGGTAGTCGAGGAGGTGGAGGCCGAGATGTAGCGGGTCTCGTCTTTTTGACCTGTTGATGACACCCAAATTAGCGCATATTTTCTATGCATTTTATCTATAGTTTTGTGCCACTTTAGTCTTAATATGCACTCTTTTGTTCATGTTTTATGCTTTTTGTCTCACATTAGATAAAAGTAGTAAAAATAGACAATAATGTAGCTAATTAGCCATTTTTTGACTTACAGGCACCGGAACTAGCCAATTTTGGGACTCTCAAGTATCGAACCTGAAAAGACAAGAATTCCAGCAGCTGGCCGACACAGCCTGGCCAATACGGCTGCCCGATAGGGCCTGGCCGATACGGCTGCCCGATAGGGCCTGGCCGATATGGCTGCTCGATACGACCTGGCCGATATGGTTGCCCGATACGGCCTGCCTGATATGGTCTGGCCGATACGACTATCCGATATGGTCTGGTCGATAAGGCTACCCGATATGGCCTGGCTGATATGGTTGCCCGATACGACCTGCCTGATATGGCTGCCCGATACGGCCTGCCCGATACAGCCACCTGACACTCCCCCTGCCTGACACGGTCTTCGGGCAACAGTCATATTGGCCCACCTGATGCCTCAAGATCGAAGCCACGGATGAAGGACACGTGGACCAATACAAGCTACAACTCCCATCAACTCGATGCCTATAAATAGCAGCTGCCAACCTACAGAGCAAAGGGAGGAGCCAGAGGGAGGACCCTGCAAGAGCTAGTGCCTAGACCAAGGAGCTAGTGTGTCGAGTTCCCCAAAAGTCTACTACCTGATACGGTTTGCCTGATACGGCTGCTCGATACGGTCTGCCCGATACGGTCTTCCCAATACGATCTTCCTGATACGATTGCCCAATACGGCCACCCGATACGACCACCCGATACGGTCTGCCCGATACGGTCTAGAGAGAGAGCTGAGGAGTCCAGAGGGACGAAGAGAAGATCCAAGGGCTGAGATCCGACCTGCACAGAGGCTGAGGAGCGAGAGCCACCTCTCCTCTACGGGCTATATCTCTTCCCTCTTCTCTTTCATTCTATTGCATTCCTTTGTTTCTTGTACAAACGATGTTTATCCATCTTTATTCGATGCCAGCTATACTTGTCTATGGCTAGTTAGCTCCTTCTTGGCTATGTAGCCCGATCTGGGCATGTTTATATACTTTTGCCTTAAGCAAGTAGATTCATATCTGATCTAGTATGTTGCATGTTTTATTTCTCTTTCCAAGTTATGATTGCTAGTTTGGTTGATCTCTTACTCGCTTAAACTGCTATTTCTACCTGTATCGAGAGATCCGTTGTAGGAATAGCTAAGAGATGATAGTTTGGATCTGAACCCGAGAGGAGGAAGATCTGAGGTATTCTATTCCTAACACCCCAGAATATCCTAAGACCCGAGAGGGAACTTAGTGTATTCTGAGGTGTTGATATGTCATTCCTCGAGAGAGGGTCATTGACATATTATTGATGGTTTTAGTCACGCATCGTGAGAGCGAGGGGGACGACTCCACAGGATAGATGCCATCATGCATACTAGATGTTTGCTTGGGTGTTTAAGGGTTGTCTACGCCCGAGAACGAGTGCATAGACTACCCCATTTGTGGTTACATAGCCAGGAACTCTCTTTCTCTGTTTAGTAGAATCACAAGCTATGTTTTGTTTTGTTTTCTTTTCTTTGTTTTGTTTTATATCGTGACAACCCACTAGACTAGTTCTAGCAATTACTTTTATCGACTATCGTCTTGTCTTATCTGACTAAAGAATGAGATCTGTGGCGTCCTAAACGTCACCACGTCCCTGTGTTCGACCCCGTATATCTACTTCGACCCCGTAATAAAGTTGTGGGGGCCTAGAAGGTTCCGGGTTATAAATTTAAAGCTTGATTCCTTCCTTTGTTCCGTGTTCATTTCCGGACGCGTGAAAAAGGCTGATCAACTTTTGGCGTCATTACCGGGGATGTGGTTTTCCACGTTTACATGCCTAGTAGATTTTTGTTCTGTCACTATAAGTCTATATATACATGCATAGTTTTCCTCTTGCTTTACACATACTTGTTCATATATACTAAATCACTTTTCTTTTTCTCATACCTTTTCCAGCCATGGACCTTGCTTCCACAAGACAAGTCATCTTGTCCACCTGTCCTCTCGAGTTTTTCCGCAGTTCCGACTGTAGGAAAATAATTGAAGGTCATGCTCTACAGCTAGTCGAGTTATACTTACCTCCACTATCATCATATGTCAAGATTCCAACAACGGAGAGTGCCAGTCGTCCCATGACCCCCATGCTATCATGGGATCAAGAACTGATTAAGGAAGTGGAGTTGGATAGGGAAAGTATTCAAGCACTCACCTCCTTATCCCCTCATCTCCAAGAAGATGTCAATCCAATGCAACAACTACTAGAAGAGCAGGATCGTCATCTCAAAGTAGCCACCGAGGCTGCAGACCGCAGTAGTAGTATACTTCAAACTGTTGAACAAGGATTCATCCTAAAGCATCAGTTTGATACAGTGGGTTCCCCTTATAAGTGCATGGCAGAATCGACGGGTCTCGAAATCATCGCTGCTCAAGTACAACAAATTCATGATAAAGATGTTAAACAAGGTAGGAGGCTCCAAGAGCTCATCGATCTGGTTACAATTCGGTTACAACTGCCATCACAAGATGATAAAGACGTTAGTCATCAAGACCATTCCATTGGGTCTGAAGTGGAGTATGCACCATCATCCTATTCAGACCATCAACTAGATTCACCAAGATTTTTCTGTGAAGACCAACCCACTTGGGGAAGCCCTTCATTCTATCCAGATGACCCAGCTGATGAACCAATGGAAGAAATGAGTCATAGACATGAATGGGTCTATGATGACGATGATAAAGACTCAAAAAGCCAATCGACCTCAGATATTGAACCAGACCAGAATGACATTTCTCATATTGAGACTTGTCATTTTGCTTTGAGCAGTACGCCAACCATGGTTTGGAACAATTTGTTCGATGACGACGATGACAGTTGTTCGACATGGAGTAGTGAGTATAGTAGCGAAGGCGAGTTGGAGCAGCACGAGCCATCATTCGCCACCATACCTTTACAAGGCTTGGTGGACGTCAAGGAGGTAGGATGGACGGTTCACTACAACATGGCTGCTGAGCATGAAGACACCCCTGACTCCACACCAGGTGATAAGCTTGGGGTGGTAGAACCACAAATAGATTCTTTAGGGGGTACTTTTTGCTCAGAAGATGATTGGATGACTAAGACAGTACATGAAGATTTATCTGAGCATCCAACCTCAAGTGCAGAGATGGAGAGAGAAGATATGAGTCCTCAAGATGACGTCCAACCTCTCTCATCTATCTCATCCTGTGTCTACATCCCAGGACCTTCATTTTCAGAATCATATAATGAAAGGTACCCTGAGGATGATATGCCAAAGAATTCATCCCAGTGCAGTTCAAGCCACTTCCAGCACAAAGATGACTTCACCAAGTCGCCGGATTTCACTTTGCTTCTTCAGACTCGGCAGGGCCAACACATCCGCCAATTCTACTCCTACTATGTGGCGGAACCCGTCAGCAAGACACAGGTGACACTGGTCCCAAAACTCAGGATTTGGGATCCTAGTGTCGGTATCGTGGGGCAACCACCCCCTTTTCTATCACCCACCCTCCCACCCTTTTATTACAATAAATTTTACTTTTCATGTTCTTGTTGGTTAATTTCTTTCCTCTAACTGTTTTGATATCATTGCACCCATGCATCATCTTTAGAACTTCAATAATTGTTGTTAAACTCATGCATTCCTACCTCACTGTTTCAAATTTGAGTCTTGCTCGAGGACGAGCAAAATTTTAAGCTTGGGGTGGTAGGCTTCGCCCTTCTTTTCTCTTCACCCTTCTTGCATGCATGTCTATTTCCTGCATTTAGTCTTAAATTTTCAAAATTTTCAGCTTTTTAGCTTTGCAATTATGGCTATGTGGTGCGACTCTAATAGATAAATGCTTGACTATATGCCTAGATGCACAATTTTCATCTTAAAAAATGCTTGACCTTTTGCTTGACTTGCTCTTTGACTCTTTCCTTGAGTTTGGTAATAAATATAAGGTTATGTCCTTTTTTCATAGCTTAAAGCTAAATTCCCTTGATCTATGTTGTGAATGGTGAATCCATGGTAAATGACTGTTGGAATGAGCTAAAACATGATTAAAGAATCCTAGCTACACTTTCACAAGCTTGCCTCTATTCTAAGGATTCTTGAATCATAATTGCTACTTCTCACACAGGTATCAAGTGGATCATGATGAGTTTTGAGCCATGATCAAGGTGAAGTGCTTTTCCTTGATGGACTACATGCCTTCTCATATTAGATCGGGTCAAAAAGATGAAAAATATAAAAATGTGCAAAAGAGGCTTGGCCGCCCACAAAATCCCAAAATATCTATATAGTTCTCACCCAAGCCCATAAAAATAGAATGCAGATGATAAAAGCCTGAGTGTGAACAATAAATGAGTGTTGTTTTCCCTTTTAGGAGAATTGAGAATGGTGCCCAGCCGGTGTATGACTGCACTCATGAACGCGGATATGTCGTGCCTAATAGTACCACTCTAAAAGCTCATTAGAGAGTCACTAGGAACATCCTAGGTGACGTATGAGACAATATCAGTAGCAAGGTTGGTTTGGGCACAATACGAGGAGTTCATCTCACTGCTTTGGACCAACTGGTCTGGACTACAGGGACTGTTGCTCGCTACATGGACCAACCTGACGCAGATCGGGATTCTCAGAAGTCAGTAGAGTCTTTTTACTTTGTTTCTTAGGACATGAATAAGTGAGAGGTGTGGTATTCCTGATTGGTTTGCATGGATCCATGGTGATGGCTCATTGCTCATCACCTGCGTGATCACCTATGTGTCAATTCTTTCATGTTTAATAATTATGATTTAAACCCTCATGAGTATCGGCAGGCTATAGTGAATTCACTTAATCTCGCCTAGACGCTCTTTGATCTTTCTTTGGCAGGATTGTGCATGATTGGTGGGGGTTTTCTATGAAATGACATGGATCAAGAGAATAGATGTTTTAAACTATTTTTCTTAACCTTAACAACTATTTCCAAGCTTGATTTGGATGTTATATTTTTGTTCTTTGAGCCCAGTCTTGCTTGAGGACAAGCAAGTTTTAAGCTTGGGGTAGTTGATAACACCCAAATTAGTGCATATTTTCTATGCATTTTATCTATAGTTTTGTGCCACTTTAGTCTTAATATGCACTCTTTTGTTCATGTTTTATGCTTTTTGTCTCGCATTAGATAAAAGTAGTAAAAATAGGCAATAATGTAGCTAATTAGCCATTTTTTGACTTACAGGCACCGAAACTAGCCAATTTTGGGACTCTCAAGTATCGAACCTGAAAAGACAAGAATTCCAGCAGCTGGCCGACACAACCTGGCTGATACGGCTGCCCGATAGGGCCTGGATGATACGGCTACTCGATAGGGCCTGGCCGATACGGCTGCCCGATATGACCTGGCCGATATGGATGCCCGATACGGCCTGTCCGATATGGTCTGGCTGATACGACTTCCCGATATGGTCTGGCTGATAAGGCTACCCGATACGTCCTGGCCGATATGGTTGCTCGATACAACCTGCCTGATATGGCTGCCCGATACGACTTGCCCGATACAGCTGCCTGACACTCCTCCTGCCCGACATGATCTTCGGGCGACAGTCATATTGGCCCACCTGATGCCTCAAGATCGAAGCCACAGATGAAGGACGCGTGGACCAATAAAAGCTACAACTCCCATCAACTCACTTCCTATAAATAGCAGTTGCCAACCTACAGAGCAAAGGAAGGAGTCGGAGGGAGGACCCTGCAAGAGCTAGTGCCTAGATCAAGGAGCTAGTGTGTCGAGTTCCCCAAAAGTCTACTGCCTAATACGGTCTGCCCGATACGGTTGCCCGATATGGTTTCCCGATACGGTTGTCCGATTCAGCCGCTCGATATGGTCTTCCCGATACGGTCTAGAGAGAGAGCCGAGGAGTCCAGAGGGACGAAGAGAAGACCCAAGGGCCGAGATCCAACCTGCACAGAGGCCGAGGAGTGAGAGCCACCTCTCCTCTACGGGCTATATCTCTTCCCTCTTCTCTTTCATTCTACTGCATTCCTTTGTTTCTTGTACAAACGATGTTTATCCATCTTTGTTCGATGCCAGCTATGCTTGTCTATGGCTAGTTAGCTCCTTCTTAGCTATGTAGCCCGATCTGGGCATGTTTATATACTTTTGCCTTAAGCAAGTAGATTCATATCTGATCTAGCATGTTGCATGTTCTATTTTCTCTTTCCAAGTTATTATTGCTAGTTTGGTTGATCTCTTACTCGCTTGAACTGTTGTTTCTTCTTGTATCGAGAGATCCATTGTAGGAATAGCTAAGAGACGATAGTTTGGATCTGAACCTGAGAGGAGGACGATCTGAGGTATTTTGTTCCTAACACCCCGGAATATCCTAAGACCCAAGAGGGAACTTGGTGTATTTCGAGGTGTTGATATGTCATTCCTCAAGAGAGGGTCATTGACATATTGTTGATGGTTTAGTCACGCATCACGAGAGCGAGTGGGATGACCCCACAGGACAGATGCCACTGTGCCTACTAGATGCTTGCTTGGGTGTTTAAGGGTTGTCTACGCCCGAGAACGAGTGCATAGACTGCCCCATTTGTGGTTACATAGCCAGGAACTCTCTTTCTCTGTTTAGTAGAATCACGAGCTTTGTTTTGTTTTGTTTTGTTTTCTTTGTTTTGTTTTATATCGTGACAACCCGCTAGACTAGTTCTAGCAATTACTTTTATCGACTATTGTCTTGGCTTATCTGACTAAAGAACGAGATTTGTGGCATCCTAAACGTCACCACATCCCTGTGTTCGACCCCGTATATCTACTTCGACCCCGTAATAAAGTTGTTGGGACCTAGAAGGTTTTGGGTTATAAATTTAAAGCTTGATTCCTTCCTTTGTCCTGCGTTCGTTTCCGGACGCGTGAAAAAGGCCGATCAACTTTATATATAATTTCAGATCAATTGACTCATATATACACACTAACAAATTAAAGTAATGGAAATTTATCATACAATATCAGTATAGAGGACATCCGCTTCAGATCATAGTATCACTCTGCCTACTGCCTCCCCAAGTGTTTCAACATCTGGGTGTGCATGAGGCAGTGCAAGATATGTCCAGTCGGGGAATACATGTATCGGGCTCACACGTACCACACCATATGGTACTGGATACCCATGAAACATACACCCTTTAAGGGGTGGGTAAGCCGATGCCTCTACAACGATATATTCTTGACTTTTTAGTTGGCATGGGTTCAACCCCTACAAATTTATGTAAAGAATGTTATATGCATATATTCAAAAACATATCATCTTGAACAGACTATCTATTATGTCATAAAAATACTTACAGAGGACGTGCTAGGTGGTGGGTCTACAGGATTACTCCCGACCACTTCTACAGTAGGAGAAGAGCAACCCGCCACAGGTACTGTCTAAGTGGCTGACTGATACGCCTACCACTTCGCCATTGCTTCTTGGATTCTCTTCTCAATTAACGAATCTACCTATACATGGATAAAAGAAACAATAGCTTCTGATTATTGCATTCCCTTTTGCAATAACATTCTAAAATAAGAATAGGTTACCTCAGCTTGTGAAAGTCCCACTTTTGGGACAAGTTTGCGCTATGATGGCCCAAAGAACACTTTGATGCCCACACCAACGCCTGTACCGCAAACACATCCAAGATGCTCTGGGTTACCCAGAGCAACTGTCAGTTCATCCATTGTGCCCTGAGGGATGAACTTGCCTTCCTTCCTCTTCTCGTGTAGCTCCCACTAATCACCATCAACAAAAATTAGTAACTAAACATAACAATAATCAATATCGATCGATTGCTCTAAGAGTTTATTTTTACCATTTTTGTAGCCGCCTCAGTAGTTGCGGGCTTCAGTATGTCTCCCTTCTTATTTTGCCTCCCAGCTATCCACATAGCAGGGTGAGGCAGAGGTGTGGGAGCAGTAGTAGAGGACTCTGCAGTCTCCTAAGTAGCAGTAGGCTGAGCAGACTCAGCCTGTAGTCTTTGGCGAACGCCTGCATATCCTCTTGGACCCATTGTGTGGTCGTGCACATTCAGTGCACGCCTTACTCTTTTCACCTCACTGAGGTCCTAGTTAGTTAGCACATTGATTTTGTTAGTAACACTAATTAAGGTTAATCTTGAATAGGTGAATACATAAAAATGTATATTAATTAAATTGGGAGTGGTGCTTAATACCTTGAATTCATTTGTTTTTCTTTAGGTAACAAATGCCTCTCAGTCTTTGGGGTCCAGGTAGTTCCATTTCTTTGAGGCTTCCTTCTGCCTAAATTTATTTTTTAAAGAGAATACAAACAAAAATTATTAGTGTAGAGTAGTGAAATAGTGATCAATGTCTAGAATTGGAAATCAATCAAGAACCTCTTATCAGCATCGTGTATGTAATCTCGGGTGAGATTGGTCCTATAGTTCCTTAGGACCCTCCCACAGCGTTGCATCACACATTTACGATGCAGCTTTTCATCCAGACTAAATATTCTCTACAAATTAAATAGAATTGTTATTAACTAGTATCCTAAAAATTAGTAATCTACACAAATAGAATTACAAATAATAATAATAACTCACACATAGTTCCTTCCATATGTGGTCTTTCTTCCCCTTAGGAACTTTATGCCAGGATTCTAGGATAGGACTGCAATGGCTGCGAGTAAGAACCCCAAGATATGAAACAAATGAGTTGGGGTTCACTCCATATGGATTTCCTGCATTATTGAAATCCACAGCCAACTTGGGTCCATTGCCCCTTTGTTGTATTAACTTGTTCATCATTGTGATGCCCCTCACTTTCTCAATTTTCTTTTTCTGCTCATCAAGTGTTGTAATTTCTTCAGGGGGTACATCAGCAACCTAAAATTTGATAAAAAAAAACACTTACATGATATAATTATAAATGAACATATAGATAGAAACCTCAGGGATATATTCTTAAAACTTACATTGTCAGGTGGTGCAAGCACGTCCTCACCCTCACGGTGATCATCAGCACGGTCATCATGGGAATGCTCAGCCATCTGAAAGTTCACATTCAAATTATAAATTTCACATTGTAAAGTAACACTAATTATAAAGTTCACATTTAAAGTACACATTCACATTGTAAAGTAATTCACATTTTAAAGTTCACATTCACATTGTAAAGTAATTCACATTGTAAAGTTCACATTCACATTGTAAAGTTCACATTCACATTGTAAAGTAATTTGCATTGTAAAGTCCACACTCACATTGTAAAGTTCACATTGTAAAGTTCACATTCAGAAAAGTAAAACATATAAAAAATATATACATTCATGCCTCTAATATTGTGATCTTTTATCAATCAACAATCCTTCATTGTGATCCCTATAAACATACAAGTCATTGTGATCCCCAGCTTCAATGTTTGGTGGTGTTGGCAATCCAACTGAGAATGGACTGGAGTCATCATACTTATCATAGTACTCTTCTTCATCTATAGGATCTTCAATGAATTGTCTTTTACCATGAATAACAACTGACCATTTATCATTTGCAGGATCATCGATATAAAATACTTGTTTCGCCTGTGATGCCAATATGAATGGTTCACCCTTCTCGCCAATCTTTTCAAAGTTCACTAACGTGAAACCCAATTCATCCACTATAACTCCTTTTTTGTTGTCAACCCAATTACATTTAAAGAGCAGAATTCTGAAATCTACATAGTCAAACTCCCATATGTCTTCAATGACACCGTAATATGACATTTTAGCTTCACGTGGACTCTTATCCTTTGCACTTGCAAAAAACAATGAAGATGCTTGAAGGGTGACCCCACTGTTTTGGATGACACCCTTATCATCTTAAAACTTTGTGTAATACGAGAATACATTTATGTTAAACCCTTCATAATACATAACATTCAATTTTGGTTTAAAGGTGAGGCATTTGATGGTTTCAGTAAGATTATCTGGTGTTTGAGATAGTTGATGTATGACTTTATCTTCAAACCACTTAATAAATGTCTTGTTATGCTCTCTAGCAAGCCACATTGAATTGGATCGAGGATATTGTCTCTTGATGAAATTGGTATGTTCCTCGATATAAACACTCACTTCATCGATGTTGTGTAAAATATACAAGTGACCTTGCTCCAACAGCTCACGGCTGATTACTTTCACCCGTGATCCTAAAATTCCTTTGCCAAAATGCTCCTCAATATTCTTGTCATTCATAGGAGTGTGATTAGCACTTAGAAAGTCATTACAAAAATCCATAACCTCTCTCGCCAAATAACCCTCAATAATACTCCCTTCAGGCCGATAACGGTTTCAAACATCACCTTTAAAAATGCTCATGTATCGTTCAAAGGGATACATCCAATGCAAGAAAATTGGTCCCAACATTTTCACTTCCCTAGTCAAGTGGACAGCAAGATGTGCCATGATATCAAAGAACAAAGGAGGAAAATACATCTCAAGTTGACGTAGGGTAACAACCACTTCTCTTTGCAATTTATCGAGAGTATCAGGGTCAATAACTTTGTTGCACAGACTGTTGAAAAAGAAAAAAAGTCTGGTGATTGCAAACCGTACATGCTTTGGCAATATAGATCGAATTGCCATGGGCAATATTTGTTGCATTAGAGTGTGACAATCATGAGATTTAAGACCTATCAACTTCAGATCTTTCATTGGTACCAATGTACGGATGTTGGATGAGTAACCATGTGGCACCTTAACATTTACCAAGCATTCACAAAAAGCTTTGTTCTCCTTTCTAGAAAATGTGTAACAAGTGGGAGGTAAGTATGTTCTCCGATCGCTACTAACTACTTCTGTTAATTCTGTCCTTTTTCCCATTTCACGTAGGTCCATTCTGGATTTTATCCCATCTTTAGTCTTACCTGGTATATTCAATAGAGTACCGATGACGCTATCACATACATTTTTCTCAACGTGTATGACATCGATACAATGCCTGACTGTCAAAGAACTCCAATAAGGAAGATCCCAAAATATTGACTTCTTCTTGAATAAAGACTTGTCAGTCTGTGTGGCCATCGTACATTGTGATCTCTTACCAAATGCATTGGCGATGTCTTTTACTCTTTCATAAACATCCTCCCCTGATATAGGTTTAGGTGCACTTTGTTCCTCATTCCATCCATTGAATGCTTTGCACAACCTACGATACAGATGAAATTTTGGAATAAACATTCCATAACCAAGATATACAGTCTTTTCGTTGTGTTTTAGTCATATTGAATCAGTGTTCTCTTCACATATAGGACACGCTTTAGATCCTTTGACACTATATCTAGACAAATTCCCATACGCTGGAAAGTCATTCACAGTGCAAAACAACATAGCATGCAATGAAATGTCTCTCTTTGTGAAGCATCATAGGTCATCACACCTTCACCCCAGAGTTTCTTTAAGTCATCAATCATAGGTTCAAGATAAACGTCGATATCATTTCTAGGTTGTTTAGGGCTCGATATCAAAGACGACAACATAACGTACTTATTTTTCATACACAACCAGGGAGGAAAATTGTATATAACAAGCATGACTGGCCAAGTGCTATGTTGGCTGCTCAATGTCCTGTATAGATTCATCCCATCTATACAAAGCCCAAGTCTTAGATTCATATCTTCTTCACCGAATTCAGGGTACAATAAATCAATCTTCTTCCACTGTGGGGAATCAGACGCATGTCGTAGGATCCCATCATTATTTTTCTTAACATCTGCATGCCACCTCAAATTCTTCGCATCTATAGGATTGGCAAACAAGTGTTGAAACTGTGGTATTATAGGTAGATACCACATCACCTTGGCAGGAGAACCAGTTTTGGACTCCCCCGAAGTCGTCAATTTATACCTTGACGTACCACATTTCGGATAATCTTTCAAATCTACATAGTCCTGTTGAAATAATACACAATCATTCGGGCATGCGTGTATCTTCTTAGCCTCCATTCCCATTGGGCAAAACAATTTCTTTAACCGGTCTGTTGAGATTGGTAGCTCGTTTCCTTCGGGAAGAATTTCTTTCAACAAAGACAACAATGACGTGAAGCTTTTGTCACTCCATCTATTGAAAGCTTTCAGTTTATACAATCTCAACACAATGCTAAGCTTTGTAAACTTACAACCTGTGTATAACGGTATCTCAGCATCATGCTCAATGTTTCTAAACATGGGAGGTGGATCGGTGTGCTCTACCCTACAACTATCCAGCATCGCATCAACAATGTCCACTGGAACTGGTTCGTTCACATCTACGTCATCGAAGGCAATTTCTTCTTCCACACAAGCACTACTATCGACATCCACTGATTTCAGGTTTGAAATATCTCCATGCCAGTGCCATTCTGTATAACCTTATACAATCATGTTACACCATACATGACTTTTGATTTCGTCACCAGTGTTGCCTTTCAAGATGTTACCGCAATGCCTACATGGATAGTAGAACCTATCTCCAGGTTGTTTCCTATGTTCCTCGGAAAATCTAATACACTGGTCAAGACCAGAAATAAACTCGGGGGTGCAGCGATTTGGAATGGACATCCAAGATCTATCCATTATATGATCAAAGAGAAAACAAGTATATATTAGAACAAGATTAGGATCTAGGGTTAAAAGATTAGGGTTTATGGTTAAAACCTTAGGGTTTAAGGTCTTATATATAATTGATGGTTAAAACATCCTAAGTGAGATTAGGTGTTCAAGAACAGTCTCAAACCGGGGACTATCCAAGCTTTACTCCTAATGAGTAAATCTTGGACGGGTTTCTAGGCCAACAAATACATGTGTTGTCATTCTTATATATAATAAATTTGTACCACATGTCCAATTCTTGAACACCTAATCTCACTAGTAAGTGTATAATGTGCATTGGGTTTTCAAGAAAATTTCGGCAGCATTTCCCCGTTGTTCTCTAAGTACATATGTACTTAGAGAACAAAAGGGGAAATGCTGCCGAAATTTTCTTGAAAACCCAATACACATTATACACTTACATCCTAAGTGAGATTAGGTGTTCAAGAATAGTCCCAAACTGGGGACTATCCAAGTTTTACTCCTAATGAGTAAATCTTAGACGGGTTTCTAGGCCAACAAATACATGTGATGTCATTCTTATACCTACAATCCTAGTTTCATCATTCATATCTTAAGTTTTGTGTAACATCATTTAATCATGCTTGTCAGTAAATAATAAAAGACCCACATGTGAGTTAAGTTTTAGACATCAATGTATCTTTAACACGCATGTTTCAAGGTTCAAAGCACATAATCAAATACATATTTAATTTAAGTTACATACCTATGAAATACGTTACATAAATAGTCAAATACACATTAAAGATTATTTAGCATACAAACCCTATCTGGATTTCTCCACATTTCCAATTAGGAAGTATAACTCCAACATATAATTTGAAATACTTAAAACCAAAATATTAGATTATCAATTTATCATCAATCACATTAATCTATCATTATGAATTGATTATCATGAACCAAAATATAAAAATGTTGCAAGCATCAAGCATCATTTGACAATTAGGACAGGCGAGAAGGGAAAAAATCACAAAGAGAGAGGAGAACAATCGATGCAACATGGGAAGAAGAGAGTGTATAAAGAGAGAGCTCTTTTTTAAGAGATAGTAGTAGAAGCAATAGGGATGGCAGTAGTGGTGGTGATGGAGGAGCTAGCAGTGTCGGCGGAATTAGCATGCAGCAACTGACACAGAGGCAGTGGGCGGACAGTTTAACAATGGAATGAAAAGCAGACAACAAGGTTGGGTTGGAGGTAGGTGATTGTACCTGTGAAGAGCTTGAATTTTGTAGGGGTTCCCTTGTCGGTGAGACCAGGAGTGAAGCAGGCGGTGACCAATGAGGCAGATGGCGACCAGGTTGGGTTGGAGGTAGGTGACGGTCGCCGGAGCAGCAAGCAGGCGACAACTAGGGGAGCAGCGGCAACCAGGGGAGCAGCGACCAGGGGACCAGAGCGGCGACCGGCGCAGCGGCGATCAAGGACCAGAGTGACGACTAGGGACCGGTGGAGGTGGCGGCCCACAAGGAGTAGGGGAGTGGCGGTGGCGTGTAAGGAGCAGGAGAGGGGAACTAGTGGAATTGTGAGACCCTAACCGGCAGAATCGACAATGAAACAGAGAAAGGGGAAGAGCCAGGCTCGCGCGGGTGCTATTAAGTCAACATTAGGCATCAGTTATTAAAACAACTGACACTTCATGGTTAAAACATCCATCAGTGTTGGTTGTCAGAAATAATAGACGTCCATTGGACAATCTTAACCCTAAAAAAATTCACGGGGATGGCGCGCAAAACCTTATCAGTGTCAGTTTTTTCACAAAAACCGATGACCTTTGGAGGTAATTTTTTTCATCGTTAGGCGTCGATTATTCGGTCAAAAAACTGACTCCGTATGTGAAACTTTGGGGATAATTTTTTTCGCTCAAAAAATTGGATTTGTCGGGCTGTTTTAGGCGTCGGTTCATTATAGGCAACCGACGCTAAATAAAAAGCGATACTCGTATTTGGCCAGTCTCCAAATATAGATGTCGGTCTCTATAATTATCCAACATTGTAGGTTTTAGGCGTCGGTTTTTGTTAATAACTGATGCCTCTAAACATGACGTTATAAGATATTTTTGTAGTCGTGCTAACAAAAGCAAATGAAAGCAAAAGCTACATTACGGGCCAGTTGCGCCCCCCAAGCTTGAAATTTTGTACTGACCTCACTACATCAATCAAACATGTGGAGGAAACAACCGAGTACCTATCATGGAAGAAATAAAAAATAGGGGCCAACGCCCCCATGGTTCTGGTGGAAAGAACTGGCTGACAAACTTATCATCATCAAGGACATCCATTGGTTGTGGTATGAACTCAGGTTGCTGAGTCGGCAGTGGATGATACAGATGCAGAATGGAGTAGTGGCCCTGTGAAATGTGCCACGAATCTATGCGGTGGACCATGTCATGCATTGTAGTGTACTGTTTACCCAACTGATCTAGGAGGTCGTCAATGTGATTAAAATGTTGTTGCACATAGCCATAAAGATGCATGACATCATGCATCGCCCAAGTATAATTTGTATGTGTGCTGATAGAGGGAGGTGGTGGAGAAGTAGGGGGTGCCTCAGTATCAGTAGTAGCTCTACCTGCATCAACTTCTTCAGTGTTCAGCACAACTTTTCAGTTATCTTTGTTCTCCAATGTGATATGCTCAGCATCTGGAATGTCAATGTATTGATCATCATCAAAGAATTGCCAAAATTTAGTGTCACTATTGGTTAAGGTGCTTAATTTGCTTTCCTTTAATTAATGGATAATGAAGAGGAATTCGAAGGTGGATTTGATAGCTTCATATGCAATAAAGTGAGGGGGTTAAGTGGCACCAATTTTGGGAGTTGAAGGAATTAATTAACATTTTCTCTCTCATTGGAATTTCCTTATAAACATCCCATTTACAACTCAAATGAAAGGATTTTTTCGACCCTTCCTTCTTTCCTTATTTTTGTTGAACACAAAGAGGAGCTTAAGATCAACAGGAGGACGTGCCCCAACCTGTAGGTAAGCTCCTTAATCATTTTCAACCTTGATTTCATGGTGGAAATCGAAAATCAATGCTTGATTTCTTCTTTTCTTCATTCAATCTTCAACCCTAGCCATTTCTTTTCACTCAAAAGCTTGAGGACAGAACTTGGGAGGTTGAGAAAGCTTCATTAACCATTAGAGACGTGGAGCTTGAAGCTTGGATTCAACTTTGAAGGTGTTTTATATAACTTGAACCCTTAAATGTTATTATTACATTCAATTCTTCATCACTTGTTGATTATTTTGTTCTTCTTGAAAATCCTTTGAATAATTGATGAAATTTCCATAAGAATGATAGTAGATTTTGAAGGATGGAAGCTTGATGATGATGACATCATCATAAGCACACACCTCAATGAATATCTTGGGCAAACGGTTTCAATTTTGGGACCAATTGGTTTCAAGATCGATTGAAACCAAACGGTCTCAAGACCGTTTGGGAGTAAACGGTCTCAAGACCATTTGAGATCAAATGGTCTCAAACCATTTGAAGGATCAATGCTGATGTGGATGGTTGATGATCCAATGATATCAATTGATTTGATTTTAAAGGCTCCATATATTAATGATCCACTAATTGCAAACCCTAATCGATTGAATTGAGTAAAACCCTAGTTGAGGGAATTGTTTTTGAGGTGGTTTGACTCAAACGGTCTCAAGACTGTTTGGAGGTCAAACGGTCTCAAGAATGTTTGAGACCAAATGGTCTCAAGACCATTTGGAGGTCAATGGTTGATTATGATGATGGTTGAAGATCCAAGGGCTACGATCTGATGTATCTTCAATAGTTCAATCGATTGATGATTCAATGAGTACAAACCCTAAATCAATTTGATTGGAGGAACCCTCTTTGGTCCATTCGGTTTCAAGGTAGTTTGGACCAAACGGTGGTCTTGAGACCATTTGGGATCAAACGGTCCTTAGACCGTTTGAAGAGCAAACGATCTCAAACTATTAGATGTTCATTCGGTTTCAATGTTAAGTTGCTCATTCGGTTTCAATGTTGGTATGTCCATTCGGTTTCAATACAAGGGTTGATGATTTGGATTCAAGAACGAATGGAGAGATTTGGTTTCAAGATCGAATGGATGCATTCGGTTTCAAAACCGAATGGGATGATTTGATTTACAACTGGTCAAGACCGTTTGAAGGTCTAACTGGCTCAAACCATGTGAGTATAATTAACCCCATGATTGTTGATGATGTTTATCAAAGGTAATTACAATGGTTGTACCTTTAAGGTACTTAAGTGATTAGTACCTTTTGAGTGGTTAACCTTTGATGCTTATGAAAGCAATGACTTAATACAATATGCCAACCCTTCATTCAAGTTGAATTAACCTAATCTAATCAAGTCTGATGTAATTACACTCTTAGAGAGGATGAGAGAGAGAGGAACTTCTACATGAGTGATAATCATGTAGTGCTTGATCCTCGACACTCTCAACATAAATACAATATGTAATTAGGGTATGATCCAGGTTGATGTGATCATAAAATTCTAATCGAGAAGGTTAATGAACCCTAACCCTAATTTAGGGCAATACTAAGTGAAACCCTAATCTAGGGTGATGGTGTAATCCTAATTCAAGGTCATGATATGATAAACCCTAATTCAGGGTATTCTATTGGTAAACCCTAATTTAAGGGAATGCTTTATGAAAACCCTAATGTTGGGCAAAGCTACATTAAACCCTAATTTTAGAGGAAATGTTATATGAAACCTTAATTCAAGGTAATGATGTGATGAGAATCCCTAATTCAGGGTAATGATGTGTGAAACCCTAACCTAGGGGGATGTTATGTGAAACCCTAACCTAGGGTGATGTTATGTGAAACCCTAACCTAGGGTGATGTTATGTAAACCCTAATGGATAAAGATGGGAAATCCTATCCCTAATAATGGAATAGTGATTAATATATTGATATGTGAAACACCTAAGGTGTAACATCCCTGACCTGGGTTATGAACTAACCCTAGGTGTTTTGCCTAAATATGTAATTAAATCCTTGTGATTAACTTTGGACATGTAATTAAGTTCCTCAGAAACATATATTTCAATTTTGCTCCTTTATATATAAAGTTGTAGCATTGTTTTGTAATACAGGGATCTATGTGCAAATTACCCAGTTAAGGGATTAACTTGCAAATTGCACATGTTAAGATGTTCCTCTGATTTTGAGACATCATGAGGATGTGTATGATGAAGTTTGAGGGATTTCCCAAGCTTGAGCACCAAGGTGCAGCTGTGGAAGCAACCCCTGTACTTGAAAACCCTAAATTGGTGTAAAGTGCAATTTACCCAATTTGAGGGGTGCAACTTGTAAAATACATCATCTAAAATATCTTTTATAACTTTTGTCATCATTTAGAGTAGAAATGATGAAGAGGGCACTTCATTTGAATAATCATATAATAAAGAACACCTTTGTGATTGAACAATCAAGGTGTATGTATAATAGCCCTTTTATGTGTATGCTTTAGTGATGGGTTGATCCTCTTTGCCTTCAATTCTTGACCTTAGAAGGAGTTTGTCCTTAGAAATAAGGGGTAGGGACGAACAAAGAAGAAAGGAAGGACTTAAATGAGAAATGGGATAAAGTAGAAGCTTTATGGAGAAATTTCACCCAAAATATATATATATCACTTCCTTTGCAAGAAAGGGAACGTTTCTTTCATTCCCTCACTTATCCCCCTTGCTCAAACCGACTAAGGCAGAGCTCTGGAGCATAGGAGAATGACCAGGGAGTTCAAGGTAAGAGTGGATCATCCCTTTTGCTTGAATTCATGGAGGAAACTCGATTTCAAGGTTGAATTCATGGCTAGCTCACCTAGCTTTATCTTTCTAGCCTTTCCTTTCCAACTTTTCCTTGGAGAATTCACCTTGGCCGACCTATGGAGCTCAAAGACGCCATTAAAGACCTAAAGCTTGGAAGCTTGGAGCTCAAGGAACAACCTTTAGGTGGGTTTTATAACTCTAAACCTTATGCTTTGATTATACATCTTTTTCTATGCATATAGTTGCTAGTTCTTCTTCTTCCCTATCTTCCCTTGCATCCTTGCAAGTAAAATCGTGAATAACTGCTTCTGTTCTTGAGGTAGAAGATAAGGGTGTTAATTACTATGCTTATCCACGGATTTCCACTTTACTAAACGGTCCTAACCAATTGCCCATGTGGTTGCACAACCGTTTGGTGGGCAAACGGTTTCAGGGTCGCATAGAGGAAAACGGTCTCCAAGACCGTTTGGTCCAGTTGACCAAGCGACGACCGTATGAGAATCCTGTTCCTAATTATGTAGGCTGATCACCCACAAAATTTGAGGGGTTAACTCCAAAGGAATCGTGAGATATAAGCAAATCAATTAGCAAATCCAATTGAATTAAGTTCTGATTTTCAATCTGTTTAATTTGCCCTTTTTGGGCAAACGGTCTCAAGGCCGTTTAAGATGGTTGACCAAGCATTGACCGTTTGGGATTACTGTTCATAATAATGTTGATTAATGACTCACCAAATTTTATGGCTTAATTCCAAATGAGTCATGAGTTGAAGGCTAATCAATAGGGCAAACCCTAATTGAAATCAGTGCTGAAATTCCAATGAGTTAATTAGTGATTTTGGGTTGGTTAGCCCAAACGGTCTCAAGACCGTTTGGGGATCACCCAAGACCGTTTAGAGGTCTGGGGTCAAGTATAGTTGACCAATTAAAGGTCCAAAGGTACCAAATCATATTGCAATTAAGTATTGATGTGATGATCAACTCAATAGATCAAACCTTGATGAATTTTCACTAGAGTCCAAAGATTGGATGGGAAAACGGTCTCAAGACGGTTTGGAACTCATCCCAACGGTCTCAAGACCGTTTGGTGTCAACCCAAGACCGTTTGGAGGTCTAGGGTTAAGGTAATTTGATCAATTGAGAGCCCAATTACAATGGGTTATTGAAATAATCAAATTGCTGATTTGTGACTTGATTAAGGTTCAACCCCTATCAAATCAACTTAGATTTTGATGAATTCTTGGGCAAACGGTCTCAAGACCGTTTGGAGGTCATCCAAACTATCTCAAGACCGTTTGGGCCAAGTTTGGTCCCAATTGGAGGTCAATTGATAGGTTCAACCTTGAATTGATTCACATTGTTGAATATTGATGACCATCTGATTTGAAACTCTAATTGAGATGGACTTAACCCTAATTGGCTTTCAATTGAGGGTTAATTTGGTGTCCAATTGCTTGAGGCTCATCTTTTTTGACTCAATTTATAAGTGGTTAACATGGCTTTGGCCAATTGAGGGCTTCAACATACTTAATCATAAACATTTGTAACTTTTGAACCATGTTGGAGGTCCAAACAGTTTGAGCCCATTTGGACCAAACGGTCTCAAGACCGTTTGGATCCAAACGGTCTCAAGACCGTTTGCGGCCAACGGTCTCAAGACCGTTTGGGTCCAAACGGTCTCAAGACCGTTTGGGCTCAAACGATCTCAAGGTCGTTTGGACCAATCGATCTCAAGACAAGTTGATCAAACGGTTTCAAACCGCATAAGCTCAAACGGTTTGGAAAGTCAACCTTTCCAAACGGTCAATGCACCCAAATGGTTTGGGCAAACGACCTTGAGGTCATGCGGTCTTGGAGTCAAACCTAGCAAACGGTCAACGCAGCCAAACGGTTTCAAACCGTTTGGTAGTTGAAGGTTGAAACCGTTTGGAGGTTTTCAAGGTTATTTATATATAATCACTTGAAGTTGTATTTGGTTCAATGGTGATCTAATCTAAACCCTAATGGTAGCTTAGAACATTAAGGGACTAAGTGATTAATGAATTGACCCATGATGGTGATCATGAGGTAAATTACTAAAATACCCTTGAGGGGTTTAATTGAGTAATAGCTTTTTCTAATAAAACCCTAATCACATGTTAATGATGTTTTGGCTTATGCTAGTCAATGAGGACTTAACCCAACCTGATCTAGAGTGGTGTTATCACCATCTACTAGAAAGAGGAGAGAGAAAGTATCATAAGAGAGAGAAAGTACCCTTTTATAGTGGAAACTTAAGTAAAGTACCTTCAATACACATGAATGTGCATGATTAGGGTATGATCCACCTATGTGAGATCATGGAAACCCTAATTATGATGTTTAGTGAATCTTAATCTATTCTAGGAGCTATAATGATGATGTTTCTCATACATAATGATGATATGAGTTCAATTCACCATGAGGTGAATAGTAAACCCTAATTCTAGGGTGAGGACATGTATTGTGAATAGTAAACCCTGATTGATGAATATTGGGGAACTTGACTCTTCTAAGAGTTGGAAAGTGTAACTTCTAGAATGAATTGGTTACTGTTATCAGTTGAATTAACCATGCAGGTTGTCATGAGATGATGATTATATCCAGGTATGGATTATGAAACTATATTCATTGAAAGCATGCTTTAGCTTTATGAATAGTGATATATCCTGATGCATTGTCAATGGCAACTTATGGATTAAAATGGGCTGTGAGAGCCATAATTACCATCAAGGTCATGCTTTAGAGATGACTTGTGATGAATGTATTGAGATATGATGATTGATAAGAGTTAGGCTTGTTACATTTAGTATTCTCATTTCATAGCTGTTATGCTAATGTTATTGTTTGAAGAACAATGTATGATGTTAAAAGAATACTGAATGTACCTAACTAATCAAGTGTAATGTAGAGCCCTGATCATAGATCCATCATTGTCAGAGATCAAATGATGGTGAAACAGGTTTTCCTAAGGGAACTCCTGGATCACATACTTTTGAGTATGTGGGGTATATGGATGTGTAGAACCTTACATCCTAGTGTAGGTGTTTGATGTAGATGTGTAATCCATCAATCCTTCACTACAATCCTGTACCGTATCAGTGGATGGTAAACATGAAACCTCTTGATGATGAAGAAAGCACAGATATCCGTATCACTGGAAGATAAAAAATGAAATCTCCTGATGACGAAGAGAGTACAGAACGCCACTGTAACTCTAAAATAGCGAAGGACCAGATTACCCTGGTAAGCTATTATAGTAGAGGCATGAGATGTCCTACAAGTAATCCTCTTACTGACTGAGGAAGGTGAAGGTCATGAGAATCTGGCTCTTTCGATGACCTAGTATGATGCCAAGGCACTTAGCAGTGATTGGTTGGAGGATGAGTGGTAAACCTCATCTCCACAGGGCATAAAATTAATGTTTGAAAAACATAATCCACAGCATAGCATACCTGTTAGAGATAACTACGAGTTGATTGATTGATGTTATACTGTATCGTGCAAATGTCTTCATGTTTCATAACTGTTGAACTCATGCTTACTATTAAATCTGATGTTGAATACTTTGAAGCTTTTACTGCTTAAGTTATTCTTTGAGGTACTATAATAAAGCTTCTGGCGGAGAGTTATAACTCTCGCTGGGACAATTACGTAAAATTGTCTCACCCCGTAGACTTCAACTTTTTAGGTGGACGTCGAAGATGGAGGAACAGGTCTACAGGTGACCAGTCCCAGTAGTAGCAGCACCAGGAGTAGTAGTAAAATCTCAGGTGGAGATTTAGCCTGCCATGTGGTATAGTTAGAGTCAGTCCTATGTGTCCTCTGTACTCTCAGGTCTTGGAGTCTTTTGGTCTGAGATTTTGGTTATGAGTTCTTGAGATTTTGTATCGTGTTGTATATAATTACTCAAGAAGTAATTATCTGAGATGTAAACAGTTTATCTCCTTTTATGAAGGAAGTTTTATGGTTTCAATGCTTTATCTCAAAAAGTTTTAATTTCCGCTGATTTTTGGTATTCCGCTGCTAATCGAATCACTTCCGCTGAGTTTAAATCGTGTTTATATCGTGGTTTGGAGATCAGAGCCCACAATTAGTGGTATCAGAGCTCTAGGTTCGTTGAGTCTACAGAGGCATAGGATTTAGGATGTTGAGTCTATCCTTAGTATCTCTTCATTATCTAATAGAATCTTATGCTCCTCAGGAGAAGAAGATACATAAGGATGGCAGCGCCACATGATGAGTATGTGGCAGAGAGTAGTGCTAGTGCACCTCGAGGCGGTGCAAGGGTTCCAGAAATAGAACAGCCTGCACTTGAACCACCCCAGTTTGACCCAGCTGATATGGGTAACCCAGCAGTTGAGACGATGTTTGGGCAGTTTATGACTGCCATGACACACATAACTGACGGGATGCCCATGCATGCACCTAGGGCACCTGCCCAGCCTGAAGGACAAGGTATCGATAAGACGTTCGAGCGACTTCGTCGTGTCGGAGCTACCGAGTACTTTGGGACTGCCGACCCCGTAGATGCTGATCTTTGGTTAACATAGTTGGAGAAGGCTTTCAGGATTCTTAATATCCCGGAGGCTGAGAAGGTTAGACATGCTGTCTATCTTCTCAAAGGCAGTGCTGGTCACTGGTGGAACATGGAAGAGCAGAAGAGACATGGGATAGAGTCCTCGTGGGAAGAGTTTCGTCGGGAATTTATCAATAGATATTTTCCAAAGACCTTCCTAGATGAGAAGATCTCTCAGTTTGAGAGTTGAGGCAGGGCATGATGAACATTAGCGAATATGAAGCTAAATTCATGGAGTTGCTGCGGTTTTGTCCGCACATGGCTGCCACAGAAGAGGAAAGAATCAGGAGATTCGAGAAGGGTTTGAATGCTGATATATCAACCCCTGTGTCTACCTTAGAAAACCGAGAGAGATTCTCTACCTTTGTTGAGTCAGTCCGAAGGATAGAGAGATCTGTGGTTGAGAAGAGGCAAACCCAGAAAAGATATCCACAGTTCCAAGGTTCTTCATCTAGGGATTCCAAGAAACTGAGATTCTCTGCACCTAACCCTCCACCACCCAGATCAAGTTCCCAAACTCAGTGGTCACCAAGTAGAGGCAGGGGACGAAGCCTACCTCAACAAGAGACTCACAGTTCTGCATCAGTGTCAGTTACTGGACCACCAAGACCACAACAACTGGAAAGAAGTTGCTACAACTGTGGGAAGGTGGGACACTTGATGAAGGACTGCCGATCTAGGCCTATCAGTGTGACACAACCTCAGAGGCAGAGTCAACAGGGATCTCAGAGAAGGCAATCTCAAGGAGCAGCTCGAGGACATGGACAAGCGTCTCAAGCTGGATCATCAGCACCACCTCAACACCAGGCGACAGCAAGGTTCTATGCTATGAACCCACCTGATGCAGTGGTCAATCAACGGGTAGTGGCAGGTCAGATGGAACTTTTATATTCTGATATGTCTACATCCTGTGTTGTATCTGTTCTGATTGACTCGGGTTCTACGCACTCTTTTATCACTCGGAGAGTGATTCGTAACTGCAATATGACGGTTAGTCATAGGGCATATAGTTTGTTGTTGGAGACTCCGTTGAGTGGGTCTGCCGTTTTGCAGGAGGTATGTTCTCCCTGCATCCTCTTCTTTTCTGATCATCGCATTCAAGTGGACCTTATACCACTTGATATGCAAGGATTTGATATAATCCTCGAGATGGATACCTTAGAAAGGTATAGAGTTGTCTTGGATTGTGAATCCAAGTTGGTTGTGTTTGCTGATGAAGGCAACACATGGATCTTTCAAGGTGAAAGAAAGATTCTGCCCACCTGTCTTGTATCAGCTATGGTTACTGATAAGCTGTTGAGGCAAGGATGTTATGCATTCTTGGCCCATGTGGTAGATGTTACCAAGGAAAGTTCCAATCCTACTGAAGTTTCCATAGTCAGGGAATTCGAGGATGTGTTTCCTAAAGAACTTCCAGGTATACCACCGCCTCGGGAAATTGATTTTGAAATCAATTTGATCCCAGACATGAAACCTATAGCCCAGACACCATATAGGATGGCGCCTGCTGAGATGGCAGAACTCAAGAAACAGCTTCAAGAGTTACTTGAGAAAGGTTTTATCCGACCAAGCACTTCACCATGGGGTGCTCCGGTTTTGTTTGTTAGAAAGAAAGATGGGTCAATGCGGTTGTGCATTGATTATAGACAACTCAATAAAGTAACGATAAAGAATAAGTACCCTTTGTCGAGGATTGATGATCTCTTTGACCTGTTGCGTGGTGCAACCGTCTTCTCAAAGATAGACCTGCGGTCTGGATATCATCAACTCCGTATTAAGGATAGTGACATATCCAAGTCTGCCTTTAGGACAAGATATGGTCACTATGAGTTCACGGTTATATCGTTTGGACTAACCAATGCACCAGCTGCATTTATGGAACTCATGAATAGAGTTTTTCGACCCTTCCTTGATCAGTGTGTTGTCGTCTTCATAGATGACATCCTGATCTATAGTAAGGATGCTCAGCAGCATGAGCAGCATCTTCGCCAAGCTTTGACCTTGCTAAGAGAACATAAGCTGTATGCTAAGTTTAGCAAGTGTGAGTTCTGGCTGCAGGAGGTATCTTTTCTTGGACATGTGATATCTGCCTCGGGAATTCGTGTTGACCCTACAAAGGTAGAATCTGTTCTACAGTGGGAACAACCGAAGACGCCGACGGAGATTCGAAGCTTCTTGGGGTTAGCAGGCTATTATCGAAGGTTCATTAAGAATTTCAGTTCCATAGCCTTACCCTTGACTAAGTTGATACGGAAAGATGTTCCTTTTGTTTGGAGTGATAAGTGTCAGCAATCTTTCCAACTGTTGAAGGAGAAGTTGACAAGTGCACCCATACTTGTGCTACCTGAGCAAGGAAAAGGATATATAGTTTTCTGTGATGCTTCTAAGAATGGACTAGGGTGTGTGTTGATGCAGGATAAACAAGTAATTTCTTTTGCTTCTCGACAGGTTAAGAAACACGAAGAGAATTATCCGACATATGATCTGGAGTTAGCTGTTGTAGTTCATGCCCTGAAGATCTGGAGACATTATCTTTATGGAGAGACGTTTCAGATTTTCACTGACCATAAGAACCTTAAGTACATCTTCTCTCAGCATGAGCTCAATATGAGACAACGCCGCTGGATGGAATTAATCAAGGACTATGATTGTATGATTGATTACCATCCAGGGAAGGCCAATGTTGTTGCAGATGCCTTGAGTAGAAAATCAGCAACATCAACCATGGATAGAGCACAACTAAACTCTTTAGTATGCTCTAAGAGAGATATGCTTATCTCTTTAAGGCAAGACAATGTACAGTTGAAGGTGTCATTGTTAGCCGGGTTGATGGCTGAGATGCATATTAAACCTACCCTAAGAGAGCAGATTAAGGAGGCACAACATGTTGATGTTGTAGTTCAGAAGATTAGATCGAAGTATGGTAGTGAGAAACGGGATGGTTTCCATGACTCGGATGATCAAATAGCCTGTTATCATGGGAGGATGGTAGTGCCGTATGTGGACAACTTGAGGAAGTTAGTCCTGGAAGAAGCTCATTCTTCGATGTATGCCATGCATCCAGGGAGCACCAAGATGTATCGAAACTTGAAAGATATGTATTGGTGGCCTGGAATGAAGAAGGATGTTGCAGAGTTTGTTCTGAGGTGTCCTGTGTGTCAGCAAGTTAAAGATGAACACCAGAAGCCTGCAGGAACAATGCAACCTTTACCCATACCACAGTGGAAGTGGGACCATGTGACCATGGACTTTGTTGTTGGCCTACCCAGGACAAGCAAAGGACATGATTCCATTTGGGTAGTTGTAGATAGGTTGACTAAGACAACACATTTCTTACCTATCAAAACAACCTATTCTGCTGAAAGGTTATCACAGCTATATGTTCAAGAGATAGTGCGTTTGCACGGAGTGCCTGTCACTATAGTTTCTGACAGAGGTCCCCAGTTTACAAGTCATTTTTGGGAACGACTTCATAATGCTTTAGGCACCCAGTTAAAGTTTAGTACGGCCTTTCATCCACAGACTGATGGACAGTCGGAAAGGACAATACAGACCTTGGAAGACCTGTTGAGAACATGTGTTCTCCAGTTTACCGGAAGTTGGGATCTACACCTAAGCTTGATAGAGTTTGCCTATAATAATAGCTATCAGCATAGTATTGATATGGCACCTTATGAAGCCTTGTATGGTAGACGTTGTAGATCACCCTTGTGTTGGTATGAGACTGGTGAGCATCAGTTGTTAGGACTTGATCTTGTGCAGCAAACTACAGAAAAGATTAAGGTAATACAGCAACAGATTAAGACTGCACAGGATAGGCAGAAATCTTATGCTGACAAGCGTCGTAGACCCTTAGAGTTCCAGGTCGGAGACAGAGTATATCTCAAAGTCTCGCCTTGGAAAGGAGTTCTTTGTTTTGGAAGAAAAGGGAAGTTAGCTCTTAGATTTATGGGGCCTTATCCAATCATTGAACAGATTGGAAAGGTAGCATATAAACTAGAGCTGCCACCAGAGTTGCAGAGGTTACATCCTGTGTTTCACATTTCTATGCTAAAGAAATGTCACCCAGACACTGAGTCAGTTCTACAACCTATGGAGGTAGAATTGAATGATGATATATCTTATGAGGAAGGACCAGTGTCAATCCTTGATAACAGAATTAAGAAGTTAAAGAAGAAAGAATTAAGCCTTGTGAAAGTCCTTTGGAACCACCATGGTGTTGAAGAAGCCACTTGGGAACTAGAGGATGAGATGAGAAGGAAATACCCTGCCCTTTTCTCTTAATACGTTCTATCGATTTCGGGGATGAAATCCTTGTAAGGGGTGGATAATTTGTAACATCCCTGACCTGGGTTATGAACTAACCCTAGGTGTTTTGCCTAAATATGTAATTAAATCCTTGTGATTAACTTTGGACATGTGATTAAGTTCCTCAGAAACATATATTTCAATTTTGCTCCTTTATATATAAAGTTGTAGCGTTGTTTTGTAATACAGGGATCTATGTGCAAATTACCCAGTTAAGGGATTAACTTGCAAATTTCACATGTTAAGATGTTCCTCTGATGTTGAGACATCATGAGGATGTGTATGATGAAGTTTGAGGGATTTCCCAAGCTTGAGCACCAAGGTGCAACTGTGGAAGCAACCCCTGTACTTGGAAACCCTAAATTGGTGTAAAGTGCAATTTACCCAATTTGAGGGGTGCAAATTGTAAAATACATCATCTAAAATATCTTTTATAACTTTTTTCATCATTTAGAGTAGAAATGATGAAGAGGGCACTTCATTTGAATAATCATATAATAAAGAACACCTTTGTGATTGAATAATCAAGGTGTATGTATAATAGCCCTTTTATGTGTATGCTTTAGTGATGGGTTGATCCTCTTTGCCTTCAATTCTTGACCTTAGAAGGAGTTTGTCCTTAGAAATAAGGGGTAGGGACGAACAAAGAAGAAAGGAAGGACTTAAATGAGAAATGGGATAAAGTAGAAGCTTTATGGAGAAATTTCACCCAAAATATATATATATATCACTTCCTTTGCAAGCAAGGGAACGTTTCTTTCATTCCCTCACTTATCCCCCTTGCTCAAACCGACTAAGGCAGAGCTCTGGAGCATAGGAGAACGACCAGGGAGTTCAAGGTAAGTTTGGATCATCCCTTTTGCTTGAATTCATGGAGGAAACTCGATTTCAAGGTTGAATTCATGGCTAGCTCACCTAGCTTTATCTTTCTAGCCTTTCCTTTCCAACTTTTCCTTGGAGAATTCACCTTGGCCGACATGTGGAGCTCAAAGACGCCATTAAAGACCTAAATCTTGGAAGCTTGGAGCTCAAGGAACAACCTTTAGGCGGGTTTTATAACTCTAAACCTTATGCTTTGATTATACATCTTTTTCTATGCATATAGTTGCTAGTTCTCCTTCTTCCCTATCTTCCCTTGCATCCTTGCAAGTAAAATCGTGAAGAACTGCTTCTGTTCTTGAGGTAGAAGTTAAGGGCGTTAATTCCTATGCTTATCCACAGATTTCCACTTTACTAAACGGTCCTAACCAATTGCCCATGCGGTTGCACAACCGTTTGGTGGGCAAACAGTTTCAGGGTCGCATAGAGGCAAACGGTATCCAAGACCGTTTGGTCCAGTTGACCAAGCGACGACCATATGAGAATCCTGTTCCTAATTATGTAGGCTGATCACCCACAAAATTTGAGGGGTTAACTCCAAAGGAATCGTGAGATATAAGCAAATCAATTAGCAAATCCAATTGAATTAAGTTCTGATTTTCAATCTGTTTAATTTGCCCTTTTTGGGCAAACGGTCTCAAGACCGTTTAAGATGGTTGACCAAGCGTTGACCGTTTGGGATTACTGTTCATAATAATGTTTATTAATGACTCACCAAATTTGATGGCTTAATTCCAAATGAGTCATGAGTTGAAGGCTAATCAATAGGGCAAACCCTAATTGAAATCAGTGCTGAAATTCCAATGAGTTAATTAGTGATTTTGGGTTGGTTAGCCCAAACGGTCTCAAGACCGTTTGGGGAATCATCCAAACGGTCTCAAGACCGTTTGGGGATCACCCAAGACCGTTTAGAGGTCTGGGGTCAAGTATAGTTGACCAATTAAAGGTCCAAAGGTACCAAATCATATTGCAATTAAGTATTGATGTGATGATCAACTCAATAGATCAAACCTTGATGAATTTTCACTAGAGTCCAAAGATTGGATGGGAAAACGGTCTCAAGACCGTTTGGAACTCATACAAACGGTCTCAAGACCGTTTGGTGTCAACCCAAGATCGTTTGGAGGTCTAGGGTTAAGGTAATTTGATCAATTGAGAGCCCAATTACAATGGGTTATTGAAATAATCAAATTGCTGATTTGTGACTTGATTAAGGTTCAACCCCTATCAAATCAACTTAGATTTTGATGAATTCTTGAGCAAACGGTCTCAAGACCGTTTGGAGGTCATCCAAATGATCTCAAGACCGTTTGGGCCAAGTTTGGGCCCAATTGGAGGTCAATTGATAGGTTCAACCTTGAATTGATTCACATTGTTGAATATTGATGACCATCCGATTTGAAACTCTAATTGAGATGGACTTAACCCTAATTGGCTTTCAATTGTGGGTTAATTTGGTGTCCAATTGCTTGAGGCTCATCCTTTTTGACTCAATTTATAAGTGGTTAACATGTCTTTGGCCAATTGAGGGCTTCAACATACTTAATCATAAACATTTGTAACTTTTGAACCATGTTGGAGGTCCAAACGGTTTGAGCCCATTTGGACCAAACAGTCTCAAGACCGTTTGGGCTCAAACACTCAAACGATCTCAAGGTCGTTTGGACCAATCGATCTCAAGACAAGTTGATCAAACGGTTTCAAACTGCATAAGCTCAAACGGTTTGGAAAGTCAACCTTTCCAAACGGTCAACGCACCCAAACGGTTTGGGCAAACGACCTTGAGGTCATGCGGTCTTGGAGTCAAACCTAGAAAACGTTCAACGCACCCAAACGGTTTCAAACCGTTTGGTAGTTGAAGGTTGAAACCGCTTGGAGGTTTTCAAGGTTATTTATATATAATCACTTGAAGTTGTATTTGGTTCAATGGTGATCTAATCTAAACCCTAATGGTAGCTTAGAACATTAAGGGACTAAGTGATTAATGAATTGACCCATGATGGTGATCATGAGGTAAATTACCAAAATACCCTTGAGGGGTTTAATTGAGTAATAGCTTTTTCTAATAAAACCCTAATCACATGTTAATGATGTTTTGGCTTATGCTAGTCAATGAGGACTTAACCCAACCTGATCTAGAGTGGTGTTATCACCATCTACTAGAAAGAGGAGAGAGAAAGTATCATAAGAGAGAGAAAGTACCCTTTTATAGTGGAAACTTAAGTAAAGTACCTTCAATACACATGAATGTGCATGATTAGGGTATGATCCACCTATGTGAGATCATGGAAACCCTAATTATGATGTTTAGTGAATCTTAATCTATTCTAGGAGCTATAATGATGATGTTTCTCATACATAATGATGATATGAGTTCAATTCACCATGAGGTGAATAGTAAACCCTAATTCTAGGGTGAGGACATGTATTGTGAATAGTAAACCCTGATTGATGAATATTGGGGAACTTGACTCTTCTAAGAGTTGGAAAGTGTAACTTCTAGAATGAATTGGTTACTGTTATCAGTTGAATTAACCATGCAGGTTGTCATGAGATGATGATTATATCCAGGTATGGATTATGAAACTATATTCATTGAAAGCATGCTTTAGCTTTATGAATAGTGATATATCCTGATGCATTGTCAATGGCAACTTATGGATTAAAATGGGCTGTGAGAGCCATAATTACCATCAAGGTCATGCTTTAGAGATGACTTGTGATGAATGTATTGAGATATGATGATTGATAAGAGTTAGGCTTGTTACATTTAGTATTCTCATTTCATAGCTGTTATGCTAATGTTATTGTTTGAAGAACAATGTATGATGTTAAAAGAATACTGAATGTACCTAACTAATCAAGTGTAATGTAGAGCCCTGATCATAGATCCATCATTGTCAGAGATCAAATGATGGTGAAACAGGTTTTCCTAAGGGAACTCCTAGATCACATACTTTTGAGTATGTGGGGTATATGGATGTGTAGAACCTTACATCCTAGTGTAGGTGTTTGATGTAGATGTGTAATCCATCAATCCTTCACTACAATCCTATACCGTATCAGTGGATGGTAAACATGAAACCTCCTGATGACGAAGAAAGCACAGATATCCGTATCAGTGGAAGATAAACATGAAATCTCCTGATGACGAAGAGAGTATAGAACGCCACTGTAACTCTAAAATAGCAAAGGACCAGATTACCCTGGTAAGCTATTATAGTAGAGGCATGAGATGTCCTACAAGTAATCCTCATACTGACTGAGGAAGGTGAAGGTCATGAGAATCCGGCTCTTTCGATGACCTAGTATGATGCCAAGGCACTTAGCAGTGATTGGTTGGAGGATGAGTGTTAAACCTCATCTCCACAGGGCATAAAAATAATGTTTGAAAAACATAATCCATAGCATAGCATACCTGTTAGAGATAACTACGAGTTGATTGATTGATGTTACACTGTATAGTGCAAATGTCTTCATGTTTCATAACTGTTGAACTCATGCTTACTATTAAATCTGATGTTGAATACTTTGAAGCTTTTACTGCTTAAGTTATTCTTTGAGGTACTATAATAAAGCTTCTGGAGGAGAGTTATAACTCTCGCTGGGACAATTATGTAAAATTGTCTCACCCCGTAGACTTCAACTTTTTAGGTGGACGTCGAAGACGGAGGAACAGGTCTACAGGTGACCAGTCCCAGCAGTAGCAGCACCAGGAGTAGCAGTAAAATCTCAGGTGGAGATTTAGCCTGCCATGTGGTATAGTTAGAGTCAGTCCTATGTGTCCTCTGTACTCTCCGGTCTTGGAGTCTTTTGGTCTGAGATTTTGGTTATGAGTTCTTGAGATTTTGTATCATGTTGTATATAATTACTCAAGAAGTAATTATCTGAGATGTAAACAGTTTATCTCCTTTTATGAAGGAAGTTTTATGGTTTCAATGCTTTATCTCAAAAAGTTTTAATTTCCGCTGATTTTTGGTATTCCGCTGCTAATCGAATCGCTTCCGCTGAGTTTAAATCGTGTTTATATCGTGGTTTGGAGATCAGAGCCCACATAAGGTGGTTGTTAATGGATGACCTTATATTAATAATGTCGTAACTCGAGATGAGTCCATATAATTGATAGTGGTTGCATATTTTAAAAAAGTGACTTGTGATCAATACATTACATGATAAATGTGATGAACTGGTGAATGAAGTATTAGGATGGGAGATAACCTAATACAAGATAAGTTGATGAACTTAAGATAAAGGTGATGAGGGAAGTGATACATCAAGACATGATAGATATCACATCCAACACCTCAAGTTTGATACACCTTAATGTATTCTAAACCCAATATACTTGGATGAGTAACACATGAAGTGTGTCATGTCAATTGTGACATTGAGATATAATGCACTTTGATAAGTGTAGGTCAACATACCTTAAGAAAAGGTTAATCCAAGTTAATAAAGTATGATGTAACCATATTCTGGTAAAGTTGAGAGAGGAACTCATATCTTGTGTTGATATTTCATTTAATGATAAGTGATGAGAATAAATAAGCATGGTTGAATACTTATGTTATTAATGTTGGCTCCTAGCTATGTGGAGCAATGAATTAGGGCTTGATCATTAATAATATGATCTTGAGAACCTAAATGGTTAATAATGGAAAACCCTAATCCTAATTAAGGGTGATGATATGTAAGAGAAATCCTAACCCTAAATAAGGGAATAGTGATGCTACTCTTACATTGCATAGTGTTGATATATAATTGATATAATTGTTATCATGAAATGATCATGCAGGTAATCATGAGATGATGAGCATAGCCAGGTATGAGCTATGATGTGTTAATTATTTAAATGCATTAAGGGCCCTGTGAGCCATTATATGCTTTGTTGCCTAGTAAGAGGTAACAAGAGACTAAATGGGCTTTGAGAGCCCTGTGAGATGCTTGTGTAGCAAGTATCATGTTTACCTTGGTCAGATGACCTGAAGGTATTAGTTACCTGATAAGTGGTAACAAGTGTTCTTGATAATTGAGGTTTGAATACCCATATTCCATAATCATGATGATGAGATGTTAAGGGGTGAGAATGCCCATGATGTGACAAGGGATTAAGATCCCAATGTTTTATAAATTTTTGAAAAGTACTTGATAGATGAATTATACTTTTCTTTGTAACATTTGTCATAATAATGTTTGAGAACTTGAATGATGCTAAAAGAATACAGTAATACACTTAATTAATCAAGTGAAATCTCATCATGTAGTGCCCTGGCCATAGATCCATCAGCGTCAGAATTTGCTGAATGGTGAAACGAGTTGCTCCGCGGCATAACCGGGAAGCTGCATATTTTTTAATATGTGGGGGTAATGGGTGAATATATCCTTACACCTCATAGGAATGACTACGGGCCATATCCTATGCACTGGAATGGTTACGGACCATATCCCAATAAGAGTATAGCTACGGGCCATAACTACACAATACCAGGCATTGACTACGGGCCATATCCTGAAAAGAGTATGGCTACGGGCCATAACTCCACAATACCAGGCATTGGCTACGGGCCATATCCTGAAAAGAGTATATCCTACGGGCTATGACTCTATAGAGAAGTTACCAAAATACCCTGGAAAGCTATTTAGCAGTGACACTAGATGTCCTGCATATAGTCTCATACTGATCGAGACAGATGAGGTCATGGAAATCTAGATCTTCCATTAACCTTGTATGGCACAGTTTATTACTGTTTATCTGCAATAATAATGTTTCTGGCGGAGAGTTATATCTCTTGCTGGGACAATTTTCAATTGTCTCACCCCCGTGGGATCCAACTTTTTAGGTAAACGCAGAAGAAGGGGCAGAAACCCTATAGCAGGGGGAGAGTAGAAGCAGCAACAGGGACAAGTGTAAAACCCCAGGTGGAAACTCTGGATGTCATATTTTGTATAGAAAGTCTTATGTGTCATCTCTGTACTCTTAGGTCCTCGGAGTTAGTAGTTAGTACTTTGAATGAGTCAATCCAAGATTTTGGCTTGATGCCTTGAGGTTCTCATGCTGCTTATGTATAGTTTTAAAAGAGCAGTTGATGTTTGTAATCCTCGAGAACGAATGGTACAAGATATGTACTTATGAACCAGGATGTTAATGAAATACATTGGTTCTTAATAAAAGAGTTTTCCAGTGTTTGGATCTCTTTGAAAAAGGTTTTAATTTTTAGTGATTTTTAGTAATCCGTTGTTAATGATCACTTCCACTTAGTTAATAATGTTTTGTTTGAATGATTCGCCATAGTTCCATCTTCTTCTATGGGTCTTTCTCTATAGTAAGCATCGTTAAAAACTCGTAAACCAAATGGGGTAAGTATTTGATATCGTGCAACATATGTAGCTTAGCCCCAAATACTGCAGGCACATGAAGACCTCATCCTTGAAGCTGAGGGTTGTGAGAGTCTGCTCGCAAGCAAACCGCATAGGAAGCACCCTCCTTGCAATGAGAAACTGGTACGTCGGGTCTTCCTTAGGAGTGACCCAAAATTGAGTTGTGGAGATGTATGTCGGTGCGGAGGAGGAGCTAGCACCATGCTTGCAATTTGAGGTTTGCTTAATAGGTGCCATTTGTTGCTGACAGGCTAAGACATGACATGTTCAGAAAGGGACACGGTGTGTGCATTTGCAAAAACTCTGACCGAATCAATAAAGCACACAGTGTATCATTTGCTGGACAAAGATAGATAATTTTTTCCTTTTTCTTTCTTCACAAACTCATAAATCAATGTCACGTCAAGGACATCATATTCAGATATCACAAATCATATTCAACTTCATTAAATCTAGAATCAAATCTTATTCTCATATGTGGTTCAGTTTACATCAGATACATGTACATTGATGAACAAACTTAATCTACAACCCATCCCGGGAAAGAGAGAGTACATGGACATTCTAATCTATCTATATTATGCTATTTATATCTTCTCAACAGTGGAGCTATGAGTTGGAAGAGTTTCAAGAAAGATAGAGGTGTGGATTCTACAATAGAGGCCAAGTATATTGTAGCATCAAATGCAACAAATGAGGTTGTTCAGGTCAAGAAGTTCATCTCAGAACTTGTGGTGGTTCCAAGCATCAGTGATGCAATTGAGTTGTATTGTGACAATAGTGGAGCTATTGCACAAGCTAAGGAACTTAGATCACATCAGTGTTCCAGGCATATACAAAGACAGTTCCATCTCATACGAGATATGGTACAACGAAGAGATGTGAAGATTTGCAAAGCACCAACCGAGAGCAATGTAGTTGGCCCCTTAACAAAAGCACTTTCACATCAGAAGTATGATGGTTGTAATCATATGAGGATTAAATTCATGGGTTATTGGCTCTAAGTTCAAGCGAGAGTCTGTTTATATGTATACCCATAGAGACAATCATATGATGATTGTAATGGCATATTTGGTAAATGATTTGATTAAATAATAAAGACAATCTTCTAATTTATTCTATTTTATTCAGTTATGAGATAATGATGTAGCATAATAAATGTCTAAAGAATAATATTACTCAAGGAAGTATGTCTTTGGGTTGAGGACTTGAATAATGAGATCATGTGGGTGTCAAGAGAATATATACGTTATTATTATGTCCCTAGTATGTTATTACTGTGGAAGCAAAATAGATAATACTAATACATAAGACCAGAGTGTTTGGTGATTGATGACAGAATCTCATCATTCATGATATGTGATATCAAACCAAACAAATAGATACTTGTTAGAGAATAGTGTATCAGACAAACCCACCTTAAGAGTGATATATGGAAACCATGATTGATAGTCATAATCATCTCTTATAGTGATGGTGGCAATTAAAGTTCTTTGACCTAAAGTCATTATACTAATTACATATCGTTCAATTTACTTTGACATCATCTATCATCACCTTGAATAAGGGTTGTTATAATGGTGATGATCGAGTTCAGTGTGACACATGGGGATGATTGTGAGTGATGTAAATAGAATTTTTCCCTCCTACAGGAGTTTGATATCTAGGCCACTTGATAAGCGAGACTAAGAAATGCATGCCCATGTACATGTGAGTCAATATATGATATTGAGCTTACATATATCTCAGACAGTCTATTCTAATTCAAGGAACATAGATTGAATGTTGAAGAGGATAATGATTTCATGCCTCGAGTTCAATCTAAATATTAGTGACAAAGGAACTATACAAACACTATAACAGTGATCACAGATTGTAGGTTAAAGTTGTTCTCCAACTTTCCAATTACTTAGGTTGCAATGATGTATTGCTAGATACTACTCATTGCTTGTGGTTTCATAAACTAGTTATGGACATTCACTGCCAACGAAACTTGGACATATAGGATGACACACATAGGATACACTTGGAATAGGAGTTGATCGATGAATGAGGTTTAACTTGATTACTAAAGTGTTTAGGCATTTAATTTAAACAACAATTGACTGACTAACTCTGAACTGACCAGATCAAGTGTTGAACCAATCGGTTGGAGTCTCAAGTTGATTGGAAATTGCATTGGTTGAATTTTGGATGAACCAGGACATGAACCGACTGGTTCACAGAGTGAACCGATCGACTCAAGGTTGTCAAATGACTGGTTCATGTGATGAATTGCCCGGTTCATGGATCAATTTGATTAGATCAAGGATTAGTATTGACGTCATGTTGTGTATTAATTAAATTAGAATTCTCAATACAATTGCAATTGAGAAATATGATAAAATGAGTGGTTCAAGGGTTGAACAGATCAGATCACGTGCCAAACCGAACGGTTCACCTTTGAAACGACCGTTTCACTGCTCGTAGGTTGTGAAAATTTGTAAAATTTTGGTCCCTTCCACTCACGCACAAACTGGGAACCTTGACCCTCCTATAAATAGAGGGGTACTGAGGCTTCCTAGATATATCATCAGTTTCTCTGACAATCATTGTTTTATCTTGTTGTGGTAACTGAAAGAACCTGAACAAGTCTTACTCGATAAAAGGAGGGATAGCAAGGGAGAACATTTGTGGGAGAGCAAGTTGGTGTTAGTACACCAATGAGAAGGGACAACTCCTTGTCAGTTCATCTAGAATGACAGGAGCTTTAGGTAGTCTATGTGGACTAATATAGAGAGTAGGAGGCCTTTGCCTGTCGCTAGGAGGACAACGTCAAGCTATCATCTGTGATGATCAATCAGGAGCTGCTACATACATTATTCGAGTGCAATTGAAGAAAGACACATACCACGATGAGGAGATTGTCGTTGGACTTGCTCTAGGACCATGTATATCCTCCAAAATATTCTTCCCATTATATAGTTATTGACGCGATCTACTGTTATAAAGGGATATGGCAGTTAAAATTTTATTTCCACTGCATGCTCAGCCGCCATTTTTCACTCCATTTAATATAAAATTATTCCCTGTTTTTTCTTGAATATCTAGTCAAATGTTATTTATATATATCCTTGATTCAAATATATTTAAGCATAACTAATTTTTGTCTTTGACTACACCTCTTTAGAATATTTCCTTTCTATATTATTCCTTATCTATTAAGAGGTCCCTAAGAACAAAAATTTATTTTTCTTGAGGTGTGTGAATTCTACATCCCCTCTCATTCATATTTTCTTGATGAGGTCCTTAAATTTTGGGTTAACTAAATGCACATATTGTATTAGAAGAAATATAGAAATGAGACCCATAAAATCAAATAAAAAATACACAATGTATCATAACAGAGTGATGGTGCATGTGAAAGTAAAAGTGGATGGCAAAGACGTGTGGAATCTAAACTTTGATTCACTACGTAATGACCTATACATAAGATTCTTATATATATAGTTCTTACTTAGAATCTGACGTACCTGAATATAATCAAATAGCCTATTCACTTGTGTTAATTGCATCCAGCATACTATTATATATCCTGATTTTTTTTATTTCAACCTTAAAAATATTCCTTCTACAAAATTCTACTCAATTATGTATTTAAAATCATTAAGCCAATGGCCCGCACTATACTAGAATATAGAAGTTTTGGTCCAAAGCATCATGTGGAACCAAAAGAGCATCACTACCAAGACTAGTTAAATAGATGAGGTGTGTGCCATAAAGATAGATTAGTAGTAGCTTTACTTAGGCTTCGATTGGTTTGATGTAATGGATCTAGAAAATCTATGAAGTTAGGTTATTTTTGAAATTTTTCATAATTGGTTTCAGGTATGATGGGAACTTGAATGCAGTTGACTTCCTAAGAGTTATGAGATCACATATAAAATCTAGTTCATGTGTTCCATCTTATCAAGAGCAGAAAGTCAGATTTTGGACTAATAAACATCACATTCTTTGAAATGTGATTCAATTATTCTATAAATGACGCATATAAATGTATAATTAGGGATGGTAGCACTGCAGATATAGTGTAGTTATTGTCAAATTCACTATAGCACTATGGTAATATATTATACACCATAATAACACTCCAATAAAGTATTATACACCATAATTGCATCTTATTCATTGTGGTTTTCAAAATTGAAAATAGTAGTCGTACATGCAACGAACCATGTTGCACCGAACTGTGTTACAAATGATGTGATTTAAGCAACAAAAAATGAAAAAAAAATCAGTGACAGAGCATGTCCCGAATAATTAACCTTGTACGGTGTAGTAAATAATGAACCAACGTTAATATTGAGACACATGTTAAATGTATATATCATTATAATACTTTGTACACATATACACAATATAATGGATTAATTCTCAATCCTTTTATTTCAAATATTGGAATCAATGTATTATAATAAAAAAAAGTGAATCGATAACATTATGATCTAACCATAATATTTTTACAATAATCAATTGTACTAACAACTATAATTTCTAAAAGTTGAAATAACATCCAAATCATAACCACTTGTGAGGCTACTGCAGATAAATAAGAGGTGTGGGCATCTGAGAATATGATTTTTTTTATCGTTGTCATCCATGTTTATTGATACATTAAAATTGATAAAAAAATTATAAGAATTTTTACATTGATATTTTTGTAAAATCCATCCTATAGAAATGAAGGGAACTTAAGTTTCATAACATGAACTAGAATTTACAGAAAAGAGTTTTGTATAACTTAAGCGATTTACTTAAAAGGAAAAAAAATACTAGTATTCAATTTTAGTTAAAATGGATGATTAGTCCTATAATCGTATATAGGAACAATCATAACACATTTGATAGTGTCGTCGTGACACATGTTAATTGATAGTAACCACTCATCACTATCATACTTGATCTCCTTCAGTGGACATTGTCGCGGTTGATCTCCTTCAGTGGACATTGTCGCGGTTGTACCATTAATCACTGCAACAGGCAAGAATCCAAAAATTGGATGAAACACCTTAGTTGTTGCGACCATAACATCTATCTTACGCCATTACTAGTAAAACTCAAGACAAGATTGCTCCAACGGAGCCTATGTTGCTCTTATGTTGCTAAGTTTTCTTATTATTAGGTAAAATTGTCAATCTTTTTTTACTCGAGGTGCTTGTAAATATTGTGTATTTTGGTACAATTACAATAAGGGCTCGCTTGGCACGGTGTAGTATGAGGTAGAAGTGTGAACCGATAAATGGAGCGTATTAAAGGCATGAATTTCAGTTACTTATCGCGCATTTGGTTTGGCGTTTTTCAAACACAACGTTTTGGCTTATTTTTATTTGGTTCACGATACAACGATTTCTGTAGAGAGAAATAAAGTCATGTAAAATGTGCATGTCGACCCAGAAGGAGCGCTACACACACTGTACTGCGCCTATTTCGGGTGACAGTTGTATGTGTGCTGGAAATCAATGATTGATTCTGCAATGCACTTAACCAAACAGAAAAACTGCTCAAAATAATGGCGTTGGAATGCATTTCTTTTGTTTTCCACGCTACCAAACGAGCTTTAAATGAATTCCACATAAGAGTCATCAGTCTACTCATCATTTATTACTTAAGGACACATGCACTTGTTATGTGGATACATTCTGGAATCTAAAATGAAACTTAAGTCATTCTCCATCACAAAATTAAAAGATTTAAATAAAATAACATATTTTATTTGTTATATCCATTATTTATGATGGAGAATGCCTTGGGTTTAACATTTCAAAATGGTGTCCACGTAGCATTTTTATGAAATATGACCCAGTCTGTCATGGGTGCGACGATATCATTTATCTCTATGGTGTGTCCATTTCCAGACATTACTTGCTCTTAGGTGAGGTGGTGTTTGATAAGCACGTGCCTTCAAAGCTGTTATAATGTCCAGAGAATGGAAAGCTAGCATAGAGCAATTAATGCTGATGATTCAAAACTTGCAAACGGAGACAAACTGGAAACAATTGTTATACAACTTGTCACTTATTTCTTGTTCTCGAAGTCAACTGCTCTATATGTTGCAAGAAATGTAGTGACAGCCCTGTATAGGCACCCTGCACTTAATGTTGCAAATGGCACCAATTACTGCAGATAGATTACAACGTGAACTAGTTGCCACTTGAACTGAAGTCATTTTAAATAGTTATATACATAACCCAGGAACGTTTCTCTTTTATCCGATTTGAGTGTAAAAGAAGAACCGCAATGTTGTGCATATACCAAGGAAAGTTTCAAGGGAACTCGGCGCCGTCTGAACTCTCAAGGTCCCGCCCCGCAGTGGAATGGGTGAGAATGGGCAGACCTATGAAGGCACCCAAGTCGATATTTGACAGAAGAAATAGAGTTCATCCCAAACTCTGTTTCAACTCTCAAGGTCCCGCCCCGCAGTGAAGGTGAGGCTGAAGACAGCAGCAGGTGGCGAGATGAGAGCGACTGGAAGCTGCATGTGGGGAATGGGTGAGAATGGCCGAGATGAAGGCAATCCTGGCGGCTGCAATCCGACTTCCCAGTAGTAGCAATTGACCGAGCCATCCAAGCCCACCAGCTTTCATCCTGTAGCGTGAGCTCAGAAGCCCCATAGCAATGGTTACCTCAATTTTTTGACAAGACGGTAGCAATGCCTCACCTTTCTTTGATGCTAGCGGCATCCTCCTTCCTATAGTTTGGAATGCTCATCCTTCTCACGGTGTTGAACATGGACGCCTGATAATTGGTGGCATCACCCGGTTATGCCGGCGTCGGTATCAGAGAACACTTCTGCCAATCCAGTTACAGATTTCACTCGGACAGCATTAATTCTTACCAGCAAACAGATTGTCTGAAGGAGACGATGTCGTTTTTTCCGAGACTGAGATGACGCTTAAAATTGCTCAAATGATAAAGAGAACAGATCATTTGACATACAAATAATGAAATAATTAGAATACCAAGAAATTTATATAAAGTCAAGTTTATTGCTCCAAGCTACCAAAAGAAAGCTTTTTGTACAAAGTGTGAGATAGAGTAGAGAGGAGATGTAGCAGGAAGAGGAGAGGTTACTGATCACTTTTGATAACCACAAAAGATGAGAATGAGAAAGAGGACGGCAGGCTTTTAGCCTTGTATGGTTCTCTCAATGACGAGCCTCAATCTGCTGGCTACGGCGTTCAGTTCCGCTGCGCGCTGGTCCTGCCACTTCTTGGCAAATTCAGCTCTGCGGAACAACAAGAGGTGGGATCCCCGGTCGATCATGGCAAGCTGCTCGGACCAACTGGGCGCTGGCGCCACGGGAGGGAGGAGGAGCTGCGCATCCTTGACGGCGTCATCGAATACATCAAGGACGGCCTTGACTACCATCTGCTTCACTGATCCTTGGTCTGGTTCGCCAACAAATTCGACGCCTCCCTGGAGAAGTGCAGGTGCTGACACCGGAGCTGCTACTGGTACAGCTGTACAGGGTTCCTTTTTAGGAGTTAACCAGAGGAAGGAGCTTTTCTCGGCGTCGCCCACTACCATGGGGCCATTCTCCAGCAAGGGAAGAGCTGGTGCTGCAGCAATGGGAGTGGAAATAGGCAGAGGAGAAGGCAGTGATAGGGGCTGTTGTGGAGGAGGAGAAATGTGGACTGTGAGAGGGATGGGTTTGACGGGATCATTGTCATGGTAGCTGCTCTGCTGCGAAGGCTGGGTGTGGCTGTTTTGGTGATCATAGTTGTTATAGGTAGTGGCGGCGCTGTTGTTGCTGATTTGTTGGTGATCATCTACAGCCGACGGCAGCCTGCGCCGGCGTTTAGGAGCATCTGTACCCGGCGGTGCGAACGGTGACCCTTCAGCGAAGGACGGGTGCCAGAGTCTGGCAGATAGATCATACAACGCCCGGTCATGCGGCGACATAGCAGCGGGGCTGAGTCCGCGAGCGATCCGCGAAGATGCGATCCGGAACTTCTTCCTGAGCCTACGGAGCTTCTCGGAGAGCTGCGACCGCGAGTACGGAGTGGTCATAGTACCTCTAAACCGGTCGAAGAAGAGGTTAAGGTCCCGAGGGAACACCAGCCCCTCTCCGTGGCACGCCAGGAGGCCCTCCAGGAACCGGATCTCGTCGACCTCCGACCAAATCCGGTGGAACTTGAACGGCACGGCGCCGTCAACGACCGTCGGCTGTCCCATGGTGGCCGCAGAGGTCGGGGACGGATCGGATTCGGCGCCGTCGGACTCGGCGTCATAGTCGTCTTCGATGTCGTTCGCGGAAGGCGCGGCGACGACAGCTAGGTTTCCACCGTCGTCCCCGTCGTCAACTATGATGGAGAAGGGCTGCGGGTTGGCGAGGGTGGAGGTGGTGGTGGTGGTGATGATAGCCGTGGGGATCGAACGGGTGGGGCTAGGGCTGGAGGTGGGAGGGCCGCAGGAGGGCTTGCGCTTGATGGGGAGTTTGCGTGCTGCCGATTTGATGTGGTGCAAGGGCTGTTGCTGCTGCGGCTGCGACTGCGGCTGTATCTGTGCCTGCGGGGTCCGGATCGGGGTTGGCGTCGCCATGGATCAAGGGTCTGGAAGGGAGATCGGGGCTGCACCGGAATCCAGCCGGGCCGTCGTGTCGCCTTGGGTTAGGGTTAAGCTCGATCGATGATCCCGATCCAGTCTGGTCAAGCGATACAGAACATCGTATTTGTGGTAGGGAGAGGAGGACAAAACTGCAAAGGAGAGAAATTTACGGGTCCAGGCTTTGGGTAGGCTATACCCTATTTTGGGGTGCCAGACCTCAGCCCCTTTTTATTTGTAAGTACATATATATAAAATATCTGAAATTACATCCATGAGTTGAGTTACGGAGAAATATAGAGAATAGATCTTTGTGGTTTACTAGAGGTAGCAAAGTCTCGAAGAATTAGGAGCCATAAAGTTCAAGGATAATGAGGGAGGCACTCTTTAGAACAAGTTTTGGCCTAGACTATAGTAAATGACATAATCTCAATAATCATATAATATTTGTTAGCCTCTGTTGAGTGGAGAGAGTTTCTTCATTTCTCATTTTGGTCTTCGAGGATATGCTCCAGCACAATAAGAGTTGTGACATACATCAGTATTCCTGAACCGTATCATTTGTGTGGCTTTTCCTCACGAATAATAGCCCAATACTTGCATTAGTTATTAGAAGAAACAATATCATCATATAAGTTTTTTATATTAGCGATAATAACATTAATGGGTCTTTCTTTATTTTTAAACATCTTATCGTTTCTTTCTCTTCAGATGTAGCAAAATGTTGTTGCTGCTAGAATATAAGGGTGTGCAATGTCGTGTTGTTGGGATTGGCATAAAAATTGTGGTTGATAGTGTCCTCTCTAATGTTTTGTAGACGTCGAGGGATGTTTATGTGCTTGTGCTAAATTGTTTTGGTGACTTCACATCGAAAAAATGGTGTTATGTGGATTTTTGTGAGGACCTACATGGAAGGCACATTGTGGTCCTTGAAATCCTCTTTTCTTCCAATTTTCACCTGAAAGTATACTTTTATGACCTATTGAGACCTTGGTTCTTGTTTGGTCATGACTAAGATTTCAAGAATCCTGATACCGAATTTGTAGGGTTTAATCCCAATGATAGAATTATTTTATTCTGGTTTGTGTCTGGTTTTGTTTGAAAACTCAGTTGGACTTGTTTGGGATCCTAGTTTGATTTTGGTCTATATGTAAGTCTTGCATATAAGACAAGATAAACATGATTGGGATTTTAAAAATCCTACTAGGACCCTGATTGAGTTGGTCCAGATTTTGAGATTAAAGAGCCCCAAAAAGGCATTGTTAGTCTTGGTTCATCCCAACTGCATTGGGTTGAAATCCGGATTTCATTATCCCCATTTAGAATGATGCAATAGTGTAAACTCTAGTCCAGTCCATATCATGTGCCAAGCAGGCTCTCATGTCCCATCATGTCTTTTACTTCTCCAACTCAATTGGTTGGAATCTAATCGAATTCTCTTCTTTGACCTTGGGGAGTGCAGATAATTGATGTAATGCTATGTATGTTGACAACATATTGAGTACACAATTACTCAATTTGACAAGATAGACAACAGTCATGCATGACAAGTATCTTGGAAACAAAAAATATTGTGTAGTTAATTTTATTTGTACTTCTACGATAAAGTGGATATCTATTGTATAACATGGTAATGATAAGTTTAATGCTTGACATAAAGATAACACTACATATATAACAATATATAAATAAAAATGTTCCTTTTTAGTTTTAAGCCTTAAACTTATTGATTTGAAATGAATAATGATACATTACATGATACAACTGATATATGTGTGTAAGAGTAAAAGAGAGGGATAGAGAGAGGGTTTTGAAAGAGTTGAACATTTTTCATGCTTTGACAGAGATATAATACAATGGTTAAAAGTTATAAGTAAATGCAATCTCCAGTGCTTTAACTGCATACTATTAGTCATATTGTACGTGTGTGTTTTTTAGCACCCCTTTAAAAATCCATCTCCTTTTTTTAGTTGCTTTCCACTTCATTTTCTAGTTGTTTCTTAGTTGCATCTTACACATTAAGTTTGGGTTATGTAATCCACTTGGAGCACTATTTATGGCATACAAGCGTTATTAGTGCATGTTTAACTGCATCCATCTATTAAGATCTTGATATGCCAAATAGTGACCAATTATTCACCATCACCACCATCTAAACCTCAATTCCAATATGATGGGTGCCTACATGATGCCCTTTTCCATATTATTATTTTTCATTTCATATTCTCATTGAAGTGAAGAATATACATGTCTTTATCATCTCCCCTTAGTTAATTGATGTGATGATCAAACCCCTAACATTGGGTTTCGATGCCAGTGTGAAATGACTAGTCTAAATTAAAAAATTTAAAGCAGGGGGTGAAGTAATCATGCTTTATTCAAATGTTTGCATAGTTATGCAATTGATTGCTTGATATTATATTAGTGAGGTTCTATGTGCAAATTTTTCCATGCTTGAATGAACCTTTTAGTAATTCATAAAATGTGTGAGACCTTACCTTATCTTTCATCTTTTGGTGTGGTTTGGTGGACTTTGTTTACCTTAGCCACCACTCAATTTTTCATCTATTGAGGTTTGCTTGTTGAGCACCTATTTGTGGAAGTCAAGCATGGCATTTATCGATGAAAATGCAATGTTTGATATTGCTTAGTTTCCATCAATAGGATAAGGAGTTTGAAAATTGATGAAAATAAGTTGTAGAAGACGATTGATGACCATATGGATGGGTAAGAGAAATGGATTACCCAACCTATGGTAAGATTGTTAGGTCAACAGTTGGTCATGGTCAACGAAGAGACCAAACTGATAGCAAATATATTTACTACGACAATGAGTAACATGTGTAAATTGATAAGAAATCATTTCTGTCAACCAATGAAATCGTAAAGCAATAAGGAAATAAGTCAGTTTCAGAATATGAAATTTTTCCTTAGACATATGTGCCTGGAAAGACAAGATAGGTTGAAACTTATTAAGTAAGGAAACATGTCGTTTCAGAATATTGTTTTTTTTCCTATTATAAGTTTGTTCCTAACCTTGTGTAACTAATGAAGATAAGGTCAGAAGCTTTAAAGGGGGACTGAATCCATCAATGCAAGAAAGTATGGATAATAAGGAGATTCATTTTGATTTACATGCCTTTGTGGATGTCGTTAGAAGGATGGAAAGAGATAGTCAAGTTGGGAGGGAAGTTAAAGAACAAAAAGAGTGGTTTTTGAGATGTTTGAACCTGGTTCTACGAGTCAACCAAGGACTAATATGCCACCTCCATATAGAAGGGTGCCATCTTTCTTTAGTTCACCTATTAGACAACAACAAGACGTAGAGGTAGAGACAATAGAGGTCATGGTAGAATATACCAACCTCAATGGGATAATAGTGCATAGTCCTCCATGGTAACAAGTCTGTGAGAATCTAGAGTAGATATTTATACTCCATCACCACAACAATGTATGACTTGTAAACAAATATATAAGGGATTAAGTGAGGTCCTAATCCACCCACTTTTATACCTATGGATGCCTTGGGCAACATGCTAGAGAGTGCCCACAAGGTGGATAACACCAACAATCAGGACAGCGACCAAGGGGTTAATATTAGCAAGTGTAGTGACACAATAGAGTGGTAATAATGATACAATTTCTCAGGTAGGTTCCAATGTACAAGGAACTACATCACAAAGTGGTATTGGTAGAGGAATGGGAAAGACTCCCACAACTAGTTAGGTCTATTCTATGAATCTAATTGAAGTATTAGTGTGTCTGTGAGTAGTGATAGGTTATATGCAAATAATTTTTGATGTCATTATTCCTCTGTCTATTCTAATTGATCTTGGTGTTACTCATTATTTTGTGAGCTATGATAGCCAAAAGTCACCTCTTAATAATATCATTATCATATGATTTCATTTTGGAAATTCCTATACTAAAACATATGTTTATAGTTGATTTATGTCCTAAATGTGTGTTGTATGATGGAACACACAATATTCAAGTGGACCTTTTGCCACTAGAATGCATGGATTTGATGTAGTTCTAGGTATGAACTACTTAGAGAAGCATAAAGCAAGACTAGATTGCTTTACAAATGAAGTGGGATTTTGTGATGGAGGTAGAACATGGCCTTTGTTAGGGATAGAAAAGTCCCACCAACATGTATAATTTCTAAAATGACAGCAGAAATGATGTTGAGGAAGTAATGTTAGGGATATCTAGCACACATGATAGACACTTAGGCTAAAAACCTTAATTTGTCAAATGTACTAGTAGTTCAGGAGTTTATTGATGTGTTCCCTGAAGAATTTCATGGATTACCACCACCTAGGGAGGTGGATTTGGAGATCAACCTAGAATATATCACATTACCAATTTCTTTGCCACCATACCATATGGAACCAACTGGGCTTAAAGAGCTCAAGACACAACTACAAGAACTTTTAGACAAAGTATTTATGCAACCAAATCTATCATCATGGGGAGCACCAGTTTTGTTTGTGAAAAAAGAAAGATGCTACAGCAAGATTGTGAATTATATATAGGCAATTGAATAAGGTCACATTAAAGAATAGGTATCCCTTATGTGTTAACTTAGACCTTTATCTCTCTACCTTTACAGCCTTTCTGTCTCTCAGTGACTCTCATCACTTAAATTGAGTTCAATCACAAGGTTTGAGTGATTTTATGCTTAATCATAGTCACATTACTCTTATGTATTAATGTATGACATTAATGTTGACATATGTTCCAATGACTTCAGTGCATCATGCTTTTACGCTTGAATTTGAACCCATTCAAAATGAGCACCTTGCTCTCTAATGTATCTTATTTTATGGATCTTTTATCTACAAATTCAACGGTACAAAAGCCTCAATCGGAGTTATAAATCAAATGTTATGGACTCTCAAAGTGGGTTTCTTATTTGCACTTCATTTAATTGAAATTTATGCTTATTGGGCCCAATATTTGGCACGAGGCCCAACAAGGGTGGTGTCTCTACACCCTTTCCATGTTAGCAATCTGACCCTTGTGTTTTATTTAAACAATTGTGTACATTGGATATGATCCAGCGGACCCCCTCCCTTGAACTAATGGCCTAGATTGTGTCTTCAACCTCTGTACATGACACCAACGGAGGTGGCAGTGAACTCATATTGCTCACCCAATCACCACTATTCCCACCCCTTTTTGTGAAATTAATGCTCCCATTCACTTCTACTTGCTTTCCATTTTCTTTCCCCTCTCATTCCAACCCTCTTTGCACCCTCCTACCCCTCTTTCCTTTCTTTCTCTTTACTAAAGCTTCAGCGGCACTGCCACCATGGAGCTTTGGGATTTTGGTCCATAGGACACCAAATGCCAAGACCAGATCAGGTTGGATATGGGATGGCTTGCCAAAGGAAAATGATTGTTCACCCTAGCCTTCTACCCTCTAATTATGGGCTTCACTTCCACTCCCCCACCGGCAACGTGCCACCACAAGTGTTTATTGTACGTAGATGGTTTATCTAGGAAGGATATAGATAGATACCCTCAATCTTGTATGGGTTCACAGAGGACCCAGTTCTGATTGGTCTCCTTTAGAGCCATCCCTCCCCTTGGTCAGAAGCGACTGTTGACCAGTTAGGAGGGGGTTGTTGGACCCGTGCCATGTTGGCACAAGCATGGCCAATGCCACCCAATCAGAGCACACCACTTCAACACCAATGAGGTCATTATTTATTTTCCCCTCTCTCTAATTCATGAAAAGTGTCCTATGGTGTATGAATTGCTAAAAATAGATATCCAATCAAATATAGGCATATAATATGTCATTTTGATTAAAAATGGATATTTTCAATAAAAAAATACTTCTAGAGCCTAATTCTACTTGTACTTCTACCAATATCCCAAAATGATACTTTTATAGTCTTCTTAAGATGTTTAATGCTATTTAATCCACAAACTTACTCTTTTATGCCTCAAAATATGAATTGGCTTAATATTAGTAGACTAAAAACCTTTATGTAAACCTTTTGCTCATAATATGAACTTAATGTTATTCGTGTTGATGAAATGACCTAAAATGGGATTTTATGAAAAACAAACACTTCTTTAATGATAAAAATTGGTCAATGATGCAACCCTTTTTTAGGGCTCCATCTTGTGCCATTTTGTACTTTATTCACATATAAACATAGTAGAATGCAAGTTAAATCCCCCAATATGAGTATTACTATCAAATACACTTATGGACGTTCTTTGCATTATTTTCGGGTTCTTGGACCATGCTTTGGATGGATGAGAGAGAAGGAAGGAGTTCTAGGGTTCCTATGCTCATGGAGGGGTCCAAAGAAGTCCCCAAAGCTCCCTCAACCTACCCCTGATGGCCAAGATTCGACATCAAGCAAAGAAGTCCATTGATGATGAAGATTGAAGTCAATTTAGCCACTGAAGACCCCAGCACGGCCATGGGCATCCACCGCGGTTGAGTGAATTATGTTCAAGAATCAATAGGGAAGTCAACATTTTTGCACCAAACGCACCACGGTCGTGGCCATCAGCACAATCGTGGCCCATTTAAGACACCACGGTCATGGCCATCAACACGGTTGTGGCCAGCAGAAGACAGCATGGTCGTGCCATATCATTAAGCCAACTATTAATGTAACTGTCACTTAGCAACATTATTACCATCATTAATCAACATTATTACTTTCATTACTAGCAAAGCATTACCATCATCACACGACTATTAATATCATTGCTATCAACAACATTATCATTGGCATTATTATTGTTTGCAAGGCATCATATTCATTGTTGTTATTACTAATAAGACACCACCATCATTAAGCATAAACATCCACTTTCATAACACAAAGGGCCATTTCTATAGGATTACAAGACTCTCACCATAACTCTTATCAACCCTCACTAAAACCTATCATGGCCTATCGGCCGACACACACACCAACCCTATCGGCCATCACCACCCAAGGTTGTCGCCCAACATGGCTATCGGCCATTAGGGCTATCGGCCATCATAGGTGTCGATCAGCATAGCTATCGGCCTACACCATCAAACCATCAAGAGACTTAGGTCTGTCATCACCATGAAGAAGAGGGTGACATCCAACCATATCGCCCATCATGCTCACCATATTGGCCAACACCTCAATAGCTTGACCTATCACTCAACACAAGAGCACTCACCATGTCGCCCATCATAAGGTACTCATCTCGCCCAACACCAAGTCAAGATAGGGTCTCGCCCAACTCAAGAACAAAGGACCATGTCGCCCAACATGGTCACCATATCGGCCAACACAAAGAACACCACTATGTCTCCCATCACAAGAACAAGGGTGTCACCCAACACACCCAAACCAAGGGAGGATATCGCCCATCATCAAGGCAAGAGAGGATGTCGCCCAACCAAGGGTCATCACCTACCTCCAGCACAAGGAAACCCTAAACCCTAGAAAGCAAGGTATAAAAGCAAGGAACTAAGCTAAACTACTAACATGCAACAAGATCATATCTAGAGGTAAAGGAGTTAGGGTTAGAAGTTATGCAACCCGCCTTAAGCTCCAAGCTCCAAGGAAGAAGATGCACTTCAAGCTCCAAGGGATGTCGTCCACCAAATCTAATCCAAGAGAGGGTATCGTCCACCACTGAAACTCCAGGAGAGTGTCTCGGCCGACACAAGCAAGGTAGGAGAGGAGTGTCGTGCACTCAAGGTGGAGGAGAGACCAAAAGAGCAAAGGAAGCTAAGGTAAGGGAAAGAGCCACATATATAGAAAGGAGGGGAGGAGAAACCAAGGTAGATCCATGCTAAGTGTCGTCCACCCAAGGGACACTTGTCCTAGGGTTCAAGCCAACACACTAGCACACTAAAAGACACTTGTCAAAGATATACACCAAGTGTCCACCAAACATGGTCAAGGTTGGACCAAGCAACATGGGCGACACAACTAGCAGCTCTGCTGGGCGACACACACTCTTCCTTGGGCGACACAAGCTGGTCTTGGCTGACACAAGGCTCAAGCAAGCCCAAACAAAGCACCTCAAGGCCCAAACAAGATCAAGCAAGGCCCAAGAAACTCAAACAACAAGCCCAAGCCTTCCTCTCAACCCTTAGAGGAAGCAAAGAGGGGAAAACATCTCACAAGATGGCAAACTTGCACAGAAAACCCTAGACTTGGGTTATTTGCAAGTAGCCCCTCGGACTCTCAACAAAGCACAACAAAAACCCTAATCACCACTCAAAGGTGATTAGCAAGCATCAAAGCACCAAGGTTAAGCAAAACAAACAGGGTAAACCCTAAACGCAGGTCAGGGACCTTACAGTTGCACCATGCAACTGATCAAACAGGTCATCAATCCTTGGCAGAGGATACTTGTTCTTTATAATTACTTTATTCAACTGCCTATAGTCGATGCATAAATGCATAGAACCATCTTTCTTCCTAACAAAAAGAACCGGAGCACCCCAGGGTGAAGTGCTCGGTCGGATAAACCCCTTCTCAAGAAACTCCTGCAGTTATTTCTTGAGTTCTGCAATTTCAGCAGGTGTCATTCTATACGGAATTTGTGCTATTGGTTGTGTACCCGAGATTAGATTAATTTCAAAATCAATCTCTCGGGACGGAGGAACACCTGGAAGTTCTTCAGGAAATACATCTTCAAATTCCCTGACTACCGGAACTTCAGAAGGATGAGGGCCCTCCATTGTGGTATCTACCACATGTGCCAAGAATGCAAAGCATCCCTGTCTCATCAACTTCTCAGCTACCATAGCTGACACAAGACAAGTTGGAAGAATCTTTCTGTCTCCCTGAAAGATCTATGTGTCACCATTGTCTATGAACACAACCTGCTTGGAACCACAATCCAAGACAACCTTATACTTCTCTAAGGTGTCCATCCCTAGGATTATATCGAACATGTGCATTTCAAGTGGTATAAGATCCACCTGAATGCGATGATCAGAAAAGGAAAGATTGTAGGGAGAACACACCTCCCGCAACACTACAGATACCAGCAAAGGGGTTTCTAGCATCAAACTATCTACTCTGAACCTGACAATCATGTTGCAGTCATGAATCACTTCTCGAGTGATAAAGGAATGTGTAGCACCTGGATCAATTAACACAGATACGAAGCAGGATGAAGACATATTAGAATAAAATAGTTCCATCTGACCTGTCACAACCCGTGGGTTGACTACTGCTTTGGGTTGATTCATAGCATAGAATCTAGTCGTTGCTTATTGTTGACCCTGTGCTCGATTGTTGGGTGCCGATAATCCAGCTTGTGATGCTTGTCCACGTCCTCTAGCACCACTAGAAAATTGTCTCCTCTGTGAGCCTTGTTGACTCTGCCTCTGGGGTTGAGTTACAATTTTGACTTTCTCAGGACAATCTCTCATCAAGTGTCCTGACCTCCCATACTGGAAGCAATTGTAACTTCCCAAAACTCTGCCTGGGTGGTCTTGTCACTGATGTTGATGCTGTATTGGGGGCTCTACTTGGAGGAAAACTATGGCCCCTACCCCTACTTGACGTCCACTACATCGGCGTATCAAACCTTGGTGGTGGTGGTGGTGTAGAGAACCTCAGCTTCTTAAGTCTCTCAGACCTTTGTCCTTGAAACTATGTGTACTCTTTCTTACCACTGGTCTGCCGCTTCTCGATCATAGACCTCTCTATCCATCTCACAGACTCCACAAAAGTAGCAAACCTCTCCTTGTTATCTAAAGCAGACACTGAAGTGGTCAATTCAGAGTTCAACCCTTTCTCGAAACACCGAATCCTCTCCTCATCTGTAGATGCCATATGCGGATAGAATCGTAAAATCTCCATGAACCTAGCTTCATACTCACTAATGTTCATTTGTCCTTGCCTCAACCTCTCAGATCTTCTCATCTATATACGTCTTGGTAAAGTATCTAGCAACAAATTCACATAGGAATGCATCCCATCCGACTTCAACACCGGGTCTTTTCCCTTCCTCGATGGTCCACCAATGACCAGCACTCCCTTTCAATAGGTAGACAGAATGACTCACCTTCTCATCTTCAGGAATCATAAGGATTCTAAAGGCTTTCTCCAGCTCAGTTAACTATAAATCAACATCTGTTGGGTCAGCTGTGCCAGCATACTCTGTGGCTCCTACCCTCCGAAGCCGTTCAAAGGTCTTGCCAGCTCCCTGCCTTTCATCAATTGTGGGTTGGTGCCCTTGGTGCAGGTAGTGGCATCCTATCTGTCATATGAGTCATGGCTGCCATAAACTGTCCAAACATGGCTTGGAAGGCTAGGTTCCCTATATCAGCTTGATTGAACTGGGGTTGTTCAAGTACGGGCTCCTCCCTATTCTGGTCCCTTGCACGTCCTCGTGGTGCAGCAACGCTGCTCTCAATAGCATGTTCATCATGTGATCTAGACATCTTCAAGTTCTTCTTCTCCTATATGAGTAGAAGACACTATCCGATAAACTGGAAGACACTAGAACATACTCAACAACCTTAGTCCTATGTCTCTATAGACTCAGTGAACCTAGAGCTCTGATACCACTAAACTTGTGGCATCCAACTTATAAAAACAAGATTTACTTAGGCGGAAGCGATCACTAACAGTGGATTACTAAAAATCACTAAAAATTAAAACCATTTACAAAGAGATCCATTCTTAGGAACACTCTTTAACCAAGAACCACAATATTATATTTATATACTGGTTCACAAAGTACATTCATTGTACTATCTCTTCTCGAGGAATATATATACGTCATTGCTTTGCTAAAAAGCACAAGTAACAAAATCATCGAGGCATTCAAACTAAAATCTTAGATTGATTATAAAAACACTATCCACTGATTCCTAGGATCTGAGAGTACAGAGATGACACATAGGACTTTATATACAAAGCTTGATAGCCAGTATTTCCACCTGAAGGATTACTACTGTCCCTACTGTTGCTGCTGCTGCTCTTCCTCAGCTATAGGGTTCCTACCTCTTTGTCGACGTCTACCTAAAAATGTTAGATCCCATGGGGGTGAGACAATTATAAAAATGCCCCAGCGAGAGATATAACTCTCCGCTGAAAACATTATTATTACAGTTTAATAGAAATAAAACTGAACAGTGGAATTATATATTTCAATAGAAGATAAATCAATATCTATGCAGATTAGAGCAACATTCCTATTCAAGTATTTCAGCTATAACTTGATAAGGCAGCATGTCTCTTATTCAATACAGAATTAAAGAACATAAGTAACATTTATCTATCAAGGACATGCTAAGCAAGATAACATCAACCAGTGGTTCTCGTATTTCAATCTTATGCAAATACACTACATGGCTTATTACATTTTACAAACATACTTAAGCTCTGAGGAGATGAGATATAGTGCTCATACTCCAACCGACCATTGCGAAGTCGAAATTGACACCATACAAAGTCATTGGAAGAGCTGGCTTCCATGACCTCCCACATCTCGGTCAATGTGGGATCACATGTAGGACATCTTGTATCTCTACTACATAGCTTGCCAGGGTATAGTGGCATCTTCTCTATAGAGTTATAGTGGCGGTTGTACTCTCTTCCCAATCGAGAGATTTCATGTTTACCTCCATCGATCCGGCATTAACATCATCGGGAAATTCATGATACATCCATCCCGACACATATAATGAAGGATTGAGAGGTTTAATATTTACCTTACATCAATTCCCCCATTAGGACGTATGGATATTTTCACCCATTGACCCCCACATATTCAAAAATATGTGAACTCTGGGAGATCCCGTAGGAAAACCTATTTCACCATCACCAGCTACTGACGATGATGGATTTATGGTCAGAGAATTACATGAAAAGATTTCACTTGATTAATTAAGTACATTATCATATTCTTTTAGCATCAGTCAAGTTTTCAAACATAACTTATTAGGACAAATGCAACAAAGAAACATGTACTGTTTTCATCAGTTACTTCTCAGTCTTCATAAGACATTGGGATTTCAGTCCCTCATTTCAATACTGGGAATACTCATCCCTTCACAAACTCAATGCCATAATCATATGGTTCTGGGTATTCAAACCCTTAACTCATCACTGAGCATTGTTACCACATTTTCAGGTAACTATCATCTTCAGGTCATCTGACCAAGGTAAACATGATACTTGTTACACAAGCATCTCTTATGGCACTTAAGGCCCATTAATTCTCTTATTACCTCTTACTAGTCAACAAGGCATATTATGGCACATAAGGCCCAATAACAATTTTAATAAATAAAACATCATAGCTCATACCTGGCTATGTTCATCATCTCATGATACCTGCACGGTTAGTACAGATGATAACAGTTACATCAATTTCATATCAGCACCATGCAAAACGAATATAGCATCACTATTCAAGGGTAACACCACTATTCCCTCACTAGATTTAGGGTTTCCCATTTCAGGTCAATTGGGGATACTCATCCCATTACCCAGATCAGAGTTATGGTTTATCACCATATTGCACAAGATTAGGGTTTCATATAGCATTACATAGCATCACCCTGGATTTGAGTTCCACATCACATTAATGTACCAGGGGTTTACATAACATCACCCTAAATTAAGGTTCCACATAATATCACCCTAGATTAGGGTTTACATTCAATATCCCACAATTAGGGTTTACTATTCATCCCAATTAGGGTTTCATATTCAATTACCCATAATTAGGGTTTACTATTCATCTAAATTAGGGTTTTACATTTCATAACCCTAACTTAGGATTACTCATGTCATCACCCTCAATTAGGGTTTCACTATTAACCTAAATTAGGGTTTCACTCAAAATTTCCCTGAATTAGGGTTAGGGTTCATTAACCTTCTCGATTAGGGTTTTCATGATCTCTTCACTAAGGATCATACCCTAATCACCACATGATTAATACTCATGTATGAATTCCTTTCTATCATCCTCTCAACTTGATTAGGTTACATCAACCCTTCAATCAAGTACATACAACTATGATTGACATAGTGTACTAAGACATTGCTTTCATAACTTGTTAGGGTTAATTAATCTAAAGATATTGATCATCTCGGTACTTTAGGGTTTCAACCTTTGTACCTAACATTGATAATCATCATTAGATCAATGGATAAATTATCATCTTAAATCTCCAAATGATTTGATCACATTGGACCTCCATTCGGTTTTGGGGTTTCAACACCAAATGGTTTTGAAACCGTTTGATTCCAAATCCAAATTAGTTTTAAACCGAAAGGGTTCAGTTGATGATTCATTCAATCAATTAAATTAGGGTTTGCACCATCGATTTCTTCATCAATTGAGTTATTTAAGTCCATCATTGTATGATCCTTGGACCCTAAACCATCAATCACAACAATTGATCATCCAAATAGTTTTGTTTGACTTGGTCCAAATAGTTTTGACCTAGAAGTCCAAACGGCTTGAAAACATTTAAGGCTCCAAACGGTTTTGAACTTATTTGTCCAAACGGTCAACCCAACCCCAAATAGTCAACTCATGTATGTTCAAACGGTTTGAAACTATTTAAGGCTCCAAACAGTCAACTATCCCATTCGATCAACATGCCCAAACAGTTTGGGGTTCAACCTCCAAATAGTTTGCAAACCGCTTGATCACCAAACGGTTTGGTGAAAACTGATTGGATCATTTTGTTGAAACCGATTGCAACTAGATCTTATTGAGATGTGTTCTTAATATGATTTCATCATCATCAAGCTTCAACCCCTCGAATTCTACTGCCATTTCCATGGTAGTTTCATCAATTAATCAAAGAAATTTCAAGAAGAACAATTGACCATATTGAATTGAGGAATTGAATTCAATAACAATGAATAAGGGTTCAAGTTATATAACCCGCCTTCAATTGAGCTTCAAAGCTTGGAGATTCACATCAACAATGGTTAATGAAGCTTCTTCAACTATCCCAAGGCTTATCCTCAAGCTTTTGAGTGAAAAGATTGGCTAGAGTTGAAGATTGAGTGAAGAAAAGAAGAAATCAAGCATTGATTTGTGATTTTCACCATGAAATCAAGGTGAAAGAATGTCAAGAAGCTTACCAATAGGTTGGGGGTCGTACTCCTGTTGCTCCTAAGATCCCTTGGTCGTTTTTAAAGCAAGAAGTGAAAGTGTATTCGAAATTACCCTTTCAACTCATGGATAAAGGAGCATATATATGAATTTGATTGAAAATTCATTTAAGAGAGAGAAAGTAGGGATTATCTCCTCCATTTCCTTGCCACTTTCCCCCCTTCCCTTCCTTGGTTACGAGTCTATATCCTTTGAATCTTATTCCTCTCAATTATCCATGATTTAAAGAAAAGCAAATTAAGCACCTTAACCCTTATAATAATAATATCCATAAGTTAGTGGATATTTCTTTTTATTTTCTTAATGTGAGTGGGTTCTCCACTCACGTAGATATTTCCATTGCCTTTTCAAGGCACAAGGACTTCCATATATGAGGATTTCAACCTCTACAATTTTGGTTGAAGGGAAATCCATTTAATATAATTATTTTTGCATTAAATTGAATTAGGGTTTCAATTATGCTTAAATCTTGATTATTTTAATATCAAGATTCTCTCTCCTTAAAAGAGGTACAAATGAGATGCCCCTCTCATTTATTTTCTCTACATGATGCCAAGAAACATTAGGGACTATTTTGAAGTGGAAATTTGCATATTGAACCCTGAGTTTTGGGTAAATTGCGCATTACACCAAAACTAGGTTGTAATGCATAAACATTGCTTTATCAGCTCTTTCTTGGTACTCAGGCTACCACAAGCCATACCTCTGCATCATATTCATTCTCATGATGATTCAACACATGAGGAACATCTTATAATGTAAAATTTGCAATTTAACCCCTCAACTTGGGTAATTTGCACTTTAGTCCAACACAAGCAAAACATTATTTTCAACGTCATTCAAAAAGGACTAAAATTGAAATATAAGTTCCTCTTGAGCCTTAATTACTTTTCAAAATATAATATTAAGCATATAATTATCTTTCTTAAACAAAACACCTAGGGTTAAAGCATAACCCAGGTCAGGGATGTTACACTTATTGTCCACATAAAACATTCATTTATATTTATTTACTTCTGATTACCAACTATGCACATTTAAGTCATCATATCTATAAGGTGACATATGCTACATATTTGTGAACCCACTTACTAACAAGGCATAATTAGGTTATTAGATCCAATCTATGTCTATTAATATATGTCATATAATCATGGAACATAGTGACACTAAAGTATCACGATGTCACCAAGTACATGTTTGGGTTAGATGATTACAATTTAGCACTTAGGTCAAACCAATTACTAAATGTCATATACACCTCCCCAACTTATATGAAGTCTAGGATTGGGTTTCAGATATTTAGGTCATCAACTTTTTAGTATTGATTTATCCAAAGAATTGTTAGGGTCACCCTTAGGTTATTCATGTTACATGCATTAAACGTTCATTAGGGTACAAACATATGTATTAGGATACATTCTTAACCTTATTTGACCAATTATAGATATCTAAGCATATCAACATCTTATCCATTAGATCAGGATTTCTAGAATCAAGAAGTTAGGTTTTAGTATGTTACAAAACTCCATCCCTTAAAGAGGATTTTTTCCCCGATCCAACCATCATTACACTAACTAATCCCCAAACCCTTGCAAGGTTTAACCTACTAAGTTAAACTAAATAATATTGAAGGTATCAAGGTTATGAATTTTTTTAAGAGTTGTGTCATCTAGGTGATGTGTTTATTTCATGCATCAATCAAGATGATCATAAGTTCCTAGGATTGAGCATAGATCCTAGGAGGGGTACCACTTCTCACTAATTTGAGGAATAAAACCATCTAATACAAACACACTAACAAGTATGTTGGATTAGGTGTATTTTATTTTCTAAAATGAATGGTATACAAGACCAAAGAATAGTAACGGAAATAAATGTAATTACTATATTCAATATTACAAGATTACATATTTATCACACTTAAGTTGTATTAAGTTTACGAAGTGAGTGCGATGTTGAGATTGTATATTCTAAAGGCTAACAATAGATGGAGAGCTTCACATCTCTATTGTCTTTGTTGATAGAAATTCTTCCTGAAGGCAAGGAGCTTCCAATGTCAACATACTATTTAAAGAAAATGTTGTGCCCAATGAGAATGGTGGATAAGAAGATACATGCTTTCCTAAATGATAATGTTTTATTTCAAAGATACTACATTGATCTAAAAGATTGTCCAAAATGTGTGGTGTCAAGGTACAAAATGATGACTTCATGTAAGCTTAAAACTAGCTCTCTTACCAAGGTGATGTGGTATCTACCTATAATACCATGGTTTTGACACTTGCTTGCCAATACCATGGATGTGTATTTTATATTGGCATGTAAAGGGAAAAGAAAAATAATGAGGGGATCCTGTGACATGCATCTGATACCCCCACAATGGAAGAAAATTGATTTATTGTACCCTGAATTTCGTGAAGAAGTTAGGAATCTAAGACTTGCACTTTGTACTAAAGGGATAAATACATATGTCACATTAAGAATATAACACAAAACTTGGCCTATTATGATTGTTATATACAATCTTCCTCCCCAGTTATGTTGAAATATAAATATTTCATGTTGTCCTTGTCAAAAAATTGGACCCTAAACAACTTGACAATGATATTGATGTTTTTCTTGAACATCTGATTGATAACGTAAAGAAACTATGAGGAGAAGGTGTTATGACCTATGGTGCTTCATGTAAAGTTGACATTTTGTTTGCATGCTATGTTTTTTTGCACTATTAAGGACTTTCTAGCATATGTGAATTTGTCTACATAGGGAAATCGAGGCGACAGTTAAGGCAACAGAAATACAATTTTAAAGCCTGATTCCCCTGGATAGAACAATCACGTCAACAATGATGTATCTTGGAAGGGAGGTTTGCAAGGTTATACCTAGTCCTTGTCCAAGTCTGGCGACATTACCCTTGAAGTAATATCATTTTTCTTCAAGTAACATCTCACTCCTTCAACAGTAATAACACTCAAATAGTCATCAGTATCGGTCTCCTTGTCAAGCGACCATAGATGGCGGTTGACGGAGTTCTCCTAGCGCCAAAAGCCTTCCTCTAGAGAAGTCTGCACAGACCACTAGGTCTCCACGATGTGCTACCAGACCCAATGGGAAGGAGTTATCCCTCTCAAACATCAAACTACTAGAGTTGATGCGCTCTCCCACAATTGTCTCTCCCTTCCTATCCCTCCCTTTATCGGGTAGGACTTGCTCAGGCTCTCTATTGGTTACCATAACCAGAGAGTACAATAATAGTCAAAGCAATTGTTCTGTTCTGAGAAGCCCCCAATACCTCTCTATTTATAAGAGAAGCTACGGTTAAGGTTCTTAGTTTGTACAAGAGTTGAAAGGGTCAAATTCACAAATTTTCTAGAACCTACACAGGGTGAACCGGTCGGTTCACACACCCAACAGGTTGAATGGTGTGCGAGCTAGTCGGTTCACTAAGATAATTGATCGGTTCATGTGGTTTCCTATTTTGAATCAAACTAGTAATCAATGTACAATTAATGCACAACATGACGTCAACACCGCTCCTTGATCCAATCGCATTGGCAACCAAAAGGGGCATTTCATCCCATGAACTGGGGGGTTAGGATATGTGAACCAGTCAGTTTATATGTGAACTTGTCATCTCACTCCCTGGTTCAGACATTGATCAGCCAATGTTGATTCCAATTGACCTGACACTCCGACCAATTGGTTCACTTCTCAACCGGTCAGTTGGCAGTGTGAACCAGCCAGTTCAGAGTCCGATCAGTCAATTTTGAACCTCAATTATTTAATTGAATACCTAAACACTTTTAGTAATCAATCTAAACATGATCCATGAATATACTCATTTAATCCAAGTTTATCCTATGTGTTACCCTATAGGTCCAAAATTAAGTTGACAGTGATTGCCCATAACTAACTTATAACATCACAAGCAAAGAGTGGTGTCTAGAAACACATCATTGCTACCCAAGTAATTCAGAAAGTTGGAGAACAACTTCAACCTACAGTCTATGATTAGTGTTACCATGATCGTATAGTTCCTTTGTCTCTAATATCTGGATTGAGCCTGAGGCATGGAATCGTCATCGTCTCAACATTCAATCCATGTTCCTTGAACTAGACAAAACTATCTGAGATGCATGTGAGTTCACATATCACATATTTAATCACATGAGTATGGCCGAACATTTCTCACTCTCACTTATCAAGAGGCCCTGGATATCAATATTTTGTAGGAGGAACAAGTCCCATCTACAACACTCACATTCAATTCCCATGTGTCACAATGCACCAGAGCACCACCTTTATGGCAACCCTTATTCAGGATCACGGTGGATGATGTCAAAGTACATGAACGACATGTGATGAATGTAGTGACTTCAGGTCTAAGAACCATAGTCTCCACTATCACTATAGGAGTAGATTTTGACCACCATTCCATGGTATACATGTATCACTCTCAAGGTGGGTCTATCTAATACATTGTCCTCTAACATGTACCTGTGTGCTTAACTTGATATCATATATCATTACTAATGAGATCATATCATAATTCAACGGACACTCTAGTCTTATGTATTACTTTTGTCTATTTTTCTTCCATAGTAATATCCGACTAGGGACATAATAAGAATGCATGCACTCTTAACATTTGTATGATCTCATTGTTCAAGTCACGTACTTGAAGGCATACATCATTGAGTAACATCATTCTTTATACATCTACTATGCATGTGTCATCATCTCATGAGTGTTACAAATATAATAGATAGAATTACCTTTATTAAATCAAGTATTTAATGCCACATTCCAATCATCGTATGATTGGCTCTCTGGGCATACATACCAACAAACTCCCACTTGCACTTAGAGGCAATCACCCATGAATATTATTCTAAGTGATCTTAACATGTATATCTTGTTTCTATTGTGCAAGTGCTTTTATAGATGGTATATAAACATTTCCTTCAAGGCGGTATTTTGCATGTATCACATCTCTTCATTGTGTGACAATTCACATGAGATGGAAATTTTATAGTATGATATCTGATATTCCTTGCCTAACATGTAGCTCCATTGATGTCATCATTATTTCTACTGTGTCATCAATGGCTAGAACCTCTCACAAGTTCATGTATATGAACTTGTAGATTCATACAGTATCTTCTGCTATTCACATAACACCAAGATACATGACTTCTATTGCAGATTAAACAACTATGATTAGCTCATAACCCTTTCTAACTTACAGTTGAAGGTCAAACATAAATTTAGATTGCGATCGATTTTGTCATTATGAAAGCTTGCATTAGTGTAACTCTTTACACCCAACTCTTCCTTATTACCATCATCAAAGAGATGATCCATTCAGTGCTTCTCAAGTACTTAAGGATGTTCTTATGCCATTCTAGTGACCTTCACTAGGATCTGACAGATACTCTCTCATCATGTCCAATACATACAAGATTGCTAGATAAGTATATATATCATCTCATCATGTCTAATACATATGAGATAACAGGATGAGTACATACATGATAGATCCAATTGACAATGAATATGGCATCTATCCATGTGTCTTGTTCTTCACAAGAACCTGGACACCTAGGCTCATGAGCGACTAATTTCATGGATCGTGGACAATGTATGTGTTCTACATGTAGAACCCTTTCAACATCATGCCAATGTATGTGTTCTTTCTTAGGTCAAGAAGTCTTCTAGATCTATGTCTATAGATCTCAATCTCTAACACATAGTATGTCTTGTCTAAACCCTTCATAGAGAAAGTGTTTCCATCCATGTTTTAACATTTACAGGATAAGGACAGTATTCACCATCATTATGTAGAATATAAATAAGATCCCAGTAAATCCTTTGTAATCACATTACATCTTCATTCTGACTCATGTAAAACTCTTTGACTGTCTTGTCAAATAGAAGATTCCGGCTTTGAGATGCTTGCTTCAACCCATAGATTGACCTTTGTAGCTTATAGAGTTTATTTGCATTATTGGATTTATAAAACCTTTAGTTTGTGTCATGTACACATCCTCATAATTATTCCAATTAAGGAATGTGGTTTTAACATCCATATGCCAAATCTCACAGTCATTCTAAGCTACAATTGCAAGCATGATCTTAATGGTTTTAACCATGGTAATTGGTTAAAGACTTGTCATGTTCAACACCTTGAACTTGTTTGAAAATCTTTGCAACCAATCTACCCTTCCATGTGTCGATATGCATGCCCAGAAAGACAATCATGTGATGATTGTAATGGCATAAAAATAATTTGATTATTAACAAAGACAAGCTTCCAATTTATTTTGTATATTCAGTTATGAGATCATGAATAAACATAATAAATGTCTAGAGAATTATATTAATCAATGGCATATGTACTCAAGTTACTAACCTTGTGGATGAGATCATACGGATGTTGAGAGTACATATACATATTCTCATTATGTCCATGATCAATTGTTATTGTGGAAGGGTGATAGACAACAATAACACATAAGATCAGAGTGTGAGTTGGTTGATAACTAAATCTCATTAATAATGATATAGAAATATCAAACCAAGCACACAGATACATGTTAGAGAACAATGTATTAGACAGACCCACTGTAAGATTGATGCATGGAAGTCATCATCATGGAAGTCATAGTCAACTCTCATAGTTATGGTGGTGGTTTTGGTTCATAGACCTGAATTCACTACACTCATCACATGTTGTTGGGTACAGTTTGACATCATCAAACATATTCATGGAACATGGGTTGTTATAAAGGTGATGATTAGGTGACTTTGATACATGGGGAATGACTATGAGTGATAGAGATGGGATTTGTCCCTCCGACAGTAGTATGATATCCAAGGCCTCTTGATTAGTGAGACTAAGAAAAGTATGGCCATATGTATGTGAGTCAATATGTGATATTGAGCTTACATATATCTCATGCGGTCTACTCTAGTTCAAGGAACAAGATTGAATAATAATGAGATGACTACTCCATGGCTCTAGTTCAATCTGGATATCAGTCACAAAGGAACTACACAAACATTATAACACCATATACAAATTGTATCTTGAATTTGCTCGCCAACTTTCCATTCACTTGGGTAGCAATGATGTGCAACTAGGCATCACTCTTTGCTTGTGATGTCATTAGTTGTTATGGACATTCACTGCCAATGCGATATGAGACCTATACGGTCATGCACATAGGAACTCATCTAGAAGAGGAGTTTGATCTTGCATGATGATTGAATTTATTACTAAAGTGTTTACGTATTTCAATTAATGCAATGGATCAGCTGGCTAGACTACCAAACTATCAATTCAAGTGTTGAGACTCTAATTTGGAGTGTCAAGCTAATTGTATTGTACATTGGTTGGAATTTTTCCTGACCTGGGTGGTGAGACATCTATTTTACCTATGTGAGATGATCGTCTCATTTACACCAGACACCTATTTCACCTGTGTGAGACGGGCGTCGGGATGGTGTGAGACAACCGTCTCGTTTACACCAGACGCCTGTTTTAGGGGTTGCAATTCAATTGCATCAAGGATTGGTGTTGATGTCAAGTTGAGTACTAATTGGAATGAATTGCCAACATATGTGCAAAACTGGAAACTACAAAATGGTCATTTAGCTTAGTGAAACAACCATCTCATGTACGAGATGACTGTCTCGCTGGGCAAAATGACCATACCACTGTGTGAGATGACCATTTCGGTGCACGTAGAATGTGAAACTTCCAAAATTGTTGTGAAAATTCAAGATCTTCTTATCCTTTTCACTCCCGCTTTAGTCCCACATTGTTGGGGACTGGAAACCCTAACCCTAACCCCTCCCATTTATAGAGGGGTACTGGGGGCTTCCTGGAACATAGCTACAACACAGACATTTGAGAATCAATTGCTTTGAAAATTGTTGTCCTCTCTGGTTGTCGTAACCACGAGAGCCCAAGAAATCCCTACTCTTCTAGGGAGGGATAGACAGGGGAGACAAACAACTGAGATTCATTGCTGTGGGAGAGCTTGTTGGTGACTAGTACACCAACGGGAGGGACAAATCCTTCATGCCCATTCCTGCAGGACAATAGGAGTTCTAGTTGGTTTGTGTGGACTACTCTAGAGGAAGGAGTCCTTTGGTTGCTACTAGGAGAGCAACATCAACTCATAGTCTGTGGAAAGATTAGAGGAGTTACTGCAATAGTTGTCCGAGTTTGGTGTCCATAGAGGAGCAGTCAGATGAGTCCCAGTGCAACCAAGAGCTGCACAACCATCGTCCATGATAGAGTGTGCGTCTACATCGATGAGGATTGTCGCTGGACTTGCTCTAGGACTGTGTATATCTTTGTGAAACCTTCCTTCTCATTGAATAGTTATTGACGTGATCTGTTGGTTAATGGGAAATATGTTAGTAAAATTTTTGTTTTTGCTTCCTATCTAATGTCATTTTTCTGTACACCATGTTAGTCATGTTCTTGAAGAACCAAATGCACCCTGTGGGTTTTACCCTTCTAGTGGATCCATCAAGGTCATACCTATTTGGTGTACATGGAGTCCATCTTTGATCCCATGGCCTCAAGCCATTTCTCATACTTTTATTCCTCAATAGCTTCTATGTAGGTTATTGACTCATCATTTATGATCAACTCACTGCCTTTTGAGTTATGAGATATCATAATCTTTCAAACTCAAGGTGTGTTCTACTAGAACTATGAGTTTTGTGTGTTACTTGAGGAACTTGAGATTCCACAACATCTTGTGATTCTCCTTGTTCCTACTATATCTCTTTAGGTTCAATGTTTTCTTATTTGTCTCAAACATTTTGAGTTCTACTTTACAATTCCACTGATTCCTTTGGAACTAAGTTCCTCTTCAAGAGAACGGCAATCCAGATCAACAAAAAACTTTATTGTTGGATTTGTATAAGAGTAGTAATTTAAAAAAAATATTATGTGATTTGTCGAATAAATCTTTTCAAGAAACTATTTTCTTACATAAGATTTCATTACTAATCATTATAGAAGATAGATCAGGACACCTCCCAAGCCATATCTCATATGGTGTATTTTGAACCATTTTAGACAGTACATTGTTTTAGTGTGAAGCATGTGCCCAAAAGAAATTGGAAGATCAACAAAATTTTATTGATAATCGCACCATAACTAACAAGGTGTGATTCCTTCTTTTTGATACACTCTCATGATCCACTATCATTGTGTTTCAGGTGGAGTTCATCATGATACATTATCATGATCTTCCAGAAGGTGCTCCAAATATTGGTTTAAAATATCTCAACATTGATCACATCAAAGTATCTTAATACTTTTACCAAGTTGGTTATGTACTTCATTCATGATCTCCTTGAAGACTTCAAGAGATTTATACTTGTATTTCATTAAATACAAACTTCCATATCTACTGATAAAATCGGTAAATATAATGAGGTACTTGTAATTACCTTTAGCATTTATTCTAAAAGGTCTATGTACATCAATGTGTACTAGACCTAATGGAGTACTCGATCTCCCACTACATCTATTGAAGATACTCTTGGCATATTTCCCAATAAATAAGACTTGCATGTCTCTATTGAATCAATAATCAAAAGAGTCTAGATAACCATCATATGGATTCTAGAGATGCATAACTCATTTATATGCTTTAGGATGGCAGTGCTATAGGCATTCATTGTTTGAGTCATCAAGTCATTTAGTATATGTGTCATATACATTTGTCTCTACAACTATCAAGTATAGTTTGTGAGACATGGGGCATTTCCATGAAACATCAATTCTTGTCCATATAAGATACATGATATTTTCATCAATGGTAGATATATAACAACAATTCACTAATTCGATTACATGCCCATGAATGACATATTCCAACTGTAGTGGTAGCAACTCCTTCTCTTTACAATTCTATCTTACTTCTTATTAGGTCCTAAAGTAGAGATCTCTATCTCTTTCTTCTTCCTTTGTTCCTTTAAGTGAAATGGCATATTCCTTTTTCACTTACCCTTCTCCTAGTCTTGGGCGTAGAAGACTTGGACTTCAACTCAACCTCATAATTCTTCTTCACATTGCCTTTTCCCTTGGACTCACTTATGTAGATCACCATCATAGATTTGTCCTTCTTCATTATGACTTTGGCATCAACATGCCAAGTAGTTCTGACAGTGGTTTAGCCAAGTTACTCAAGTAGTAACACTTGATACACTGGTTGTATGATTCAAACAAAATTTTGCAGATTCATATACTTAGTCAACTCTTGGCCTAAAAGAAATCTCAGTTTTTCAACATTCCCAATCATATTGAGCACATGGGGCTCTATTGGATCTCCCTCTGTCAGTTTGTACTCAAACAATGATTTGGAGACATTACACCTTACTTGCTTTACATGTTTCTTAAGATGTGTTAGCATATTGAGAATGTCCATGTTTTCATGTTGTTCATGCAACTCATAGTTCATACAACATAGCATAAGGTCTTTGATGTCTGTAGCATCATTGGCATGCTTCACGTAAGCATCCATTTTAGCCTTAGGCACATTTGGAGTGGGTTCCTCTAGCTCTGGTCTTTTAGGGACATAGAGTTTCACTCGTTGGTGTGAACGCTTCTCAAAGTCCTAAACCAGATGTGGAAGTTAATCCTGTTTAATTTTGTCCTTCCAAAGGACTGATCACAATAATAACATGTTTGTGTTTGTCTACAAAAGAAATTTTGCAAGTTTTCAAAACAATTTTTATTTGTTTGATTTGATAAGTTAAACATATTAATTAGGCCTTTAATTAATTATTGCTCTCACTATTTTGTTCAAATTGATAACCCACATGTATCAATTTGGAAGATTACAACATACAATCTTCTAGTGAGCTAAGATCAAAACAATTCAACTATTATCCGGCCAACGCCGGTGTCCATAGTCAATTATTAAGATAGACAACTTTTTCCAATTGCATCATACACAATTCTTGGATAGATGATGTGTGCAACTCCTTGCCATAGTCACATGCATGCCTCCGGTGCTTAATCTCATTAAGGACACATAGTTAAGTCTGACCCAAAAGCCAACATGATAGTAATGCACCCCGCTTGGTAGGCCTACATAACAACCATCACACTTCTACGAGATAGATAGTGCACCACCCTTGGGGTACCCACGCTTAGTCGATCAAGCTTTTCATGTATGCTGTTGATGGAAAGCTTCTTAGAGTTAATATTGTATCTGAGGGATTTTATATATAAATACATATACAAATCCAACACCACATACTTAGTATGTTTCATATACATTCTATAACCATAAACAAAACATGCAATAATTAAAACACACGAGCGATGGATATGGTCATACTAATGTAATTCCTTGGAGCCATAAGGAGTTACTACCACCTAGGTTCCACATCATATGAAACCTATTGTTGATGAAGATCTATGCTCAAACCAATCTGGGTTGATCAGATCAACTCTTAAACCGGTCGGCTTGCCTCTTGGTCACTCAATTGGGCTCTTGAAATGGTTTTCTGGTCTTCAAGTTCAAGCAATGACTAGACTCCCCCTATCGATCAGTTGGGCCACCAGTCAATCAGTTCATCCACCTGTCACATGGCCTCCTTGGTCCTCCAGTCGATCGGTTCATCTCACGATCTAGTTAGTTCATTTGGTGTAGAATGTCTTCTCATGACAAAATATAAATTAAAAAATCCTATTTCTTATTACACTGTATACGGGAAAACCTTGAGTTACATTTGAGGGGAAATAAGAAGAAGAGTATTAATTTACATTTGAAAAGGGGAGAGAGGTTTAATATGCAAACTGAGATATAAATAGGAATAAACAACCATAACCATACAAACACACAGATTAAGGGTTATTGTCCATAACCATGCTTCACATCCACCATCAAAACTGATTTTAGGGTGACACGTGTAAATTGCATAGTATATATATATATATATATATATATATATATATATATATATATAGAGAGAGAGAGAGGGAGGTTAGGAAGTATGTATCGGCTGGTACATGCAAATTATGTGTACTGGCCATGAAAATGACATATGTGGAATACATTTATTCAATTCAAACCTTATGGATTGAATCAAAATTCAATAGATTAGATGTATTCAAAAAATCACGATCATACCTCATGTATATCATGAGATATAACAATATATCATTCAACGGTTTCTCCAATTCATGCAACTTACCGTTGATTAGAAAATATGTATATTCATTCATTTGATGATCTAGGAATGTCAGTTTGAAGTGATTTTTGATACACATGTTATCAAATGGGTATGCATCACATACAAAAGGTTGGATTGCATTTTATACTTTAGTAATCATCACAAATGAAGGTGGGTACATATAAGCTACATGTGCTTGGGTACACAATTCTTTTAGCCATATATATATATATATATTAGTTTGTGGAGTCGTATGTGGAATTTAATCATATATGCACATTAACCAGTTTAATATTTACATTGTATGCAATAAAAAATCAATACGTTCATGTTGATTTAAATCCATATACATTGTAAATTGATGTGGTTTGGATACAACTATAGGAAAATTGGGGTCACAAATAAGGTAGTGGAAACAAAATTTTAAAGCTTGATTCCCCTGGACAGTAATTTTGTGTCAACACAAATGTATCTAGGAAGGAACATTTGTAAGGTTATATATGATCATGTAACAAGTCTAGTGACATTATCCTTGCAGTAGTATTGTTCTTCTTTTTCAGGCAACATCTCACTCCTTCAGCAATGGTAGCACTCGAACAGTTGTCTAAAATGGTCTCCTTGTCTGGCTACCACAGACAGCGGTTGACAGATCTCTCCTAGCGAAAAAAGCCTCCTACCTCTAGAGAAGTTTTTGTGGACCATAGGAACTCCACGTTGCTCTACCAGAGCCAACAGGAAGGAGTTGTTCCTCTTAAATGTCAACTTGCTAGAGTTGATACGCTCTACCACAATTGTCTCTTTATTGCTATCCCTCCCTTTATCAGGTAGGACTTCCTCAGGCTCTCTATTGGTTACCACAGTCGGAGAGGACAACGATTGTTAGAGAAACTATTGTGTTTTGAGAAGCCCCCAGTGCCTCTCTATTTATATGAGAGGCTAGGGTCAGGGTTCTCAGTGTGTGCAGGAGTCAAAAGGGTCGAATTCACAAATTTTATCGAACATGCGCATGGAGAACCAATTGGTTCGCAACCCAACCGGTCGGTTAGTGTGTGATCTATTCGGTCTACTAAGCAAATTGGTTGGTTTGTACAACTTCTTATTCTGAATCCAATTGGTAATCAATGTACGATAAATGCACAACATGACGTCGGCACTAATCCTTGATCCAATCAAATTGGAAACTGAATCGGTCATTTGGGATATGTGAACCATTGAGTTCACTATTTGAACTATTCTTCTCACTCCCTGGTTCATCCATTGATCAACCAATGTTGATTCCAATTGACCTAACACTCCAACTGATCGATTCACTACCCAATTGGTTGGTTGGTAGTGTGAATCGGTCGGTTCAGAGTCTACGCAGTTAATTTTGAACCGCAATTGTTTAATGGAATACCTAAACACTTTTAGTAATCAATCTAAACATCATTCATGAATATACTCCTTTAATCATTTGTATCCTATGTGTGTGACCCTCTAGGTCTAGAATTAAGTTGGCAGTGAATGCCCATAATGAACTTATGACATCACAAGCAAAGAGTGGTGTCTAGAAACACATCATTTCTACCTAAGTAATTCAAAAAGTTGGAGACCAACTTCAACCTATAATCCATGGTTAGTGTTACTGTGATCGTATAATCCCTTTCTCACTTATATCCAGATTGAACCCGAGGCATGTAATCTTCATCCTCTCAACGTTCAATCCATGTTCCTTGAACTAGAGCACACTATCTAAGATGCATGTGAGTTCACATATCACATATTAAATCACATGAGTACGGTCATACATTTCTCATTCTTGCTTATCAAGAGGCCCTATATATCAATCTCCTATAGGAGAGACAAATCCCATCTACATCACTCATATTCAATCCCCATGTGTTGCAATGCACCATAGCACCACCTTTATGGAAACCCTTATTTAGGATCACGGTAAGTGTGTCAAAGTACATGAACGACATGTTATGAATGTAGTGGATTCAGGTTTAAGAACCACAATCATTAATATCACTATGAGAGTTGATTCTGACTACCATTCCATGGTATCCATGTATCACTCTCAAGGTGGGTCTGTCTGATACATTATTCTCTAACATGTACATGTGTGGTTGAGTTGATATCATATATCTTGACTAATGAGACTTTGTCATCAGTTAACACACACTCTAGTCTTAAGCGTTAGTGTTGTCTATTTTGCTTCCATAATAATATATGACTAGGGATATAATAAGAATGTATGTACTCTTAACATTCGTATGATCTCATGGTTCAATTCACATACTTGAAGACATATGTCATCAAGTAACATCATTATTTACACATCTACTATGTATGTGTCATTATCTCATGAGTTATACAAACATAATAAATAGAATTACCTTTATCAAATCAAGTATTTAATGCCACATTCCAATCATCATATGATTGGCTCTCTGGGCATACATACCAACAGTCTGGATACATCGTAAAAGGATCCAAAGCATGCCCTATATGTGAGGAGAACAATGATTCAATATGATTAAAATATGGAGGAAAAACTATATATCTTGGTCATCGAAAGTTTCTTCTAAAAGTACATCCTTTTTGAAGGTTGCACAAAGAATTCAATGGATCAAATGAGGAATGGAGTGCCCTGAAACCTATATTAGGGGAGGCTGTTTATGAAAGAGTAAAAGACTTTGTCAATGCATTTGGTAAGAGATCACAATGTACTACTTCCAGATAGAGTGACAAATATTTATTCAAGAATAAGTCAATATTTTGGGATCTTCCTGAAAAAACACTAGAGGGGGGGTGAATAGAGTTTTAAAGAGATTTTAACAATTTTTTTAACTCAAACAATCAACCACAAGAATATTGGACAAGGAGACAAGGGTTTAGAGTGGTTCCTACCTTAGCAAATACTAAGGTAGTCAGTCCACTACCCGGTTGCTTACCCAACTGGGATTTTGAAAGAATTTAATTTTATTACCTCGCAAGGACTTTACATAAAATTACAATTCTTTCCCTAAACCCTTCAAGCAGCCTTCACCTAGAAGTAATTGCACCAACCTTGAAGCAGCCTTCACCTAGAAGTAATTGCACCAACCTTGAAGCAGCCTTCCTCCTGAAGTAGCTTCCCGTTGCAATAGCCTTCTTGAAGTAGCTTCCCGTTGCAATAGCCTTCTTGAAGTAGCTTGAAGTCAACCTTCTCCTCCGAGAAGAACCTTCTCCAATCCGCAGCCTCCAACCCTAGGAGTAGCAAGGAGAATACAAAGAATAAAAGGAACAAGAAGGAAAATGGAAATTACAACTTATCCTTTGAAGCACAAGGCTTGATTTGCCTATATCAAGCATATTGATCTCCTAACCAATGAGTGTAGAAGTGTAAGTGCTGTGGAAAGGAGATGCTAGCCTATAGGACACGAAATTAGAGCAATGGGAATGAATAGCCAATGTTGGAATTGCTCTATTGCTCAAAACAGATTGCCAATGAGTATTCAAGCTCAAGTGTAGCACAAGTGTAGCTTAGGTGTATTTTGGTGTCCTAAGGCATGTCCTATTTATAGGAATGGCCTATGGATGCTTAAGGACGTTCTAGACAACTTCTAGGGGTTTCTAAGTGCTTAACTAGTCGTTAGGTATAAGTTAGGTGTGTTAGTAACGACTAGTTACTTTATTCTGCAGTTGCTGTCAGAGACCATCTCGGTCGACAATTTGTCGACTGAGATACCTACTTGGTCGAAGTTTTGTCGACCGACAGGCTCTCTGGATCAACGTTCATTTGCAACTGCCAACTACCTTGTCAGCTGTGTCTAACGGCTACTTGGGTCATTCTCGGTCGAGAAGTTTGTCGACCGAAAGTGTCTCGGTCGAGGAGTTTGTCGACCGAGATTGACCCTGTTTCAATCTTTCAATTAAGGCACTAAGTGTGTGTATGAGTGTGCATATGTGACACTATTGAAGGGGATGACCTAACTAAGTGTGGTGTTTATCTAGGGAAGATCTAACGCTTGATTTACATGAAGTCTAAGTACTTGTACATTATATATTTGTACAAGTTTACAATTGATTACATTTCATGACATTTACAATCATTCAAGCATATAGATTCCCTAGAGCTTTGTCATCCACCTTATTCCTGCAACACTCAAGTAGCACGTTAGATCAACAAGAATGAAATGTTTGTCATCATCGAAACAAAGGGTTTTATCATAATGTCCAATTTATCCAACACTTCCTTATTAGAGCTCTCTAGCAATTAAGAATTCATTTGATGTCATGCATGTTGGAAAAAATGTATGTGATAGTCGGTGTGTTTATGCCAATGGCGTTACACACTTCTCAATTGGAATTTGAATAGATGCAACTCCACGAGTAAACAATACACGGTGAGATCACTTTAGAAATTTATAAGGACCTACATGGACACACCTACTTCTACTAAAACACTATACCCACAAGCGCACAGTGTTGTGTCATAGTATAGGAGGGCAGAAAGTATAGGGTTGATCTATATGGAGAAAAGGGGGCACTAGATCTAGGTTAGTTTTTGGGCTAGGTTCCTACTATGGAGTCTAGGGTTGAAGGGTTTGAAGGATGATTTGTTGATTACACTAAGAGTAAGAAATAAATTAAAGAAAACAAACAAGATCAAAACCTAGTTAACCCTAGACAGTTAATTCTAATGAGCAAGAAAAGACAAGGTAGGTAATGAAATGTACAATCTATGAGAAGGCAAGCAAGAAGAAGTATACACTACACTAAGCTAGAAATCTAAGCATAAGATAAAATAAAGACCTAAACTAGAAATAACAAGGAGAGAATCTAACTAAGCAAGTAAAGAACTAATTAAGCAAACACTAGCTAAGTAAGATGGCAATTAGGGTTTTAATGCAATAAAGGGATGTGTGGGCTGTTTGGGGGATGCACTTATTAATTAGGTTGGGAGTGACATGTGAACATTATGCTTTCATTTAGATTATCAAACCAAACAACAAGATAAAGTCTAATGAATTGTCCTAAACTACTAACTGGCCATGGATATGCTAGGTTGTGTATAGGGGAACTAGTCCCTAACACCCCTTACTACCCTTGTGAGGCTCAATTGGGTTAGGGTTTAGATGTAATTCAATTAGAGTCTAAACATTCCTATGTTTCTAGGTTGGAGGATCTTAGGGTGATTAGGGGTTGAGGGTAGTAATTGGAGTGGAAGTGAGGTTTTAGGCCTTACATCACCCATATTCTAGCCTTGAGAAAGCACCATGCTAAGCACACTAAATTCATCTAAGCTAGATACTTAGATCTCTTAACTAGGGTTAGGGGAATTGATTATCATGTTGGAAGATGGGTGGCTAGCTAGGGATCCATGAATCGAACCTACGAGCAAATCCCAAAATTCAGACATATAAGAAATTTCCCTAAATTGTTGGGTGATTTCAAGCACAAACCAACAAGAAATTCATGAACAATGAAATAGAAATAGAACATAATCATTAGCAAACAAAATTATAATGTTTACATATCATTTCCCCCAACATGGTATCAAAGTAACATTTTTGGCCCCAAACAACCCACCTAAGGGGCCTAGCTACTCATGGAAATGCAAAATACTAAAAGAAAGGAGAAAGAATGAATAGAGGAGTGAAAATCCATGATGAGCTCACTGAAGACTCCTCATTCTCCACCTCGTAGTAGCTGTAGCTTGAGCTCCTCCCTCCAAGGGAGGTGAATTGCATGGATATATGGTGGAAAGTGGTTAAAACACTAGAAAACTAAGGTTGTAGTGGTGGAAATGGTGGAATGAGGTGAGAATGGATGGAGGACAAAATGGGGAAGCTAGAGTAGTTGTAGGGTAGCTAACCTCAAGATCCAGACACCCCCAAGGTTTATATAGGGGTCTCGGGTTAAGTGGGGGAAATATGGGTAAAGTATTGCAAAAATAGGCTAGGGTTGATTCCCACCACGGGTGTGGTGGGTCACCACGGTCATGGTGATTGTAGGGGAATATTTCCATGGTGTGTGGGCATGGGCAAGGTAAAAAATGGCTAAATATCATGGGGAATTGGTCAAATTTGTACATGAAATGTCATGTCCATGGTGATCACCATGGGCATGGTGGATCTTGGTCACCGGGGGGTGATGAAGCCTGATCACCACTGGGTGGTGGAGTCTGATCACCACAGGGGTGGTACAGCTTGATCACCACTGGGGGTGGTGGAAAGAAGCTTCAAACTTGCACTTTATCATGACATGGGGCATTTGTGCCACAACCATGGCCATGTACCCGGCCATGTTGGAGCTTCTTCCTTGCACTTTGACATTCAACTTGCTCATCTTTGATGCTCCTTGCTTTGGGTTGACTCTTGACCACATGGGATAGGTTTTGGAAGCTCTTAAACTCTCTTTAGGCTCCTACAAGGGTGAAGAAACCCTTATATTCTCCTCCTTCTCTCCCTTCCATCAAGTAGTGGCCAAAGCATCTATAAAACATGAAACAAAACATCCATAAGTGCATTTAGTAGAAATATGCATATTGAGGGAAATAACATGTAATCTAATAGGTATAGATGTGATTGAATTGCAATAAGACACAATTTGAAGCCCTAAAATAGGGATGCATCAATAACATCATTGGTACTATGTTGAATATATTAGGTAAGACTAAAGATAGCATCAAATCTAAAATGGACCTACATGAAATGGGTATAAGGAAAGAATTAACAATAAAAGTTAGCCTCCTGCTTGTTACACATTCTCTAGACAGGAGAAGAGAAACTTTTTTCTAGTGCTTTCTTAGTGTTAAGGTACTGTGTGATACTCTTCAAATGTACATAGATTGCAATCCATGAAGGATTGAAGTTCATAGGTCTTAAATCTCATGATTGTCACACGCTAATGCAACAAATACTGCTCACGGGTATTTGATATAACAAAAAAAGTATAATTGAGGGTTATGTGTCTAGGGAGGTTATGGAATTTCACAAAGACTTACTGAGTTGTAATGAAGCTTCTGCCAACAAAAGTAATATTGTTCCCTATTCCGGTAAAGTGACTTTAGGAGCAGGAGTGAAAGTGATTAATCATGAGTTGTGGGAACAAGCACACTTGTATATGTTACAAAACAATGACAAAGTGGATGTTTATATCACAAAACATATCAATTTTATCAAGACAAAATATCCTTGAGCTAGTGCAATTTGGCTTTATAGAGAGCATAATATGACATTTATTAGCTGGTTTGTGGATAAAGTCTTCCGTCAACTATCTCAAACCCCAAATAATGTTACTGAAAATATCAAATTGATCGCCTTTAAACCAAAAATTATTGGTATGCCTTATGAAGGGTTTTACATGAATGTGCTTTCCTATTACACAAAATGTCAAGATGATAAGAATGTTGTCCAAAATAGTGGGATCACCCTTCAAGTGTCTTCATTTTATTTTTCTAGTGCGAAGGATAATAGTACACGTGAAGCTAAAATTCCATATTATTGAATCATTGAATACATATGGGAATTTGTCCACATATATTTCTGGGTACCCATCTTTAGGTGTAATTGGGTTGATAACATCAAAGGAGTTGTGGTGGATGAACTGGGTTTCACATTAGTGGATTTTGAAAAGATTTGTTAGCAGGGCGAACCATTCATAATGGAATCACATGAGAAGCAAGTATTCTACATTAATGATCACACAAATGAAAAATGGTTTGTCATTCTTCATGGGAAATTATATTTCATCACATGCGAAGCAAGTATGGTATCCGTCGTGTAGGTCGGCCAACTATGCACTTTAACTGATTCCTGGGTGGGCGGGGCGCTCGGGGCCTGAGAGTTTTATGTTGTCTAGGGGGGTCACAAATGTGGCTCTTCTACAGGGGCGGTTCTCTCAATAATAATAAAAAAGAAAAGATATTTCATTGCAGATCCTATTGATGAATAAGAGTACTCTGACAAGTATGAAGACTCCATTCCCATTCTCAACTGGCTTGCCAACACCAAATTTTGAAGCTAACATTGACTATATCTGGGTATAGATCACACAAATGGAATATTAATCGATCAAAGATCAATCAAATATAGAGGTTTGTATTTTATTTTTAAAATGCTTGTATTTTACATTATTTATTAAAATTATATATATTTCATATGTGACATGTACTTTATCACTTATATTTCATTCTTTGATAATTTTTTAGATGATGTATGAATGTGAGAATGAGCACCATGATGAGGTACACTGTGAGGATGAGCACCATGATACTGTAATATATATTGTTTTACTACATAGATGTGCATTTTACATTATCTATCACAGTTATTATGTATATGTGCATTTTACATTCTTTATTACTTATATGTGTTTCTTGACCATTTTAGGATGATCATCCTGAGGATGTGGACCCTGAGGGTCTTGCTAGCTTTGTATAAGAACAACATGATCTTGTACGTAGAATAGGAATCACTTTAATGAACAATTTGTTACCGCAAAGGGGTACAAAACTGAACCTGGTTGTTGACTTTGATGATGTAGGAAATCCTATTGGGAAGAATCACAATATGTTCATGCAATATCTGGGGTTTCTTACTTGCAAAAAAGTGGATATAACAATAGAATCTTGGCATAAAGTTGATCCTTACAAGAAATACTACATATGGAAGGACATATGTGTGCGATATTCTGCTTTCTAAAGATATTCACAATTCTATTTTTATAAAATATGTCATTAAGTATATGAAATCATGCAGAGCATCTTTGAGACTAATGAATAACTGCATTGTAAAGTGATGATGCAACACTTTGGGAGGCTATTAAGGAATTATAGGACAAGTCTGACAAGAGGAATACATAATGAGAACCAACAACAACAAGCCCAGCACTGGGCAATGGGCCCATCTTGAGCTAAAGGTGTGGGATGGATTTGTTGATTCAAGATGTATAGAGGAATTCAAGGTATTACGCCTCCTTTGTTTGTATATGTTATGATTTCAATGTATTATATATTAAACATATGGTTTGTATTAACCAAGCTTTACACACTGCTAACAAAGAAAGTCGTTCAAAGAATGTGCACAACCACAAATTGGGTCTGGGTGGCTACGTAATGTAGAGGCAAAAGAGAGTACAATTGTCATCTTCTGAGCATCCTACTGTTTGGTTTGTTGAGTCTTATACTATTCCTACACCTTTATTTTTCCATGAGGAGTGGATAGTTGCAAGGATAAACTGATCTAGAGAAATAACCAACTCTGCAACTGTTGCGGTGGCTGCAAAAATGGTAAAATTCAACTCTACACGCTCTATGTGCATTTTTGACCTTGATGATTATGTTTCACTAACCAATTACTATCGATGATGATTATCAGGAGCTCTACAAGCAAAGAAAAGAAGGAAAGTTCATGCTTGAGGGCCAAAGGGATGAATTGATGGTCTCTCTAGGCAGTCCACATCATCTTGGTCGTGTTAGGACTTTTGGGACTGGTGTGGGTATAAGATCTTTTTTTGGGGCTTCATAGAAGCACAAATATGTCAAGAAAGGAGTTTGGTCATAAGAGCAGGTGCAATACATGATTGCCAAGGGAATATAGGATGCAATGATACAGTCATGCTTCTCATTCTCTACCTCCTTAGATAATACCTATGTCGCCCCGCTCTTCATACAAGGTGAACCCTCTGACGACAAAGGCGGTTGGGAGTAATCACATGGCCCACCATCTAGCACACTCGATGTAAGTCTTTATGTGATATATAGTCTATCAGGTGAACTTTTAATATGTTAGTATTTAGGTGTATATAACACTAGATACAATTTTGTAGGGGTTGAGGCCATGTCATCTTTTACTACAAGAATATGTCGTTGCACTAGGCGACACTTACCCAGCCCTTTCAAGTGACATGATTCTTAGCCATTCAATGCCCTTCGATGCAGTTTGTGTGTCCATCAGGCTTGTATACATTGCTTGGAAATAGATATAACTGCCACATGTCCACCCCAACCATGACACAATAGGTGATAGAAATGGTGGCATGGTTTGGTGGCCTAAAGCGGGAGTTGTCTAAGTCGATGTGTGCTACATTTTCATTGCCTTTGTATTTGTAAATTCCTTTCTACTTGTGTATATAATTGTCAATTTATATATATATATATATATATATATATATATATATATATATATATATGCATGTCATAGCACCTAAGAAATCCCCTACAGTTCATCCTCCACTTCCTCCTCCATATATTCAATTACCTACTTAAATTGTGAGGGACCTACTCAAGTCACTAGTTCCTAGGTGTAGGGGGTTGAAACTATGGCTAAGCGACTTAGAAGAAGGTTTGACTATGATGGTCCATATTAAGGAGGAGGCTACAGATCAAGCTCACGATACTAGTGCATTCGTGCAAGATGTTGTGAATATGTTTACTTATGCTTGGTTGAATACAACTACAATAAAACTTTGATTATGGTGAGACTTTATGGCTAAATACCTTTTTAAATACACACAATATATGTTGATCTATTTTCTTATATATTGATGCATACATATACATTTTGCATCCACTTATATAGGGTTTGTGGAGAGTTGGTTACAATCAATGTGGCATTTCTAGTTCTAACATTGATTAGCTATGTAGATAAAGACCCAAATATGTTACTGATTACTTCTCTACCGCATTTAAATATTTTGGTATTGTGGGAAAGAGCATGATTATACCTCCTTTCAATGTTAGGTATGTTTCCACTTTGCTTATAATTTTGACTTATAAATTATATTTCATTATGGATTTTGAGTTTTCTTTTATTTGCCTTCTTTTCACTCAGTTATAATCATTTGGTGTTTTTTGGTAATTGTCCTAGAGATACTAATTGTGTATTATCTAAATTCTTCAGGTGAGAAATTAGATAGTGGGGAACATGCAATGAAAAAGGCATTATTTATATGAGTAAATTTTTATATCTATCAACATATATTAATGTCTACATCATTAATTAGATGACTATTTACTAATCTAAAGAAATGTGTTATTTTACCTTATAGGGATATAAAAGAATTCAAAAGGGCAAGAGGAAGGGTAGATAAGAAAAAGAAATCAATAAGTTGGAAGAATGTTGAGGTTGATTTTTGACTCCAATGCATATATATGCCAAATATGTTTATTTTTATTTATTAACATTTCACATAAGTGTACATTTGTAGTACCCTATACAAGACAATGGTTGGGCATGTGGATACTACATGATGCAGTATATGGACCTAATTGTCAAACAAGCAGCACTAGGCATCCATTGTATACAAAATGTAATCTATATATAGTCTTGATCATCATAAGTAAATAGTCTCATTTGATAATATGAAAAAGATCAAATCAAAATGTGATAACCTATTACACTAAATGAGATTACTCAAAACATAAAACACAATCGATCACTAATTAATCACATACCCAAAAATATGGGTAAATGAAAACCAATTTCAACATCAACACCCACTCAGAAACATTTGCATAAGAGCCCAACATCTTTCTTGTATCCATCCTATGCCAAGAATTCGATACAAATTGTTCTATCACCTTAGCCACAACATATATACATAGGAGAACAATATTTTTATATGCCACACAAACAAGCATTAACATGCTAACAAAAGTCTGATTAGTTTGAAATACCATATACAAACTTTTCCTGCCCATACCTGAGAGTACACGGATGACTCTAGGATACACTAGGCATCTAATCAACTTTTTCAAAGATTCATTACTGTAATTCCTCTTTACTTACACAGTTCTATTGTCGTCACTACCGATTACCTAAAAAGATGTGGCAAACCACAAGGGTGAGACCCATGTCCCAGTAAGAGATATAACCTCCAACAATGCTTATTGATTATAACATTTTAAATCATAGATAATTGAGTAGTTGGAGTATTTAATAATAAATTGAACAGATTGAATAGTTCAAGTATGCTAAATAGATTAAGCAAATAATCTTAGCAACAAGTATGATTATCAATGTATATATATAGGAAACAAATATATCCATTTCTTTGGATACATATCTACTCAAATTTCATCAATTTGCATCTAATAACAATCATCATCATTAATTTGAATATCATCATATTCCTTTCTAACAACACAAGCAATCTAATAGCATAAGCATCCCTGACATCATGAATATGTCTAGTATAACATGGCTATCAATATTGACATCTACAATAAAGGGAACAAATCTATTTCATAAGCATAACTAACATCATAGCACAATTAACTACATAGGAATGATAAGCAGTTTAAGCATTTCTAATTGCATAGGTATGGCTAGAAATATTAAACATATATAGCATCATCATCTTAACCATTAGTGTCAGTATATTTGACAACATAAGCATGTTTACAACATGAGCATAACTACATCATAAGCATATCTATTATCTCTTATTATACTATACATGATCTCAGTGAAAAGAAAGCAAATAAGGTTTATCATCCAATATGAATTGTTGTGTATAACCCTAAACAAATATGCTACATTGCTTGTCTTACATCTTTGATTATGCCTTGGGGAATTTGAATAATATCATCCAAAGTCCAACTGACCCCTGCGAAGGGCTATTCGGTTCCATCCAATATCTAGGAGTGCTGGTATCCTAAGATCTCACCCCCTCAGTCATTATGAGTAAAAAGGTACATATCAGTCAATACTACCACTACAACGACATATAGTCAGGCTGCTAACAACTAGTTCACCCTTGGTACAGGTCACGACACTATAGAAAAGGCGCACGCATGGCCGTTCTATAAGAGGCACCTACAGTTATATTGTTGCCTTTCGCATTTCACAATATCCAAGGCATGACTGCAATCATCCTCTATAGCCTACAACTGTGGATGGCAAGGATATATCCTCAACTTGCCACCCCCACATACTCAATAGTATGCACTCTAAGTTTCTCTTAGGAATACTCGTTTCACCATCCAGCAAGTTCTGACATAGAAAATGGTTATACGACACATGGCACTACATGATTAGAGTTTTACTTGATTAGTTATCTCCAATTGGGTGAATTGAGGATGCATCAAACAAGTGGACATACAAACCCTAATTAATATCTAGAAAACATTTCTATATTGCTACTTCAAAAGATATAAAACATATGAGACATAATTTCTCATCTCAACATCACATGGAAGTATTCACCTACCAATCAAGAGAGTATACTTATCATAAAATCATCATCACGTGATATTATTATCTTTCCATTCATGAGACTATACTTGTCATCGTACTATCACATGATAGAAATCTTTTTCACAATATCAAAGGGTATCAAGCCTTATCAACACAAGAGGATTACATATCATTCAGGTCTTAACTATGCCCAAAGGTCATCAAGACCATCATATTATTCCCTACAAGATCATCATTATCTTTCCATGCCTTATAACAAGGCTCAACAACATCACTTACATATAATACACCGGACAACACCATTAATGAGCTGGAAAATATTCATAAACAATCATAGCAGGGTAATGTTAACATTAAGAACATTCCTTTATTACATAAACATGCAAGGAATCTAGATATGATTAACCCTCATCATATTCATAATGCACACGTTTAGCATAAGAAAGTATCAACCATGTGGCTATGATAACCACCAATTAACACATTAAGGTTATGATCATATTAAGGAGATTATTCCACCATCATTCCATCATATAAGAAGGTTAAACATGATTACTCATATTTATCTATTTGCATTAGAGTTAGGTTCAACAAGATAAATTATATTAATATTAATAATCAATACTCATACCCAAACCCTAACTCATGTAATCCCCATTGGATCATGGATGAATAAGGTGAAGCATCACCAACACATTCCATACCATTATCATGTATGGCTCCACACATAACTCAAGGTGTAACCATCAGTAGAGTCACCATTTAACCCTTGACATCCCTTGATTAACAACATAAAAAGTTCCATTGAGAGTAGGGTAAAACCCACAAGCGATTGTTTATTTAAAACAAGTCGTCAATAAATGAGCTTCTTAAGTTGATCTCATAAAGGAAACCATCTAGGTCACTTTATTAGGATCAACATATTACATTCGGCATCATTCCAATTTATTGGATGAAGAATCATTAGATCTTAACCATTGGGTCAAGTTCATATATTAAAACCATCAACTGGAGTATAGGTCCAACCATTGCATCAAAGACCCAATAAACCATTGGTTTAAGGCTTAATTGATGCTAAAAATACATTATTAACTCACCATAGGTTGTAGAGACATGATCCATCATCAGTAGTGACCATTAAGTCACCATATCTTGTTAGATCAGCACTATATTCATTAATCATCATCGCATATCAAGCTAATGTCACCATTGATTGATAACATCATTAGGATACTTAGTTGTTGATCATTAAGATTCTAATTAAGCCAAAGCCTGACCTAAGGGGTGAACCTCAGTTGAAATCCGTGGTCACCACTATCAGTTGTCAAGAAGACAACACCATCATTTGTTGCAATGGTACCACCATTGGGTCATGTGTTTATAGAAGAAATCAACTTTAAACCCTAAAATTGACCATTGGTTGATGGGCGCTTAGCACCACCGGTTGCCAAACCAACCTAATCCAAGTCATCTTATATATTAGGTGGAACGTAAAAATTATTGCAATTTCATCTAGAACTGAAATCAGAATACGAAACATCATAAAAATTGAAATCTAAGTCAAGCATAGCTTTTTAGTGCATGGATCATCATTTTAAAGCAAGAACATGAGCTAGCAAGCTTATGGTAAGCAATAAACGTGGAGCAAGTTATAAAAATTGTATTTAATGAGAAGATAAAATCCCAAACAATAGAAACTCAAGAAGGTAGGGTAGAAAATCCAAGCATAAGCTCTAAACTCATCCATCTAACACCTTTCTCCATCAAAGAAGCAAACCCTATTCATAAGGAGCAAGAAAGGTAGGCTTTTAGAGCTTTAGAGCAACTTCTACCATGGAACAACAAGGTTCTGACCTGGAGAAAGATAGGGGGAAGAAGAAAAGAAAAAGAAATGGGAAAGAGAAGGTGAAACTTACTAAGTTAGGTTAAGATCACCAAGAAGGAACTTTAGAAACCCTAAAGGAAGCAAAACAAAACCCTACATGCTTCCACCAAGAAATTTGCCTTCTTCTTCTAACATGGATAGGTCCTCTACAGATAAATAGAGAGGGAACGAGGTTCTTATTAGGAGGGAAGTGATAGAGAGAAAAACTTTCGTTTGGGAGCTTAAAAGTAGATATATAAAGCTTGATGGATGAGGAAAGAGAAGAAGCATGAGGTGTCTAAAAGCTCTCCATGCATTCATGGCCTTAAACTATTAAGGATATACAAGAAGCCACACAAGCAGCTGACCCATCATCCATGGAGACCTACTTAGCCCTCTTTTCTTGATTTTGCAAGCAAAGCAAATAAACCATTTGCTTGATATCTCTAAAATTAGCTCATCCATAAAGGGGTAAACCCTAAAATACCCTTGAGGAAAACACCTCCAAACCAAGGTTCAACTAGGAACCCATGGCTCAAAAATCTCAAGAATGATGAGAGAACATAAAAAGAACATAATGAAAGTGATAAATTGCAAGAAAACCTCCCAATTGGGTAAATTGTAAAAAATTCCAAAATGTACATAAAATTGCATACCTTGCACAAACATTGTTCAAATTGGACCGAACTTGAAACTTAAGCTTGTCCAATGATTCCAAATCATATCACAAGGTTATATTATAGTTATAAGAATTCAATTATGATAATTAGTATGTTCAACACTTTTAGTAAAGTTAGGGGTCTCTCACAAACTCTTAAATAATGTCAAATTATTGGCAGCTATTTGACTCAACAATGCCCTATACAAAAGAAGACATAAATGAGATATGAGAAGAATGGGTGCATGCCTTCATTGAGGAAGTTGACTTTGAATATAATTGGGATAAAATATGAGTTTTCCAAACCTTGGTGTTATTTATTTCTATATACATGTGGTGGTTATGACTTTTAGAACTTTAAATCTGATGCAAGTGAATGTTGGTTCATATGTGACCGATGTGTGTATATATGCATGTCTCTGAATGAATGTGAAGATGAAAGAATACAGTGAGAATTGCATTTTTGCTTGTCATGAGAATGGAATTTGAGAGTGGATCTTGTATGTGTGTTTTCTAAATTGTGTATGTGTGTACGAGAATGGAATTAAGTGTTGAAGAGAATGGAATTGAAGAGTGGAGATGTATGTGGCTGGATGAATTTTGTGTATGTGTTTGTTATTACAGGTTTTGTAGGTGTGTTGGCTTCTTCTTAAGTTGAACACATGATAGAACCTGTAGTTCTAGTAAGCCATAGGTTCTGCATCTTGTTGAACATCTAGAAAGCAGGTCTGTTAGACATGCTATTTAAAAACAATTGTAGCATCGGTTGTTATTAAAAAAATAAGGCGTTGGGTTTTTAACTAAAACCGTCAAAAATATACCCTTATCAGTTAAAATTTTCACTGATAAGGAAGTACAATGTTGATTTTGGAGAGAAAATTGACACAAAAGATATCTTGTGGCATCAGTTGTTTTTCCAAAACTGATGATAATGCTACCCAACCAACAACATGGCCGTTTTTCCTGGAATGACCATTCTTCCAATATGGACATGCTGCCTTGCATGACCATGCTTCCATTTTCATTGTGCTTCTCCTTGGCATTGGTTTTTCTAAAAAAACAGACACTATTAGCGTAGTGTAGTATCAGTTACTTACCAAGAACCAATGACACAGAGTGATTCCATGACACTTTATCACTTTGAGTCGTCAGTTGAGTCTTTGGTTTCTATTTTCATAGAAACCGACGCTCTCTCTGTGGCGTCAGTTTTGACTATTCTCAAAAAATGACGTAAAAGGTCCTTATTTGTAGTGTCGCCCACTTAGTGTCAGTAAAAAACCAAAGTTATAGGGCTATTTTAACCGACACAAAAGGTGTTATTTGTACTAGTGACAGTCTTCTAACCAGTTGGAGAATCAATTTTCTCACATGTTCACTTGGTCATCAACCATCTTCATTGGTAGATAATACTCATTTTCATAAGTTTCCAACTTCTTCTCCTACTAATGAAAATTAGTGCTCTCAAACAACATATTTTCATTGGTAAACACCATACACAACTTCCATTAGTAGTTGCTCAACAAACAACCTCAACCTATGGAAAAACTACATGATGGCTGAGGCAACAAATCTCACTAAACCACACCATAACAAGGGAGAAATGGTAAGGTCCCGCACATTTTATGTATAAATTACCAAAAGGTCTCATCAAGTATGGAATATTTTACACATAGAACCTTAGAAACATAAATCAACAAATTACTTACATAACTATACAAACATGTGATTAAAGCACTTAAGCACATTATTAGAATAACTTACATGCTTTAAGAATCAAACTAGTCATGGTGTTTGCAAATTCTCTCCCCATTAAGAAGTTCTGTCCTCAAAACTCAGAATAACTTGGGATGAGTTCTTCTCATTTTACTCTCAGGCTCTCATGTTGCTTCTTTAGCATTGTGGTGTTTCCATACCACCTTGACCATAGGAATCCATAGTTCTTAAGTTTCAGGACCATTCAATCTATGATCTTTACTAGTCCTTCTTTATAGAAGACATGATCTCTCAATTGTATCTCAGTTGTTTGAAAATTTTGAGTTGTATTTGGATGACACTTCATTAGCATTGATATAAGAAACACATTGTGTAACTATTTTAGCTTTGGTGGCAAGTGCACCCTATAGACTAACCTTCCTACTTTATATGTAATAGGATAAGGACCTACATATCTAGGGGTCAACTTACCCTTCTTCCCAGACCTAAAAACACCCTTACATGGACATTATTTTAGAAAGACCTTGTCACCAACTTACATTCAAAGGCATATGTCTTCTGTCGTCATAAATTTTCTATCTATCTTGAACATCTTTTAATCATGTCTGGTAAACTCAACATTTTCCATATTTTGTGAAAATTATTCAAGACCCATTAGTTGCTTCTTACCTACTTCATACCAACACATTGGTGATCTATGCTTCCACCAGATAATAACTGATAAGGTACCATGCCTATACTAGATTGGTAATGGTTATTATAATAAATTTATATCAAACTTACGTACACATCTCAACTACTTGAATTGTAAATCACATGCTCTCAACGTGTCTTCTATTGTCTGAATCATTCTTTTGGATTTCCCATCAGCCCGAGGAAGAAAAACTATACTGAAATTAAGCTTCACTCTGATAGCATCATGTATCTTGTCCCAAAATATAGAAGTAAAATGTGGTGCTCAATATAACATTGTTGTCAAGGGAATTCCATGTCGTATGTCTATCTAATCAATATAATTTTTTTCTAGTCAATTAACTTCATAGATGGTCGTTACTGGTAGAAAATGAGTTGACTTGCTCAATCTATCAACACAAACCTATAATGAGTCCAAACCTCTTGGAGTATGTCAACATGTTAAAGAATAACTCTTACTCCAAGAATTTTTGACTCATTAATACTTAATATATTGACACACTACCCAATGTTCAACAAATTTAGACAATTCCTTTTTTGTTCCCGACCACAAGTACAATTCTATCAAATTCTGATACATTTTAATACTATTTGGATGCATTGCATACATAGAAGTATGTGCTTCTTTTAAAATTACACTCCTTAATTCTTCTTGATGTGGTACACATGGTCATCCTCGAAATCATATGATATTGTCATCAGAAAGATGAAATTCTTATCCCTTTCCTTCATGTGTCTTGTGCTTAATTTTCACAAACTTAGCATTTTTACCCTATTGTTCTTGAATCTTTTTTCTACGATTACTTTAATATGTAACTATTCCAAAAGCTCTCCTTCATATGTCATAACTGAGCATTCATTATTATGATATTTAACAATAATAAATGCTAAATGATATACTCTAGATACAACTAAAGAAGATCACTTACAACTCACTATGTCTGTAACCAGATTAGCTTTACCAAGATGATAATCAATAGTACACTCATAATCTTTGATTAAATTAATTCATCTACACTTCCTCAATTTTAGATCCTTAAAAGAGCTATATACGTTAGAATCTTATGATATATATATATTCTTGGCACAACTCTTTGTAAAGATAATGTTACCAAGTCTTAAGGGATAACACAAATGTAGTCAGTTCTAAGTCATTTTTCATATAATTCTCCCCATGTTTCTTCAATTATCTAAAATCATAGGCAATAGCCTTACCATCCTACATAAGAAACATCCTAAAACTTTCCTTGAAGTCTCATAGAAGACAACAAAACTCCTACCATCATCTATTAATGACAAAACTGTTGTATTCAACTTTTCTTTCAAAATATGAAAACCATTTTTTCATTGTTCTTTAAATACAAAAGATTTTTCTTTCCTTATTAACATCATTATTATAATATTGAAGTCTTGTATTAATCATCTATAATACAATGCTAAACCAAGGAAACTAAAAACTTTAGTTGGATCCTTAGGTGGTTTCCATTTTAGTACAAGTCAACCTTCTTAGGATTTACACAAATCCCTTGTGTAGAGATAACATGGCCTAGACATGTAACTTTTGAAAGTTAGGATTCACATTTACTATATTTGGTATATAAATAGAGTTTTCATAGAAATTACAAGGAAGTTTGGAAATGATATTCATGATTCTCAATGCCCATATAATATATCAGAATATTATTATTGAACACAGCTATAAATTGATCCAAGAACTGTATCAATACTATATTCATTAAGTCCATAAATGCTATAGGATCATGGTTTAGTCCAAATGACATACATAAAAGTTTGTAGTTTCATATCTTGTGTGAAAAGCTATATTTAGCATATCATCAAGCTTAATTAACAACTGAGGAGACCACAATCTCAAGTCTCTTAAAAAAGAGTATAGCTCTTCTATAGGGCTACCAATGGGAGAGTATTACCAGTTTACCCTTTATCCATACCATGTAGGGTAAGGGTAAGGTAAAAGGTTTTGTTACTCATTCCCCATTTCCTCTCTACATTAAAGGGGTAGGGTAAGATATAGGCATTATCCATTCCTTATTAACCATTTCCCCGCACATAATTAAAAAATACATAAAATACATTATACATGGTATTCTATCTAAATTTTACATCCTATTTTTTCAACAACACCTCCCACTCATATTCTCAGACTAATCACTCTCAGCTCTCACAACGCACAACTTGGCTCCTCAACCTCTAGAGCTGGGGAGTCCAATCCAGATGGTCTAGACCCTTATCTCTATCCTTGATTTCCTTGTGATCTGCTCCAGCTCCAACCTCCACTCCTCCGTCTATAACGCCCCTCCAAGTACATACATTTTAGCAGAAGAAAACCCTAAGTTGTCCATAACATGGGTCACTTGGCTTGCAGGAACATTACAAAACATGATATACATAGAAACAAGATAAATGAAACACCATGCATTAACACAAAATATAGATTCATACATCATTCTTGAAAGTGAAAACATAAATTTTCTCATCTTAATCTCAAACCTTAATACATGTAGGCTAAGCAAATCTAAAGCATGAAATGACAAACTAGACTAGATAATATATTGAGTGGTAGATGGAACACCACGAAGATAAAGTCTCCTTTGATGTCATCTACATTGAAGGGCTCACTTTAGTTCTCCTTGCTCCTTGATCTAGGGACATCTCATCCCATGTCCATGTGATAACAAAGACATACATCGGTGAGCAACACTAAACATTTTATAAGAATTAAAAATAAGCATATATACTTGACTTGAGAGAAAATCTTGACATGTGTTTCGACTTAAGCATTCTTGATTACTTGACTATTATAGAATGAAGAATTCAATAAGTAAAATATGCACTCTCTATGATTTTCCCACTTAAGAGTCCATAATTGGCACGAATGCCTATGATTTGGCTACAAAGCGCATAACAACCCCTTGAGGTCCATGATTTGCTATAAAAACCCATAATTGGCATGAATTCCCATAACGACCCCTTGAGGTCCATGATGATGAGAGTATATAAAACTTAATCAAATTCTTATAACATGATTCTTAATATGAACATTAGCATAATCTTGAACATTAACATGATGGGATTTATCCCTCTTGAAACTTGAAGTTCAAAACCATTAATCATTAATCACTAATCATAGTTCTCTAATCTTAATGAGCATGATAACCATAAGATATAAGATATAAGATATAGAAATCATCAAGCAATTTATATATGAACATGAATAGAGCATTGAACTTGAAATTGGAAGTATAATTCATAAATTATACATAGCATACAATTCGGCCAATGTACATATGTACAGTGGCATGACTCACTTACCTTGGAACAAACAAAATCCTAAGTTGGTCTAATCTTGAGTCAAATCCTAAGTCTCTTGAAATTAACATGATTCCTACTAATTGTCACTTTAAATAACATCTTAAACCCTAAATTGGTATTTTAGGAAAACATGGTCTTATTGTACTAAATTAGGGATAGGGTTACTGATTAGGTCATTCCATTTTTGACAACTTGATTTTGTATTACTAAATTAATTACCATATTACTCAAAAATTGGGGTTTAGGGTTCCCCATGAAAACATCAAAACATCTAGGCAAAACATGGTTTGAAAACTCTAAAATCAGATACCTTGTCAAAAATTCTCTCTAACAAGTAATTGCACTTTTTTCTGATCATCCCTTGATTTACTATGAATTTTTGAAGAATGGACCAATCAGAGAATTGGAAAAATCCACACAAGCGTCAATTTGTCCTCATGGACCAATCAAAATTGGCCAACTAGAGAGGGGTCTCACCCCAGTGGCGCAGCGGTCAAAATAAGAAAAAAGGTGAGAAAACCCCCAAATTGTCTATGGTGTGCCCCAAATTGTCCATGGTATGCATTATAGGATAATTAAGGATGTGGGGGTAAACTTGTCTTTTGGACCTTATGATCAGATGCACGTAGAAAAAGAAATTGAAATTGAAACGCCATAGTTTCCCTTACAGCACTAATCATTCTATTAGGCATGTAGGGTCACCATGGTCATTGTATGACTAGGTTTCTTCTCCCTCATGAGCTATGGCTCAAACAATACCATGGAGGCTTGAACTTCACTTCTGTGATGAACCTTCAGGCAAGGCGGACGTGGTAGAGTGAGTAAACAGAGATCTTCAGTGTTAGGTGAAGATGAGGACATGTACAGAGAGGGATGAGGACATCTATGTCCTCATATCTAATTGGAAAAGTGTGAGAAATAGGGAAACAACTTGGAATCTGATATGACACCAAAACGAGAAAGCAACAATGTATCAAACTTGCAAAAAGTTCATGAGGTTATATAGAATACAATTCCATTATTTTTTGTGGTGTGAAAGGCGCTGGAAGGCCATGGCAAGGAATGTTGGTGATGACTATAAGGCAATATTATAGGACCCAATGCTTAGGGAAAACACAGGGAAATTGGAGATGGGAAAATGAAGAAGGGGTGTCTAGGATGCTTATGAGGCAGTCAATTTGGATGGAGGCATTGTTGAGGGTAAGGGTGAGCCTGGGTTGCCAGAGAAGGAAGGATGAGTAGGTCGTGGAGTCTCAAGGATTTGGTGATGAAATTTATTGAGGAGGAGCTAAGGTGGAAGTCTAATGATGCTTTTGAGATATTTATATAGGAAGGGGGATACTAGGGTCTCTATGACCCATGGCTGCAAGCGGAGGTGAGAGACCGATTTGGTGTTTAGTTAATAGTCCATGAGAGAGGGCATCTTAGGGCTTGACTGAAACATCTAAGAGGGGAGAACAAGAAGGAGGAAAAATTGTGTGAAATGGTGGAGTAATGAGGGAGAGAGAGGAGCCGAGAGCATCACAATGAAACTGATCTAGTTTTGCGAAGAGTGTGAAGGAAGAGGATGATCCTCCAACCATTGGATTGTTAAAGGATTAAATCGGGGCTGTCAGATGACGTGCATGTAATGGAAAGGAAATAAAAGTAATGAGTGACATATGCATTAATCGTAGACTTTAGGCTTAATTGGTGTATTAAATGTAATTGTAATTAATCCTTAATCAAACTATATGGAAAACTTCCCAAATTCATTTAAGGGGGAAAACATGGTCAAAACTTGACCAAATTTAAACCACACGGCCAATATGGAGCCTAGATTCTTCCGAAATTTAGATTTATGTCTTGGTCATATTATGCCCATTAATACATTAATAGATATCATCTTGAATTATGTACATAAAATTGAAATAATGGTTTGATATTCTTTGACTTCAAAATGAGATGATAAATGAGTATCCTACTTAAGATTCAATTTATACATTAATACTATCTTGGAGAAGAGATAAGAAGGAAAGGGGGAACTACTAACCAATTTGAGTGAATTGAATCATATAATGCACATATGAAAGAGAAAATATATTTGAGCCTCATTTTAATTTTTCTTACTTCATTTTCACATAATAAATACCAATTTATGGGTTTTTTACATTAAACCCCTCAACTATTTTTATTTTGGAAAACCCCATTCTAACATTTGAATTAGTTTTAAATTTTGGGATGTGACAATTCCATCCAACTTAAAATAAATTGTCCTCAAAATTTTCTAGGATACTACCCACCTTAGGGTTTTTCTTACTTTTTCATTTAATGAAAGATAGCATACTAAAATTTGCATCAAAATAAATATATTTCATAAAAGGTTCATGTGGACACAAATTAAATCTTACATCATTCCTCATATTCTTTTTCTACTTCCATAGTGAAAATCCTAGCTTGTCTCTTAGGAGGTGGATTATGATCCTTATCCTGTTTATGGTCCTTCTTCATGAGCTTAGGGAAATTTGGCTTAATATTCCCTAACTCTCCACAGTAGTAGCATGCTCCTGTACCATGCCTACATTGGCCTTCATGGTTCTTCTTGCATGTTGAACATTGGGGTTTCTCAACTTCTATAGTAGGCTCAGGTGCCTTCCTCATAGGGTTGTTGGGAGGTTGATGTTGGTACTGGTTGTTTTACTGAGGAACTTCCTTCTTGTAGGACCTTTTGGGGTGGTCTTCTAGCTCTAGTGTTGCACCCAGAGATGCCTAAAGGGTCTTGTGGCCTCTTCCTGACAAGGCAAAGCTTAGGTCAAGCTTGAGTCCTCTGATAAACTTCTTTGTTCTGCGTCGCTCATAGTAATTATAACCATACTTTTGTACGATCCTAAACTTCATGGAATATTGGGAAACCATCATGTCACCCACCTGAGCTAGATTGGAAGACTCTAGATCCTTCTCTATCATGGCTTCAAACACATAGTGCTCCTGGAAGGCCTCCACAATTCCTTCCCATGTGAGCACAGGTGCATCATCTGCAATTGAATTGAGGAAATTCTCCCACTATGTACGAGCAACTCCTTTGAGCATATGGGTCATTAAACAAACCCTAGAATGTTGGGGACAATCCAGATCATGAAAGAAATGATCCATGCCTCCAATCCATTCTTCTCCCTTGGTTATGATATCATATTTTCCTTCTGCAACAAAGGAGTCGGGCTTGATCATCAAGAAGTCCACTAAAGTCAGCTCGTGGTGTCTGGGTTGATGTTGCCCTTATCCTAGGGCATTCCTGAGCATTTGGATTAAGTCCTCTAAGTTTTCCTAAGGGTTCCTTCTTGGTCCACTTCCCTCACTAGAAGAGCTAGCGCCATCATTGTTATCCTTTCCCTTGTCTGATTTCTTAGGAGGCATCTAGAAAAACAAGGTACATCTAGGGTTAGAACATGTGAATCTTTAGCTTAGTATCCATATACTCTTGGATCTGATACCATATTGTAATGCCTCTCCAAGTACATATATGTCAGTGGAAGCAAACCCTGAGTTGTCCATAATATGGGTCACTTGGATTTGAGGAACAATACAAAACATGATACACACAACAACAAGATAAATGAAACATCATGCATAAACTCAAAATATAGTTTCATACATTGTTCTTAAAGGGAAAAACATAAACTCTTGCATCTTTATCTCAAATATTAATACATGTAGGCTAAGAAAATCTTAAGCATGAAATGATAAACTAGACTAGATAATCTGTTGAGTGGTAGATGGAACCCCCACCAAGTTAAAGTCTCTTTTGATGTCAACTATGTTGAAGGGCTTGCTTCAGTTCTCCTTTACTCCTTGATCTAGGGACATCTCATCCCACGACCATGCAATGACAAAGACATACGTCAGTAAGAGGCATTGTGTGTTTTATAATAACTAAAAATAAGCATATATACTTGACTTGAGAGAAAAGCGTGACATGTATTTGACTTAAGCATTCTTGATTACTTGAATATTATAGCATGAATGATTGAATAAGTAAAATGTGCACTCTCTATGATTTGCCCACTTAAGAGCCAATAATTGGCACAAATGTCGATCATTTGGCTAAAAACCCCATAACGACCGCTTGAGGTCCATGATTGTCTATAAAATCCCATAATTGGCATGAAAGTCCATAATGACTCCTTGAGGTCCATGATGGCAAGAGCATATAAAACTTAATTAAATTCTTAAAACATGCTTATTAATATGAACATTAGCATAATATTGAACATTAGCATAATCTTGAACATTAACATGATGAGATTTCTCCCTCTTGAAACTTGAAGTTCAAAACCATTAATCATTAATCATATATCATTAATCATAGTTCTGTAAATATAAATGAGCATGATAACCATAACACATAAGATATAGAAATCATCAAACAATTTATATATGAACATGATTAGAGCATTGAACCTAAAATTGGAAGCATAATTCATAAATCATACACAACATACAATTCAACCAATGTACATATGTATAGTGGCATGACCCACTTACCTTAGAGAAAAGAAGATCCTAAGTTGGCCTCTCTGGTCTTGAGTCAAATCCTAAGTATCCTAAAATTAACATGATTCATATTAATTATCACTTTAATTAACATCTTAACCTGAAATTGGTCTTTTATGAAAACATGGTCTTATTATACTAAATTAGGGTTAGGGTTACTTATTAGGTCATTCCATTTGGAAAACTCGATTTAGTACTGCTAAATTAATGATCATATTACTCAAAAATTGGGGTTTTAGGGATCATCATGAAAACTCAGATCATCTAGTTAAAACATTATTTGAAACCCCTAAAATCAGATTCCTTGTCAAAATTCCTTTCCAATGAGTATTTGCACTTGTTTTTCTGATCATCCCTTGATTTACTGTGAATTTTCAAAGAATTGACCAATAAGAGAATTGCAAAAATCCATGCGAGTGCCTATTTATCCTTATGGGCCAACTAGAATTGGCCAACTAGTGAGGGGCCATGCCCCAACAGGACAGTGGTCAAAAAAAGAGAAAGGCAATAAAACTCCAAACTACCATGGTGAGCGTTACATGATAATAAAGGATGCGGGGGTAAACTTGTATTTTGGACATTATGATCAGATGCACGTAGAAAAAGAAATCAAAACTAAAATATTATAGTTTCCCTTACAACATTAATCATTCAATTAGGTATGTAGGGTCATCATGGTAATTTAATGACTCCCTCGCGAACCATGGCTTCAGTAGTAGCATGGAGGCCTGAACTCTGGTTCTACGACGCACCTTTAGGTAAGGCGAATATGATAGAATGAGTAAAGAGAGATCATTGGAGTCTAGCAATGATGAGGACTCATAAGTTGAGGAACGGGGCCCTCTGTGTCCTCATATCTCACTGGAAAAATGCGAGAAATAGGGGAACAACTTGGAATCTGATCTGAAACCAAAACGAGAAAGCAACAATGTACTAAATTTAGAGATCTTTTGGGAGGTTATATGGAAGATAATTCCATTGTTTTTGTGGGGTGAAAGGCACTGGAAGGCCATGGCAAGGAATGTCGATGATGACCCTAAGGAGAGATTATAGGAAACAACACTTGGGGAAAACCCAGGGCAAACCAGCGAAGGGAAAATGAAGAAGGGGTATCAAGGAAGCTTACGATGTGGTCAATTTTTCTAGAGGCATTATTGAGGGTAGGGGAGCCTGGTTTGTTGAATAAGTAAGGCTAAGTAGGTTGTGGAGTCTTAGGGCTTTGGTGATGAAATTGACTAAGGAGGAATGAAGTTGGGAGTCTGATGATGCTTATGAGATAGCTATACAAGAAAGGAGGAGGCTACTAGGGTCTCTATGACCCATGGCTGTGAGGGGACATGAGAGACCGATTGGACATTTTGTCAATAGTCCACGAGATAGGGCATGTTCGGGCTTGATAAAAATGTCTAAGAGAGGCGAATAAGGAGGAGGAAAAACTGTGTGAAATGATGGAGTAATGAGGGGGGAGAGGAGTCGAGAATAGCACAAGGAAACTGATCCAATTTTGTGAAGATTGCAGAGGAAGAGGACAATTCTCCAACCATTGGATTGTCAAACGACCATTGGATTGTCAAATGATTAAATCAGGGTCATCGAATGGAGAACCTGTAATGGAAAGGAAATAAAATTAATGCGTGACAGATGCATAAATCACATACTTTAGGTTTAATTGGTGTATTAAATGTATTTGTAATTATTCGTAATCAAACTATATGGAAAACCTCCTAAATTTGTTTAGGGGGTCAAACATGGTCAAAACTTGACCAAATTTGAACCACATACCCAATATAGAGCCTAGATTCTTCCCATATGCTTAGATTTCCATTTTGGTCATATTATTCCCATTAATACATTAATAGATATTATCTTGAATTATGTACATAAAATTGAAATAATGTGTAATATCATTTGACTTAAAAATGAGATGATAAATGAGTATCCTACTCAAGAATCAATTTATACTTTATCATTATATTGGAGGAGAGAAAAAAAAAGGAAAGGGGGACTACTACTTATGAACTTGAGTTAATTGAATCATATAATGCACATATGAAAGAGAAAATATATTTGAGTCTCATTTTATTTTTTTTACTTCATTTTCACATAAGAAATGCCATTCTATGATCTTTTTACATTATACCCCTCAACTATTGTTATCAAGGAAAACCCCATTCTAAGGTTTGAATTAGTTTCAAAATTTGGGGTGTGACATCGTATATGCTCTCCTTGCTGGGTTCTTATTCCTCTGGTCTCCTTACTACATTATTCCGCCTCCATTCTCTGATCTCCAACATTGTGGTGCCCTGCTCGAAGATGAATCCATTGGGCTCAGTTTTTTTGTCATTTGTGTGGCCACACTCAAATATGTCTCATGACACTACCATTGTGCTATCCTCCCCGTGCCTAGTAGGCAACAGTCAAGGCTTGAGTTGCCAGGCGATCTCCACTTCCAACTACTCTAGTCCTTCTTCTTCACTAGTTCTGTATACCCTACAATGGTTACTTCTAGTAGCACCTTCCACTCCTCCACAAAGCCTCGACAACCATTCCAATGACCAGCAACATTTACTACAATTTTGCCCCCGGAAGGTGGTGTTACCTGAGCATTGTTTTATAGGCCTTTGTTCTTTGTACGATGTTCCTAGTGTTCATGAAGCAACAACAGTCCCATTCTTTTTATGTTCTATTCTTTTAATTCTAGTCTGTCGACATTCATCTACTATTCATTATAAAGAAAAATTCCACTACAATAGTCAATAGTAGATCCATATCTCTGTCCCTTCTTCTCATGCAGGGGATTTTTCTATTCTTCTTTGATAAATAAGTTAAAATTATGTGCTTCTTATCATGCAATGTGTATAAAATTCCTTTTTACAAAATTACGTGTTTACCGTTTACTCTACTATTTATCCTATGGGGAGTAGGGTGAGGGTAAGGGTAAGGGGAGGGTAAGGGTATTTCTAAGAAGGTTAATTACACTTACCCTTACTCACTACCATCTGTAAAGGGTAAAGGTAAAGCCTTACCCTCCCCATTGACATTCCTACTCTTTTGAGATGATGAAATAGGTCATCAATCCCTGATAATTTGTCATGGAACTATTTCTTACTATAAGTCCACACTCCTAATAGTTGTACTACCAAAGGCAAGTGGACTTGGGCATCCATCCCTAGAATGGATTACATAACATATACATAAATAACACCACAACCAACAAGATAATAACTAGGGAAAGGGGCAACATGACATATCAAAGAAACTAAACTAGTATCTGATATAAGATCTTAGATAAATCAACCATGTGAATTCCATTTTCATGTAATTAGATATCATCATAGTAAGAGCAGAAAATTATCATATAAGATCAGAAGCAATGATCACAGTATGAGAGTCATAGTGTACAAGTTACCTAAATCTTAAAATGGGCACACATCAGCACAATTGTGTTGATTACGTTATAAAAGACATAATTTTACAAGTTTAAGAGAATATATACCGATCAGGAAACTTAATGTAATATCAAGATAAAAAGAAACAACATTAAAGACTTTTTTTGTAACAAGCAATCATATTTAGATGCATTTCCATTATAATAACAAACACTATATGGCCTTTGACTAGCTTTCCAATGGAAGGGTATGTGAGGGTGCTCAATATTATCCAACCTTTTTTTATTGACATGCTCCATCCTTTCTTGACAACTCAAGTAGGATGCCCAGCCTTGTGTCCTTAACCCCAGAGTATAAGTAGGTGCACAAGGTTTGAAAAATCGACAAGTTCAATATGTTCAAGGTTTGTTCAACATATATCAAGAAAAACCAATGCACTAACCATAGGGAACAAGTAGCTCAAAGAAGTATATAAGGCCAAGAAGTTTAAGCATATATACATACAAGCACGTTTGATACCACTAGTCTGTCCAATAGGAGGATAAAGTGTACCTTGATTATAGCACAATATCAATTACTCGATTTATACGGCCTTAATTAGCAACATGACTAGATCTTGGTAGTTGAGTAACCAAAAGATCTCGACATTCCAGATAAGTGTAACTGGAGTAACATAAGAAAGATTAATTAGCATGGGGGTTGGATATGTCACATAGGTCTAGGTACTCATTTCCTTCAACATAGGTTTCAACATCTTAACTAGTCATGCAAGTTCATTATCATGATACATATTACATCATGGATTCATCTAGAACTTAGGGTGACACATCACAATTGAGATTAGCAGATCATAAGATTAGAGTTTCATTATCTTAGATGGAGTGATCATAATATTCAAGCAAGATAAGCAACATAAGCATTAACATAGGCAAACTAGTCATTTTGAGTCATTATCATGCAAGATTGTCATAAATAGAGTATTCATGGAGTCTACTTGAGATTAGGTGTCAAAAAGATCAATAGGTTACTAATTGAAAGTATAATGCAGCATGGTTCATGATTAAAGAAAGATTGAACAAGATCAGATCTGTAACATCCCTGACTTGGGTTATGCTTTAACCCTAGATTTTTTGTTTAAGAAAGATTATTTATGCTTTCTCTTATCTTTTGAAAAGTAATTAATGCTCAAGAGGAACTTATGTTTCAATTTTTTTCCTTTTTGAATAACGTTGAAAACAATGTTTTGCCCATTTTGGACTAAAGTGCAAATTACCCAAGTTGAGGGGTTAACTTGCAAATATTACATGATAAAATGTTTATCAAGTGTTGAAGAATCAGAAGAATGAGAATGATGTTGAGGTATGGCTTCCACAAGCCTGAGCACCAAGAAAGAGCTTATTAAGCAATGTTTGTATATTAACACCTAGTTTTGGTGTAATGTACAATTTACCCAAAACCTAGAGTTCAATATGCAAAATACCAATTATAGAGAGTCCCTAATGTTTCTTGGTATCAATTAAAGACAATAAAATCATAGGGGCGTCTCATTTGAATCTCTTTTGAGGAGAGATAATCCTGATAATAAAATAATCAAGATTTAAGCATAATTGAAACCCTGATTTAATTTGTAGCAAAATAAATATATTAATTGAAGTGCCCATTAATTAAAAAGGCTGTGATTGAAATAATATAATGCAAGGACGTCCAAATGCATTGAGTTGCACCGAAATATCCTAAGTAGGTGAAGAAATTCACTTGCATTTGTTAATTAAAAAGAATTGTCCACTAAAAATGGATAATATTATTGTAATGATTAAGGTACTTAAAGTGGTTACTTTTAATTCAAGGATAAATGAGAGGTTTTTGAAGTCAATGAAGATGTCTTAGAAGGCAATGAAGTGGAGGGGGGCATGTGGCAAGAAAATGGATGGATTTTCTTCTACTTTCTCTCTCCTAGAAAATCAATCACATATATTCAATTTTCTCCTTATTTGAAAGGCCATTTTGCAAACCACTTTCTTTCTTTTCTTGGGCCGAAGACTAAGGATCTTAGGAGAAGGAGGAGAACGTGCCCAAACCTGTAGGTAAGCTCCATAGTCATCTTCAACCTTGATTTCATGGTGAAAATCGAAATTCAACACTCATTCTCTTCTTTTCTCCATTCAATGTTCAACCTTGATTATCCTTTGCATCCAAAGAGTTGAGAACGGACCTTGGACAGTTGAGGAAGCTTCATTCACCATTAAAGACATGAATCTTGAAGCTTGGATTCAACTTTGAAGGTGGGTTATATAACTTGAACCCTTAAATGTTGTTATTGAATTCAACTCTTCATTTCATGTTGATCATTTCTTTCTTCTTGAAATTCCTTTTGGATAATTGAAGAAATCACCATATGAATGGCAGTAGATTTCGAAGGTCTGAAGCTTGATTATCATGACCTCATCTTATCACACACCTCAATAAAAATTATGAGCAAACGGTTTAACCTTTTTGGTGACCAAACGGTCTCAAGACCGTTTGGTGACCAAATGGTCTCAAGACAGTTTGAGGGCAAACAGTCTCAAGATTGATTGAGACCAAAGGGTCTCCAGACCATTTGAGGTCAAGTTGTGTCATGGTTGGATGGAGATCCAATGGTTACAATTGATTTAGTCCCAAAGGTTTCAGCATTTGATGGTTCCTTGATTGCAAACCCTAGATTGATTGAGGAACAAAACCCTAATTTAGGGTTAAACAGTTTCAAGCTGATTTGACCATTCAGTATCAAACCGTTTGAGGGCCATTCGGTCTCAAACCGATTGGATTTAATTATATTTTAATATCAAATAGTCTCAAACCGTTTAAAGTTGATCAATCTTCAAGACCGTTTAAGGTCTAACGGTCTTCGGACCGTTTGATGAAAAAGTGACCAAGACCGTTTAAGGTCTAACGGTCTTCAGACCGTTTGATGAACAAGTGACCAAGACCGCTTAAGGTCTAACGGTCTTCAGACCGATTGAAGGATTGGGTTCAAGACCATTTGAAGGTCAATTATCTCAAGACCGTTTGATGGTCTTACAGTCTCAAACTGTTTGAAGAATTTAGACAAGACCGTTTAAGGTCTAACGGTCTTCAAACTGTTTGTAGGTCAATTATCTCAAGACCATTTGAGGGTCTAGTACCTCAAGACTGTTTGAAGGTCTAATTGATTCAAACCATGTAAGTACTATTAGCCCTATAAGTGGTTGAAGAGTAACTCAAGGTCAAATTCAATAGAAGTACCTCTAAGAACTTATGTGATTAGTGTAATTAGAGTGATTATAACGTGATGCCTATGAAAGTAATAAATCTAATACACCATAATAAACATAGGTGTATGTAATTAGTGAAAGGTTAAATCAACTTAGTAAGTCATGATGGTGATATGTGTTCCTAGCATATGGAACGATGATAGGTATGATTTAATACTTAAATAATGCTATGTGCTCCAAGATATGTGGAAGCACTAATTTAGGATTTGGATTAATGAGATAATCATGAAACCCTAATATAGGGTGAGGTTATGTAAAACCTTAATTGATGATGTTGTGTGAAACCCTAATCTAGGGTGATGCCAAGTGAAACCCTAATGCAGTAATGTGATGTGAAACTCCAATCCAGGGTGATTCTATGTAATGATATATGAAACCCTAATATGAAACCCTAACCCTAATATAGAGTGAAGGTATGTGAAATCCTAATTTTGGGTTATAGTGCATGAAACCCTAATTTTGGTTAATGGGATGAGTATCCCTAAATGACATGAATTGGGAAATTTTAACCCTAATAAGGGAATAGTGATGTTATATTTGTATTGCATATTGTTGATATGTAATTGATATGGTTGTTATCAAGTATACTAACCATGCAGGTATCATGAGGTTATGAGAATAACCAAGTATGAGCTATGATGTTAATGGGCCTTGTGAGCCATTAATTTGATTGTTTCCTAGTGAGAGGTGACAAGAGGTTTAATATGCCTGGTGAGCTATGTGAGATGCTTGTGTAAACAAGTATCATGAATACCTTGGTCAGATGACCTGGAGGTATTAGTTACCTAATAAGTGGTAACCTTGTTCAATGATGAATTAAGGGTTTGAATACCCAGATCCAGTAACCATGATGATGACATAGTGGAGGGGTGTGAATTCCTAGTAATGAGATCAGGGATTGAGATCCCCATGTTCTATAAAGATTTGAAAAGCACTTGATAAAAGCATTACATGTTTCTTTGTAGCATTTGTTATAATAATTCATGTTTGAAATCTTGATTGATGCTAAAAGAATATGGTAATGTACTTAACTAATCAAGTGGAATATTATCATGTAGAGCCCTGGCCATAGATCCATCATCATTAGTAGTTGGTGATGGTGAAACAGGTTTTCCTATGGGAACTCCTGGAATGCATATTTTTGAATATGTGGGGGTAATGGGCGAACATATTCTTACGCCTCTTAGGAATGACTGCAAGCCATATCCTATGCACATGAATGGTTATGGACTATATCCTAATAAGAGTATGACTATGGGCCATAACTCCACAATACCAAGCATTGGCTACGGGCCATATCCTGAAAAGAGTATATGCTACGGGCTATAACTCTATAGTGAAGTTGTCAGTATACCCTAGAAAGCTATTTAGCAATGACACTCGATGTCCTATATATGGTCTCGTACTGACCGAGACAGATGAGGTGATGGAGTCTGGCTCTTCCATTGACCTATGTATGGAACTGATGCTTTACGTAATTGTGGTCGGTTGGAGCATGAACGATATACTTCATCTCCTCAGGGCATATGTATGATTGTAACATGTAATCAGCCGTGGAGCGTATTTGCTTAAGAATGAAATACGGAAATCATTGGTTGATGTTACAATGCTTATTGTATCCTAAATGGATAGATATTATACATGTTCTTCATATTCCTAATTAAACTGAATGGATGATTATTGCTTTATCATTTATAGTTGTAATGCCTTAAAAGATGATATTGCTCCATTTTTCTTAATAATAATTAAATCATGTTGTTTAATAAAGATTCCTCTATTCAATTTATTATTGTTTACCCACAATAATAATGTTTCTAGCAGAGAGTTATATCTCTCACTGGGACAATTTCAATTGTCTCACCCCCGTGGGATCCAACATTTTTATGTGGACGAGGACGAGGAGGTAGAAACCTTACAGTAGGAGAAGGATAGCAGCACCAGGGATAGCAGTGACATCTCAGGTGGAGATATTGACTGACGTGCCTTGTAGACATGAGTCTTATGTGTCGTCTCTGTACTCTCAGGTCCTAGGAGTTAGTAGTTAGTATTTTTAATGAATCAATTTGAGATTTTGGCTTGATGCCTCGAGGTTCTTATGCTTCCAAGGTATAGTTTTAACAGAGCAGTTGATGCTTGTAATCCTCGAGAAGGGATGGTACAGAATATGTACTTATGAATCGGGATGTAAATAAAATACATTGGTTCTTGATAAAAGAGTTTTCCTGTGTTTGGATCTCTTTGTAAATAGTTTTAATTTTTAGTGATTTTCAGTAATCTACTATTAATGATCGCTTCTGCTTAGTTAATGATGTTTTGTTTGAACGGTTTGTCACAATTAGAGGTATCAGAGCTCTAGGTTCGCTGAGTCTATAGAGACATAGGATTAAGGTTGTTGAGTCTGTTCTAGCATCTTCCAGTTCATCTGATAGTGTCTTCTACTCATATAGGAGGAGAAGAAGAACTTAAAGATGTCTGGATCACATGAAGAACATGCTGCTTAGAGCAGTATTGTTGCACCAGGAGGAGGTGCAAGGGATCAGGATAGGGAAGAACCAATACCTGAACATCCCCAGTTTAACCAAGCTGCATTGGAAAGCCCAGTTTTCCATACTCTGCTTGGGCAGTTCATGGCAACCATGACACATATGGCGGATAGGATGACACCACATGCATCGAGGGCACCAGCTCATAATGAGGTATAGGGAGTCGACAAGACTTTCAAACGACTTCATTGGGTTGGATCCACAGATTATGCTGGTACATCTGACCCAGCAGACGTAGACATGTGGCTAACTGAGCTAGAAAAGGCCTTTAGAATTCTTAATATCCCAGAAGCTGAGAAGGTTAGACATGCGGTGTACCTGTTAAAGGGGAGTGATGGTCATTGGTGGACTATAGAAGAAGGTAAAAGGTCAGGTTTTGAAGTCGGATGGGAAGAGTTCTGACAAGAGTTTGTTAGTAGATATTTTCCCAAGACATATCTGGATGAGAAAATCTCTCAATTTGAGAGGATAAGTCAAGGACCTATGAATATTAGTGAGTATGAAGCTAAGTTCATGGAGTTTCTATGGTTATGTCCGCACATGGCTACAACAGATGAGGAGAGGATTCGACATTTTGAGAAGGGTTTGAACGCTGATTTAACCACACCAATATCTGCTCTAGAGAATAGAGAGAGGTTTGCCATCTTTGTGGAGTTAGTTAGGCAGATAGAAAGGTCCATGACTGAGAAACATCAGGCCAATAGTAAGAAGGTGTATACACAGTTCCAAGGACAGAGGTCTGAGAGTTTTAACAAACCAAGGTTTTCTGCACCAACAATACTACCAAGGTTCAATACCCAGATGCAATGGATGTCAAGTAAGGGTAGGGGTCGTAGTTTTCCTCCAAATAGAGCCCCCAGTACAGCATCAACATCAGTGACTGGACCTTTTAGACCATATCAAGAGAATGGAACCTGTCACTAGTGTAGACAGGTAGGACATCTAGCAAGGGATTGTCTAGCTGGAAACATAATGGTAACTCAACCTCCGAGGTAGAGTCAGCAAGGCTCTCAGAGGCGACAGTTTTCAAGTGGTGCTAGAGGATATGGAAAAGCATCCCAAGATGGTTTTTCGGCACCCAACAACCGAGCACAGGGTCAACAGCAAGCAATGGTGATATTCTATGTGATGAATCAACCCAAAGTAGTAGTCAACACTCGAGTTGTGACATGTCAGATGGAAGTATTTCATTCTAATATGTCTTCATCCTACTTTGTATCTGTTTTGATTGATCCAGGTGCTACACATTCCTTTGTCACTTGGGAAGTGATTCATGACTGCAATATGACTATCAGTCATAGTGCAGATAATCTATTATTAGAAACTCCAATAGTTGGACCTGTAGTGTTGCGGGAGGTGTGTTCTCCCTGCATTCTTACCTTTTCTAAACATTGCATTCAGTTGGAACTTATACCACTTGAGATGCACGGGTTCGATATAATCCTTGGGATGGACACCCTAGAAAAGTATAAGGTTGTCTTGGATTGTGGTTCCAAGCAGGCTATGTTCACAGACAATGGTGATACATGGATCTTTCAGGGGGACAGAAAGATTCTTCCAGCCAGTTTAGTGTCGGCTATGGTAGCTGAGAAGTTGATGAGAGAAGGATGCTTTGCATTCTTGGCACATGTGGTAGATACCAGAATAGAGAGTATTGGCCTTTCTAAAGTTTTGATAGTTAGGGAGTTTGAAGATGTGTTCCCTGAGGAACTTCATGTGTTCCTCCTCCCTGAGAGATTTATTTTGAGATTAATCTAATCTCGGGCACGCAACCAATAGCACAACCACCATATAGGATGGCACCTAATGAGATGGCAAAGCTCAAGAAATAGCTGCAGGAGTTGATTAAGAAAGGTTTTATCCGAGTGAGTACTTCACCATGGGGTGCTCCGGTTCTTTTCATTAAAAAGAAAGACGGGTCTATGTGATTATGCATCGACTATAGACAGTTGAATAAAGTAACCATAAAGAACAAGTATCCTCTGCCAAGGATCGATGACCTGTTTGATCAGTTGCGTGGTGCAACTATCTTTTCTAAGATAGATCTGAGGTCGGGATATCATCAGTTGCGTATCAAGGAGAGTGACATACCTAAGTCTGCCTTTAGAATAATATATGGTCACTATGAGTTCATAGTTATGTCGTTTGGACTAACTAATGCACCAGCTACATTCATGGAACTCATGAATAGAATCTTCAGGCCTTTTCTTAATCAATTCATAGTAGTCTTCATAGATGACATCTTGATATACAATAGAGATGCTCAATAGCATGAGTAACACCTCCGACAGGCTTTAACTTTGCTAAGAGAACATAAGCTGTATGCTAAGTTTAGCAAATGCGAGTTCTGGTTACCAAACATTTCTTTTCTAGGACACATAATATCTGCCTCAGGTATCCATGTTGATCCTTAGAAGGTACAATCTATCCTGCAATGGGAACAACCAAAGACACCGATGGAGATACGCAGTTTCCTAGGACTGGCAAGCTATTACAGGAGGTTCATTAAGAACTTTAGTTCTATAGCTTTACCCCTAACCAAGTTAACCAGGAAGGAGGTTCCTTTTGTCTAGAATGGCAAGTGTCAACATTCTTTCCAGTTGTTGAAAGAAAGGTTAACAAGTGCACCTGTGATGGTGTTACCTGAGAAAGGGAAGGGGTACATAGTTTTTTGTGATGCATCTAAGAATGGTCTAGGATGTGTGTTGATGCAGGATAATCAAGTGATTTATTTTGCCTCTCGACAACTTAAGAAACACGAGGAGAATTATCCAACACATAATCTAGAGCTAGCTGTTGTGGTCCATGCTTTGAAGATCTGGAGACATTATCTCTATGGAGAAACATTCCAGATTTTCATAGACTATAAGAATCTAAAATATATTTTCTCACAACATGAGTTGAACATGAGACAACATCAGTGGATGGAGTTAATCAAGTACTACGATTGTACAATTGATTATTATCTAGGGAAGGCTAATGTAGTGGCTGATGCACTAAGTAGGAAATCATCATCACCAACCTTAGATAAAGCACAGTTGAACTCCTTCATGTGCTTTAAAAGAGATATGCTTATCTCCTTGAGGCAAAACAATATACAACTTAAGGTATCGTTGTTAGTCGGGTTGTTAGATGAGGTGCAAGTGAAACCTACTCTGAGACAGTAGATTAAAGAAGCACAACAAGTTGATACTATGATTCAGCAGATCAAGTCAGAGTATGGTAGTGAGAAATGGGAAGGTTTTCATGAATCATCTGATGAGGTAGTCTGTTACCATGGTAGGATGGTAGTACCTGATGCCAATGAATTGAGGAAGTTAGTCATGGAGGAAGCTCACTCATCTATGTATGCAATGCATCCAGGGAGCACCAAAATGTATCATAATTTGAAGGATGTGTATTGGTGGCCTGGTTTGAAGAAAGGTGTAGCTGAGTTTGTTATGCGGTGTCTACTGTGTCAACATGTTAAAGATGAACATCAAAAGCCCGTAGGAACAATGCAACCTTTACCTATACCGCAGTGGAAATGGGATCATGTGACCATGGACTTTGTGGTTGGTTTGCCTAGAACAACCAAAGGTCATGATTCTATATGGGTGATAATTGATAGGTTGACTAAGACAGGACATTTCCTTCCTGTTAAAACAACCTACACTGCTGAAAAGCTTGCACAAATATATATAGATGAGATAGTGCGGTTGCACGAGGTTCCACCTACTATTGTTTCTGATAGAGGTCCCCAGTTCATGAGTCATTTTTGGGAATGACTACATAAAGCTTTGGGTACGCAGTTAAGATTTAGTACTACCTTTCACCCACAGATAGATGGACAATCTGAGAGGACCATACAAACCTTGGAGGATTTGCGTAGGGCATGTGTCCTTCAGGTTGTAGGAAGTTGGGATCTACACCTAAGCTTGATAGAATCTGCTTACAATAATAGCTATCAGCACAGTATTGATATGGCACCATATGAAGCATTATATGGTAGACGTTGTAGATCTCCTTTATGTTGGTATGAAATAAGAGAATATCAACTTTTGGGTCCTAAGCTAGTGCAGCAGACAACTAAGAAGATTAAAGTAATACAACAACAATTAAAGACTGCACAAGATAGTCAGAAGTCGTACGCCGACAAACGGCAAAGACCTTTAGAATTCCAAGTTGGAGACAGAGTATATCTCAAGGTCTCACCTTGTAAAGGTGTCCTTAGATTTGGAAAGAAGGGAAAGTTAGCTCCTAGATTTATGGGGCCTTATCCAATCATTGAACGGATTGGAAAGATAGCCTATAAGCTGGAGTTACCACATGAGTTGCATAAGTTGCATCCAGTGTTCCATATCTCCATGCTGAGAAAGTGTCATCCTGACACAGAGTTAGTTCTGCAACCTGTGGAGGTAGAATTAAATGATGATATATCATATGTTGAAGGACCTTTGATGATCCTTGAGAAAAGAATTAAAAAGCTGAAAAAGAAAGACATATGTCTTGGGAAAGTTCTCTGGCATCACCATGGCATTGAAGAAGCTACGTGGGAGCTAGAGGAAGAGATGAGGAGGAAGTACCCTTCTCTTTTCTCTTGATGATTTCGGGAACGAAATCCCTGTTAGGGGTGGATAATTTGTAACATCCCTAACTTGGGTTATGCTTTAACCCTAGATGTTTTGTTTAAGAAAGATAACTATATGCTTGCTCTTATCTTTTGAAAAGTAATTAAGGCTCAAGAGGAACTTATGTTTCATTTTTTTTCCTTTTTGAATAATGTTGAAAATAATGTTTTTCCCGTTTTGGACTAAAGTGCAAATTACCCAAGTTGAGGGGTTAACTTAAAAATATTACATGATAAAATGTTTCTCAAGTGTTGAAGCATCAGAAGAATGAGAACAATGCTGAGGTATGGCTTCCACAAGCCTGAGCACCAAGAAAGAGCTTATTAAGCAATGTTTGTGCATTAAAACCTAGTTTTGGTGTAATGTGCAATTTATCCAAAACCTAGAGTTCAATATGCAAAATACCACTTCTAGAGAGTCCCTAATGTTTCTTGGTATCAATTAGAGACAAGAAAATTAGAGGGGCGTCTCATTTGAATCTCTTTTGAGGAGAGATAATCTTGATAATAAAATAATCAAGATTTAAGCATAATTGAAATCCTAATTTAATTTGTAGCAAAATAAATATATTAATTGAAGTTCCCATTAATTAAAAAGGCTGTGGTTAAAATACTATAATGCAAGGACGTCCAAATGCCTTGAGTTGCACTGAAATATCCTAAGAAGGTGAAGAAATCCACTTTCATTTGTTAATTAAAAAGAATTGTCCACTAAAAATGGATAATATTATTATAATTATTAAGGTGCTTAAAGTAGTTGCTTTTAATTCAAGGATAAATAAGAGGTTTTTGAAGGCAAGGAATATGGCTTCGAAGGAAAGGAAGTGGAGGGGGGCATGTGGCAAGAAAATGGATGGATTTTCTTCTACTTTCTTTCTCCTAGAAAATCAATCACATATATTCAATTTTCTCCTTATTTAAAAGGCCATTTTGCAAACTACTTTCTTTCTTTGCTTGGGCTGAAGACTAAGGAGCTTAGGATCAAGAGGATAACGTGCCTCAACCTGTAGGTAAGCTCCATAGTCATCTTCAACCTTGATTTCATGGTGGAAATCGAAATTCAACACTCATTCTCTTCTTTTCTCCGTTCAAGGTCCAACCTTGATCATCCTTTGCATCCAAAGAGTTGAGAACGGACCTTGGACAGTTGAGGAAGCTTCATTCACCATTAAAGATGTGAATCTTGAATCTTGGATTCAACTTTGAAGGTGGGTTATATAACTTGAACCCTTAAATGTTATTATTGAATTCAACTCTTCATTTCATGTTGATCATTTCTTTCTTCTTGAAATTCCTTTTGGATAATTGACGAAATCACCATATGAATGGAAGTAGATTTTGAAGGTCTGAAGCTTTATGATGATGACCTCATCTTAACACACACCTCAATAAAAATTATGAGCAAACAGTTTCACCTTTTTGGTGACCAAATGGTCTCAATACCGTTTGAGGGCAAACAGTCTCAAAACCGATTGAGACCAAACAGTCTCAAGACCATTTGAGGTCAAGTGGTGTCATGGTTGGATGGAGATCCAATGGTTACAATTGATGTAGTCCCAAAGGTTTCAGCATTTTATGGTTCTTTGATTGCAAACCCTATATTGATTGAGGAACAAAACCCTAATTTAGGGTTAAGCAGTTTCAAGCTGATTTGACCATTCGGTCTCAAACCAATTGAGGGCCATTTGGTCTCAAACTGATTGGAGTTAATTATATTTTAAGATCAAACGGTGTCAAACCATTTAGAGTTGATCAATCTTCAAGTCCGTTTAAGGTCTAACGGTCTTCAGACCATTTGATGAACAAGTGACCAAGAGCATTTAAGGTCTAACGGTCTTCAGACCGTTTGATGAACAAGTGACCAATAGTGTTTAAGGTCTAATGGTCTTCAACCCGATTGGAGGATTGGGTTTAAGACCGTTTGAAGGTCAATTATCACAAGACCGTTTGATGGTCTAATGGTCTCAAACCGTTTGAAGAATTTGGACAAGACTGTTTAAGGTCTAACGGTCTTCAGACCATTTGTAGGTCAACTATCTCAAGACCGTTTGAGGGTCTAGTACCTCAAGACCGTTTGAAGGTCTAATTGATTCAAACCATGTAAGTATTATTAACCCTATAAGTGGTTGAAGAGTAACTCAAGGTCAAATTCAATGGAAGTGCCTCTAAGAACTTAGGTGATTAGTGTAATTAGAGTGATTATCACCCGATGCCTATGAAAGTAATAAATCCAATACACCATAATAAACATAGGTGTATGTAATTAGTGAAACATTAAATCAACTTAATAAGGCATGATGGTGATATGTGTTCCTAGCATATGGAACAATGATAAGTATGATTTAATACTTAAATAATGCTATGTGCTCCAAGATATGTGGAAGCACTGATTTAGGATTTGGATTAATGAGATAATCATGAAACCCTAATATAGGGTGAGGTTATGTGAAACCTTATTTTAATATGTTGTGTGAAACACTAATCTAGGGTGATGCCATGTGAAACCCTAATGCAGTAACGTGATGTGAAACTCTAATCCAGGGTGATGCTATGTAATGCTATATGAAACCCTAATATGAAACTCAAACCCTAATATAGAGTGAAGGTATGTGAAATCCTAATTTTGGGTTATAGTGCATGAAACCCTAATTTTGGGTAATGGGATGAGTATCCCTAATTGACATGAATTGGGAAACTTTAACCCTAATAAGGGAATAGTGATGTTATCTTTGTATTTCATATTGTTGATATGTAATTGATATGGTTGTTATCAAGTATACTAACCATGCAGGTATCATGAGGTGATGAGCATAACCAAGTATGAGTTATTATGTTAATGGGCCTTGTGAGCCATTAATTTGATTGTTTCCTAGTGAGAGGTGACTAGAGTTTTAATATTCCTAGTGAGCAATGTGAGATGCTTGTGTAAACAAGTATCATGAATACCTTGGTCAGATGACCTGGAGGTATTAGTTACCTGATAAGTGGTAACCTTGTTCAATGATGAATTAAGGGTTTGAATACCCAGATCTAGTAACCATGATGATGACATAGTGGAGGGGTGTGAATTCCCAGTAATGAGATTAGGGATTGAGATCCCCATGTTCTATAAAGATTTGAAAAGCACTTGATAAAAGAATTACATGTTTCTTTGTAACATTTGTTATAATAATTCTTGTTTGAAATCTTAATTGATGCTAAAAGAATATGGTAATGTACTTAACTAATCAAGTGGAATATTATCATGTAGATCCCTGGCCATAGATCCATCATCGTCAGTAGTTGGTGATGGTGAAACAGGTTTTCCTATGGGAACTCCTGGAATGCATATTTTTGAATATGTGGGGGTAATGGGTGAATATATCCTTACGCCTCATAGGAATGACTGCAGGCCATATCCTATGCACATGAATGGTTATGGACTATATCCCAATAAGAGTATGGCTATGGGCCATAAATCCACAATACCAGGCATTGGCTACGGGCCATATCCTTAAAAGAGTATATGCTATGGGCTATAACTCTATAGCGAATTTGCTAGTATACCCTGGAAAGATATTTAGTAGTGACACTCAATGTCCTACATATGGTCTCGTACTGACCGAGACAGATGAGGTGATGGAGTCCGGCTCTTCCATTGACCTATGTATGGAACTAATGCTTTACGTAATCGTGGTCGGTTGGAGCATGAACGGTATACTTCATCTCCTCAGGGCACATGTATGATTGTAAAATGTAATTAGCCGTGTAGTGTATTTTCTTAAGAATGAAATATGGAAATCATTGGTTGATGTTACAATGCTTATTGTATCCTAAATGGATAGATATTATACATGTTCTTCATATTCCTAATTAAACTGAATAGATGATTATTGCTTTATCATTTATTGTTGTAATGCCCAAAAAGATGATATTGCTCTATTCTGCTTAATAATGATTAAATCCTATAGTTTTATAAAGATTCCTCTGTTCAATTTATTATTGTTTACCCACAATATTAATGTTTCTGGCAGAGAGTTATGTCTCTTGCTGGGACAATTTCAATTGTCTCACCCCCGTGGGATCCAACATTTTTAGGTGGACGAGGACGAGGAGGTAGAAACCCTACAACAGGAGAAGGATAGCAGCACCAGGGATAGAAGTGACATCTTAGGTGGAGATACTGACTGACATGCCTTGTAGATATGAGTCCTATGTGTCGTCTCTGTACTCTCAGGTCCTAGGAGTTAGTAGTTAGTATTTTTAATGAATCGATCTGAGATTTTGGCTTGATGCCTCGAGGTTCTTATGCTGCCAGTGTATAGTTTTAACAGAGCAGTTGATGATTGTAATCCTCGAGAAGGGATGGTACAGGATATGTACTGATGAACCAGGATGTAAATAAAATGCATTGGTTCTTAATAAAAGAGTTTTCATGTGTTTGGATCTCTTTGTAAATGGTTTAAATTTTTAGTGATTTTCAGTAATCCATTGTTAATGATCGCTTCCACTTAGTTAATGGCGTTTTGTTTGAACAGTTCGTCACAAGATCTTCACAACAGCATCATGCACTTTAGGTCACATTCATGTCAAGATTAGCTTACTTAGTTATAAAAGTGCATAAGAATGGTCCATAAGGCATTTAGGGGCACAAGACATGATAATTTATTGATTTAAAGGTCACATACACATATTGAGAAACTTTAGATCAATAAAAGCATAAGGCTTAGCATCTATCAAAAAATTACACATAAGGCAATATAAAGACTCATTAAGTGTCAGAAGATCATCATTAACATTCAAGAGGTACCATGATTAAAGATGGCTTTATTAGATGGTGAGATCTATTGATATAGAGCATGAAAGGATATTTGAGTCACACTTGAGAAAGAATTATTATTAAATAAGTAGTCTTTTTCATAAAATCCCATTTAGGTCATTTAAGAAACATAGATCACATTAGGGTTCATATGGTGAGAAAAAGGTCAAAGTTAATGACATTAAGACGTTCAATCAACTGATATTATGCCAAAATCATATTTTAAGGCATAAAAAATAAGTGTGTGCGTTAAATAGCATTAAACATCTTAAGAAGACTACAAAACATGCATTTTGGAAGTAGGCTTTGGAAGTGTTTTATTAAAAATTTCACATTTTTATTATCAAAATGACATATTGTATGCCTATATTTTGATAAAAGGTTGATTTTCAGTGATTTATGAAAGATAGGACACTTTTCATGAATTAGTGTGCACCTCATCACGCTAAACGAGATTACTTAAAACATAAAACACAATAACTACTAACTAATCACATAGCTAGAAAAAAATTGGAAGAATTAAAACCAAAATTTCACATCATGAAAAAGTTCTGAGACATTTATATGAAGGTCCATCTTTTACCATAATTGATATACCATAACAGGTATATAGAACTGAATCCAGTGGTCTCAGCCACATCCTGTATATAAAAGAGATATTTCCACATGTACATGCCATATATTACAAACATTGGCATACTGCCAAAAACTCGTGTTGATACAAGTATATGATTTGTAAAACACATCCCATACCCAGACTTGAGAGTACAGGGACACACTAGACCACTACTACTAACATCTACAACTGTCCTACCTTCTGAGATTACTAATCTCCAGTATTCTCTTCTTCCACAACACATCTCGACCATGTTGCCCACGACCACCTAAAAGATGTGGTGACCCACATGTGAGACCCATGTCCTAGCGACGGATGTAACTCTCTCCAATAGATATTGATTACAACATATTAATATTATAGATTGAGAAGATTGAGTATTGAATAAGCAATTAAGCAGATTGAATAGTTTGAGCATACTAAGAAAGTTTAAGCAAACAAACTTAACAACAAGTATAATTACTCATATGTCATAAGATTACATCCCATAAGAATTGTGTAGTATAAAGACGAGGTAAGGGCTAAACAACCATTTTTAAATGTATATAAACCTAGAGAATATACTACACGACTTGTACTACATCTTTTATTATGCCCTAAGGAGTTTGAGTCGTATTACTCAAAGTCCAACTAACCACTGCAAAGTCAAAATCAGTTCCATACAAGATCTAGGAAGAGACATACTCTAAGATCTTATCCATACTCAGTCAGTATGAGTCTTCACTGCAGTGACATATCAGTCAACTATCAACAATGACATATAGTCAAGCTGATAACAACTAGTATATCCTTAATGCATGTCACAACACTAGACACCAAGGTATGCAAAACAACTAAATCCAATGCTATCAGCCACATCTTGTATACAAAAGAGATTTTTTCACATGTACATTCCATATATTACAAACACTGGTATACTGCCAAAAACTTGTGTCGATACAAGTATATCATATATAAAACACATCCCATACCCAAACTTGAGAGTACAAGGACGACACTAGAACTCTACTACTAACATCTACATCTATCCAACCTTCTAAGATTACCGATCATTAGGCTACTCTTCTTCCATAGAACGACCTCGACCACATTGCCCATGATCACCTAAAAAGATGTGGTGACCCATGGGTGAGACCCATGTCCCAGTGAGAGATATAACTCTCTCCAATAGATATTAATAACATCAGATTAATTAACAATAGTAGATTGAGCAGATTGAGTATTAAATAAGCAATTAAGAAGATTGAACAGTTTAAGGATACTAATCAAGTTTAAGAAAATAAACTCAACAACACGTATAATTAATCATATGTCACAATATTACATCCTATAAGAACTATGTAGTATAAAGACAAGGTAAGGGTTAAGCAACCATTGTGAAATGTATATAACCCTAGAAAATATACTAAATGGCTTGTATTACATCTTTTATTATGCACCTGGGAGTTTGAGTCGTATCACTCAAAGTCCAATTGACCACTAAAAAGTCAAAATCAGTTTCATACAAGATATAGGAAGAACCAGACTCCATGATCTTCTCCATACTTGGTCATTACAAGTTTGCACTGCAGTAACATATCAGTCAACTGTCAACAATGATATGTAGTCAAGATGATAACAACTAATCCTCCCATGATACAGGCCATGACATTAGACACCAATGTATGTAATGTAAAACCTTATTCACATTATACATATAATCACCAAGACACGACCGCAACTGTTCTCAAAAGAAGGCTAGGTATGACCGCAACCATCCTTCCTACACACTTGGGGTTAGGATAATAAGTACCTCATTTATTCAACAATATGCACTCTGAGTTTTATTGAGGAATACTCATTTCACCATCTAGAAAGTTCTGACACTGAAAATGGCTCTATGGCTCAGGGCTCTACATGATTAGCGTTACCCTTGAATTATTACCATCAATTGGATGAATTAACACTTCATCATAGAAATGGACATACAACCCTAATTCAATTATATCAAGAGTATAAATATGCAACTTCAGTAGATATGAAATGTATGAGGTATACAATCTTAACCACATTACCACATTATACTTATTCGTTCACAATTCATGGGATCACATTTGTCATCATACCATTACAAGATACCAATTTCTTATCATAGAGTTGAGGGTTCCAACCCTTAATATTTCATGAAGAGGATTATACCTTCATCAGGGATCAACTATGCCCAATGGGTCATAAAGACCATGATATCAATCCCTGCAAGATCATTATATATCTTTCAATGCCTTCAGACAAGGCTCAATGAGTCATCAATCACGCATGTGACCTATAGCAAGGACTATGGTATTTATTTAGCATCATGTCAGGGTGTCAATAAAAGAAGAGAGAATTTCAATATCACATTTAATCATTCAAGAAGGAAGGTTATAACTAATCACCATCATTTGGTTTCATTAGGTTAGGTGTAACATGATCTTATCACCTTAGAGTTACACACCCACTTATTATAGTGATTAAGCAAGTATACTCATACGAGGGAAAATGTAAGACTACAAGTTAAAGGGTGTTGTACCATCAAATTCTCATTTTTAGAACCAATGAGTTATACTATAAGCTTCACTATAAACCACAGAATGTTGGAGCATCCAATCTAAACCATTGAGTCAACTTTATCTATCAAAACCATTAATTGGAGTATAGGTCAAATCCTTGAATCAATTAACTTAAGGAACCATTGGTTTAGGGTTTTAAAGGAACAACAAATAAAACCTTGACCCACCATTAGTTGTATCACCTATTCTACCATCATTAGTGACACATTGTGTCAGCACCAGTTAATAGGGTCAACACTAGTATCATTTTTCACCATCGAGTGTTGAACTAATGTCAACATTGGTTGATACCATCATTAGGAAACCAAACCATCGATTCGTAAGCTTCCAACAAAGCCAAAACCTAACCTAAGGTGTGGCCATTGGTTGACACCACCAGTTGTCACCCTTGGTCACCACCATAAGATGTCATGAATACAACACCACCATTTGTTGCAATGATAACACCATTGGGTCATGTTTTAGAGAAGAAAACAACTTAGAAACCCTAGTATAGACCACGGTTTGATAGGTGTTTAGCACCATTGGTTTCCATACCAACCTGATATAAGTTATCTCTTATCTTAGGAAGAATGTGCAAATAGTTCAAGATTCATCTAGAACTGGAAACAAAATAGGGAACAACATAAAAATTGAAACCCTAAGCAAGCATACCTTCTTAATGCTTAGATCATCATTTTTAAGAAGAACATGAGCTGAAAAGCTTATAGTAAGCAATATAAGTGAATATGGTTATAAAAATTACCACTAGGGAGAAGGTAAGATCCCAAATAGTAAGAAACTTGAGCAATAAAGGTAGGAAAAACTCTAGGTAAGCTCTAAAATCGGCCAAGTAACACCTTTCTCCATAAGAGAAGCAAATCCTAGGTAGAAGATGCAAGAAAGGTAGGTTCTTGAGCTTTACAGAAAACTTTACCATGGAAGACCATGGTTCTGACCTGGAGGAAGGTAGGAGATAGAACAAAAGCAAAATAAAAGGAGGAAAGAAGGAGATATTACTTGTTTAGGTCAAGATTAGAAAAAGGGGGGCTTTAGAAACCCTAAAGGAAGCAAAAGGAAACCCTAGGTGCTTCCACCAAGAAGGTCAGCACCTTCTTTTTCCTTAGACATCTCCTCCATGGCTAGACAGAGAGGGGACAAGTTCTTTGCAGGAGGGAAGTGATAGAGACCAAAAATTTTGGTTGGGAGATTAAGGATAGGTATATAAAGCTTGAGGATAAGGAAAGGACCAAGTTTGAGGTGTCCAAGTAGCTCTCCATGTGTCAATGTCTAGAACCTACTACAGCCATGCAACAGAAACTCCACTAGTTGTGGAGTCTTCCAGGACACTATTTGTTTGCCTCCCAGCCAACCACCATCTATTCAGGGGTGGTGACCATCATTTGTTCATGTCTAGATCAATAGGTTGTTGAACCATCGTTTGATCACCCTATAAGTGAACCATCGGTTCACAAGGACCAAACCAAAAAAACCATTGACCTAGGACCATTCTAGGAAAACCACTTATTGTCCTGCCGATTGGTGACCATCATTTGTTGACCAAGCCAGTGGGACCACCGAGTGTTAGCCTTCAAAGAGGCTCATCCATGGAGGGGTAAACCCTAATTCACCCTTGAAGAGAATTACCACCAAACCAAGGTACAATTGAGCACCCAATGGCTCAACAAGATCAAGAATGATAAGAAAACATATAAGGAACATAGTGCATGTGAAAAATTACAATATAACCTCCCATTTGGGTAAATTGTAGAAAATACAAAATGTAAATAAAATTGCATATCTTGCATAAACAATGTTCAAATCAGACCAAACTTGAAATTTAAACTTGCCACATGATATTAAACTTCTCACAAGGTTAGATTAAAGTTTTAAGAATTAAATTATGGTAATTAATCTCGTTCAATACTATAAGAATGTTCAAGGGTTTTACAATTAGAAAGAGGGATAGAAATATAAACACCTCGTTGGCACTGAGTCGGCACACTCTGATTGGGTGGCATTGGGCTATTCTTATGCTGGCTTGGTGCAGGTCCAACAACCCCCCACTTTGATTGGTCAAGGAGTGTTAGAGGCCTAGGGGTGGTGCGGCTCAAAGGGAGACTGTTGGATCTGGGTCCTCTTTGGACTTGAACAATATCGAGGGAAGTTGTCCTTCTACTTCCTAGAGCAACTGTCCACGCACAACGGATGTTGTGAAGCGGTACATCACCGACAAGGGGAGTGAAGCCCATAATAATGAGTAGAGGGCTTGGGTGAATGAACATTTTCCTTTTTTAGGCCATCCCACAACCAATCCCATTATGTTTGTGCCATTTATCAATAGGAGGACCAATAGCCCAAAGCTCCATGGCGACGACAACGTTGGAGCTTCAATAAAGAAGAAAGGAAGGAAAGAGGGGGTAGTAGGGTATGAAAAGGAATGGAATGAGAGGGGAAAGAAAGAGGGAAGCAAGGTCAAGTGAATGGGAGAATCAATTTCACAAAAAGTAGTCAAAACCAAGGTGATTGGGTGGTGCAAGGTGAGGTTAGGTGGTGGATGCACTAGCTCCACTGGTGTTGCTACAGAGTTTGAAAACACAATCTAAGTCATTAATTCAAGGTAGGGGATCTATTTTAGTATAGAAGAAAGGAAAGAAAGAGGAGTAGGAGGGTGCAAAAAGGATTAGAATAAGAGGGGCAAGAAAGAGGGAAGAAAGGGGAAGTGAATGGGAGCATCAATTTTACAGAAAGGAGTCGGGACAGTGGTGATTGGGTGGACCAAGGTGAGGTGAGGTCATAATTAAGTGTCACACGATCATAGTTAACATTTAAGAGGCACCATAATTAAATATGACTTTATTAGTGGGTGAGATCGACTGATCTTGGGCATGAAAGGAGATCTAAGACACACTTGACTAGTGCTTCAGAGCCAGAGGCTCCCATACTAGCCAACAAGAGGTGACTAGATGTGCCCCACAGAACTCAAACACACGTGATCTCTCAAAATTTATAATAACCCTAACAAGATATTATCACAACACTAAATAGGTCACCCGCAAGTGCACCGGGTACTATTATATAAGTGATAGGCAAGAGTAGGGGTAAATCCTTAGGGACAGAGGGGGCACTAGAGCTAAGTTAGCATTGTCTATGTTCCTAATGTGGAGACTAGGGTTGAAGGGTTTAAAAGGGGTTGTTTGATTGTTAAACTATGTGAACAAGCAAGTAAAGGCAATATGAAATCTAAGTCATCGCAAACCCTAAATTATCCTAAGCAAGAAAGTCTAAGGAACTAGATTAAGCAACTAGATAGACAGGAGCAAAGGTTAACTACACTATACTAATTGAGTAATTAGCAACTAAGAATAAAATTAACCACTAGAAAGAGAGCAAGAACCTAAGTTAACCCTAAAGAGCAAAACTAAGAAGTTAACTAGATTTAACAAAGGCAATTAAACTAGATTAGAATGAACAAGCTAAGAAGGAAAAATGGGTTTTAAGCAATGAGATTAGGTAGGTGGGCCATTTGGGAATGTGGTTTGATATTAGTTGGGGGATGTCAACATAGCATGCAATTATCACAATTCAATCTAGATTACCAAACCAAACAACAAGGCAAGTGCTATTAGAATGTGCCCTATACTACTAGTTGGAGAACTAGGGTTAGGTGTAATTGTAGTAGGACTTGTCAAGTCTAGGTTTCTAGAGTGAGTGGCATTAGGGAAATTGAGAGTCAAGGGTAGAAATGGGAGTAGAGATGAGGGTTTTTCACCTCATGCCACTAGCCATCTAGCCTTTAGAAAGCTCTAGGAAATTATACTAATCACACTTACACTAGCGACTTAGATCTCACACTCACTTGTAGAAGGAGGGATATGTATGTATGAACAAAGGGGGCTAGATAGGGATCCACTAATTGGACCTAGGATCCAGTCCTAAGATTGCCACATACACTCCAATTCCTCCTAGAATCTAAGTGTCATCAAACATCTCAAAGCAAGTAATCCATGTTAAAAGCACAAATCACATCCAATAAAATAAGAAATGAGATATAAGCAAGAGGCAATCATCATAGATAGAAATCATGTTCATTACAAGTTATTTCCCCCCAACATGGTATCAAAGTCACATTTTTACCCCAAACAGCCCACCACTAGGGGCTTAGCTAGACATAATCAAAGAAATAATAAAAGAAAGGGGAAGAAGGGGATAGGACTCCATGGAGCTCGGGTTAGATATTCCTTCTTCACCTCCTAGTAGCTTGGGGACGACCTCTCTCCTCCAATGGTGCAGATGGGCATGAGAATATGGGGGATTATGGAGGAAAACCTAGAAATCTAGGTTTCTAAGGTGGAAATGAGGGGGAAATGGTGGATGGAGAGCATAAATGCAGGGAAAGTGCAATGAATGCTCAAGTTGTGGGTGGAGAGGAGTAATGGCATTTGGGCATGTAACCTTTGTGCTCCATCCACCACCTATGTATATATAGGTGGTGGGGAAGCACTAGGGTAAGTAGGGGTATAATAGGAAAATAGTGTAGAAAAAGGGTAGGGTTAGTTGGTCACCACGGCTGTGTTGACATGACCAAGGTATGAAAGGGAGTGGAAAGGCAAAGTATATGTGGTGTCCACAGTCATGGTGGGGTGCCACGGTCATGTTGGGTAAGGGGTTCCACGACCGTGGTGAGGTACCACAACCATGCTGGAGGAGGAGGTCATGGGTGTGGGGAGTGCCACGGGCGAGGCAGTCTTCAAGGGCCATGGTTGTGGTGAGTGGCCACGATCATGGTCATACAATCATAAAATGGGCCGCTTCCCTATTGATTTTGGGGGACTTGGTGCATAATTCCAACGGCCATTGCGGGAGGCCACGGCTGTGTTGTCTTCTGCTGGCCACGGCTGTACTGAGTAGTCATGGTCGTGGTGTCTTCAATGGGCCACGACCGTAGTGTGTTTAGTGCAAAAACAGTGACTTCCCTGTTGATTCTTGAACATAATTCACACGACCGTGGTGGATGCCCACTGTTGTGTTGGGGTCTTCAGTGGCTAAATTGACTTCAATGTTCATCATCAATGGACTTCTTTGCTTGATGTCAAATCTTGGTCATTAGGGGTAGGTTGAGGGATCTTTGGGGCCTTATTTGGACCCCTCCATGAGCAGAGAAACCCTAGAACTCCTTCCTTATCTCTCATCCATTCAAAGCATGAACCAAGTACCTAAAAATAATACAAAGAATGTTCATAAGTGCATTTGATAGTAATACTCATATTGGGGGATTTAACTTACATTCTACTATGTAGATGTGAATAAAGTACAAAATGGCACAAGATGGAGCCCTAAAATAGGGCTGCATCACCACCCCAAACTTAAAACATACTTGTCCTCAAGTATGCTCCAACTTAATCTCTCTTTTTAGTTTTCTTTCAATAAACAAGAATGATAAATGCATATCAACATATTATTGACTAAGTGGTCTTGGAAGTGACTAAGTGCATGTGTTCCACCTCTCTCATCTCCTCTTTAACATACTAATCATGAAATGAGTGCTGAGCATACAAACTTCAAATATAAAGCATAGAATACACAAGCTTTCCATATGTCCTTCATATCATTCTGGGTAAACCGTTTCATGTTGGCGTTAATCAAAGATGTCCAGGAGTGTCGTTTCACTTTCATGCATTCAATCGTATGCCTCAAACCACACCAAATGACCCACATGGTTGTAGAAAAGGGTAGATCGAGCTAGATTTGATGTTTTCAAGCTCAATAGGTATGAAAATAGAAGAAAGGGTTGTGGAAAGATTTTTGGAGTGCTATTACATATAGCACTCATCTTTTATTTATTTGAATGCTCTTAAATAGGAGGATACTTTTATTTTATTTTTTCTTTCTTTTTCTTTTCTTTTCTTTGCCCTTGATGTAAATAGGGCATATGGTGGATAGAGTGAAGTGGGGAGATGTAGGTATGGCCACCCCAAACTTTTGGAGGTGGCCAAGGCTGATTATGTGCACTAGGGCATCCTTTCATGAGGCGGAGAGGTATGAAGATGGTGAAAGAAGAGTTGAGTCAAAGAGGGGTCACCAGTGTAGTCTTCAACATAAGATTTCCTGCATGAAAGATAATTCAACACTTCATCAAATGATATCACACCACATGATTGAACAACATAGCATTCACATTTATATCAAGTGATTCCATAGTCTCTAAGCGTTTGTAGCTTGCTCAATTTACAATTCAACCAGAATATTCACAAACTTTAGAGAAGTGGTGCACATGTAAAAAGTCAACAATAAAGATCATATAGCAATAAAATATAAGAAAACGGCATGCATTTGTCAAAAGACCAAAATTTCATTTCAAACAGTGGAGATTGAGTCAAAACATGCTTTTAGGCAAGAACATTCAAGTTTGGGAAAAATTGGCCAAAATGGTGTCAATTTGCCTTCAATCACATCTAAACCTATATTTAGGGAATTTAAAACATAAAGCAGCAAATCCTAGTTAAAACACACAAAAATTACCAAAAATCTACATGAGAATGCAATGTATGACATGGGAGAGCAAAAAAGAGCAATTTTTTAAAAAATTTATGCAAAAATGCATGAAATTAGACTACATGTATGCATGAATGTAGGAAGGCACACAAGGTTAGGATAGACAAGAAATAAAGTTAGTCAAACCATTTGCTCACCTTGTAAAAATTTAGCACAAAGTACATAAATAAGAATGTGGTAAAAGAAGGGCTTACCGCCCTACCATCCCAAACTTTTAAATCATGTTGTCCTCAATATGAGGTATTCTTTTACATCAATAGGTCCATAATCCACAGTTAGAAAATTGATCAAGTATACAATGTTTATCCTTTGATCCACTACTACTGTTGCGTTTAGCAATATTCCCAAGGGCTTCCTCTTAGTTCTATCACCCAAGACGAGGATACAATCCACTAGTTCCATTTTCTTAAGGCCAAGTCATAGGTACATGCTCAATGGCATAATGCTTGTCCCTACACCTAAATCAAGGCGAGCGCGCTCAACAGGTTGTGCACCGATGTAGCATGCGATGAGAGGGACTCTCGGATCGTCCCTTTTTATTTTGGAAAACCAATATCCAAGATGAAATTCACTAATTTTGTTGTGATGATTTCCTTGGGTGGCAATAACACCAGTTTTCTCTTCCCCATGCAAACATCCTTCGCCAATGAAAAGAATGCTTTGATGCCTGCCATTCCTTGATTAAAGTACCCTAGGAGGTTCATGATACTACTACTCCTCTCTTAGAGAAAGGGGTCTTCTAAAGCCTCATGGAATTGCTCCCCACTTGCATCAAACGTTTCTGCAGCAATTTGCAGACCTTGAGGAGGTATGATGGTGATTCTTGTCTCATGGGGAGGTTTTGGCTCCCAATAAGGAATTGCATCAAGTGTTTCTATGTCAATGGCATGTGGGGTAGAAAACATGATCTTGTTACAAAAGGATGGAAGAACCAAATCTCTTGCACTTTCATCACTTCCAAGAAAGGGTGGGACAGCTGAGGATGCTTCTTCATACACAACGAGAGCAGTGGGAACTTGGATGCACTCAGTATTCTCAAGAAGTAAATGAGCAGCAAATTCTTTGGCACTTTTGTGATCTCTACTAGACTTTTCTAGCATTGAGTCCTTGTCATCAACCTTAATCATTTTCTTCTCCCTTTTTTCAAGCTTGTGAGCAGCTTCTCTTCCCCATATTACAAACACCATATTCACTTATTCATGGGAAGAAGGAAGGGCTTGTGAAGATGAAGGTGGTGGCGGTATTTGATGAGGTGAGTTAGGATTTTGGAGTATGATTGGTTGTCCGAGAGGTTGTTGTGGAGGTAGTGGTTGATAGGTGTGTGGTAGCGGTGGGGGATATTGATAGTTGAATGGGGGTTGGTGAGGTGGCAGAACATATGGGTGTGGTGGTCCTTGGTATTGGAGGAGTGGGGATGCTTGGTCTTGTGGTGGGACAAGGTAAGGGCTAAACAACCATTGTTAAATGTATATAACCCAAGAGAATATACTATATGACTTGTATTACATCTTTTGTTATGCCCTAGGGAGTTTGAGTCGTATTACTCAAAGTCCAACTAACCACTGCAAAGTCAAAATCAATTCCATACAAGATCTAAGAAGAGACATACTTCAAGATCTTATCCATACTCAGTCAGTATGAGTCTGCAAAATAGTGACATATCAGTCAACTGTCAACAATGACATATAGTCAAGATGATAACAACTAGTCTGTCCTTGATAGATGTCACAACACTAGACACCAAGGTATGCAAAATAACTAAATACAGTGGTCTCAGCCACATATTGTATACAAAAGAGATATTTTCACATGTACATTCCATATATTACAAACATTGGTATACTTCCAAAAACTCGTGTTGATACAAGTATATCATATATAAAACACATCCCAAACCTAGACTTAAGAGTACAAGGATGACACTACAACTCTACTACTAACATCTACATCTATCCAACCTTATAAGATTACCGATCACCAGGCTACTCTTCTTCCGTAGCACGACCTCGACCACATTGCCCACGATCACCTAAAAAGATGTGGTGACCCACGGGTGAAACCCATGTCCCAGTGAGAGATATAACTCTCTCCAATAGATATTGATTACATTAGATTAATTAACAATAGTAGATTGAGCAGATTGAGTATTAAATAAGCAATTAAGAAGATTGAACAGTTTAAGGATACTAAGCAATTTTAAGAAAATAAACTCAACAACACATATAATTAATCATATGTCACAATATTACAGCCTATGAGAACTATGTAGTATAAATACAAGGTAAGGGCTAAGCAACCATTGTGAAATGTATATAATCCTAGAAAATATACTAAATGGCTTGTATTACATCTTTTATTATGCCCCTGGGAGTTTGAGTCGTATCACTCAAAGTCCAACTGACCACTGCGAAGTCAAAATTAGTTTCATACAATATATAGGAAGAACCAGACTCCAAGATCTTCTATATACTTGGTCATTACAAGTTTGCACTATAGTGACATATCACTCAATTGCCAAAAATGATATGTAGTCAAGATGATAACAACTAGTCCTCCCATGATACAGGTCATGACATTAGACACCAAGGTATGCAATGTAAAACCTTATTCACATTATACATATAATCACCAAGACACAGCCGCAACTGTTCTCAAAAGAGTGCTAGGTATGACCACAACCATCCTCCCTAAACACTTGGGGTTAGGATAATCAGTACCTCAATTATTCAACAATATGCACTCCGTGTTTCCCTGAGGAATACTCATTTCACCATCTAGAAAGTTATGACACTAAAGATGGCTCTATGGCTCAGGGCGCCACATGATTAGGGTTACCCTTAAATTATTACCATCAATTGGATGAATTAACACTTCATCATAGAAATGGACATACAACCCTAATTCAATTATATCAAGAGTATAAATATTGCAACTTCAGTAGATATGAAATGTATGAGGTATACAATCTTAATCACATTACCACATTATACTTATTCGTTCACAATTCATGGGATCACACTTGTCATCATACAATTACAAGATACCAATTGCTTATCACAGAGTTCCAGGGTTCCAACCCTTAATATATCATGAAGAGGATTATACCTTCATCAAGGCTCAACTATGCCCAATGGGTCATAAAGACATGATATCAATCCCTACAAGATCATTCTATATCTTTCAATGCCTTCAGACAAGGCTCAACAAGTCATCAATCACGCATGTGACTTATAGTAAGGACTATGGTATTTATTTAGCATCATGCCAGGGTGTCAATAAAAGAAGAGAGAAGTTCATTATCACATTTAATCATTCAAGAAGGATGGTTATAACTAATCGCCATCATTTGGTTTCATTAGGTTAGGTGTAACATGATCTTATCACCTTAGAGTTACACACCCACTTATTATAGTAATTAAGCAAGTATACTCATACGAGGGAAAAAGTAAGACTACAATTTCTTGGGTGTTGTACCATCAAATTCTCATTATTAGAACCAATGCATTATACTATAAGCTTCATTATAAACCACTGAATGTTGGAGCATCCAATCTAAACCATTGAGTCAACTTTATCTATCAAAACCATCGATTGGAGTATAGGTCAAATCCTTGAATCAATTAATTTAAGGAACCATTGGTTTAGGGTTTTAAATGAACAACAAATAAAACCTTGACCCACCATTAGTTGTATCACCTATTATACCATCATTAGTGACACATTGTATCACCACCAGTTAATAGGGTCAGCACTAGTATCATTTTTCACCATCGAGTGTTGAACTAATGTCACCATTGGTTGATACAAGCATTAGGAAACCAAACCATCAATCGGTAAGCTTCCAACAAAGCCAAAACCTGACCTAAGGTGTGGACATTGGTTGACACCACCAGTTGGCACCCTTGGTCACCACCATAAGATGTCATGAAGAGAACACCACCAGTTGTTGCAATGATAACACCATTTGGTCATGTTTTAGAGAAGAAAACAACTTAGAAACTCTAGTATAGACCATGGTTTGATAGGTCATTAGCACCATTGGTTTCCATACCAACCTGATATTAGTCATATCTTACCTTAGGAAGAATGTGCAAATAGTTCAAGGTTCATCTAGAACTAGAAACAAAATATGGAACACTGTAAAAATTGAAACCCTAAGCAAGCATAGCTTCTTAATGCTTATATCATCATTTTTAAGAAGAACATGAGCTGACAAGCTTATAGTAAGTAATATAAGTGAATATGGTTATAACAATTACCACTAGGTAGAAGGTAAGATCCCAAACAACAAGAAACTTGAGCAAGAAAGGTTGGAAAAACTCTAGGAAAGCTCTAAAATCGGCCAAGTAGCACCTTTCTCGACAAGAGAAGCAAATCTTAGGTAGAAGATGCAAGAAAGGTAGGTTCTTGAGCTTTACAACAAACTTTACCATGGAAGACCATGGTTCTAACCTGGAGGAAGGTAGGAGATAGAAGAAAAGCAAAATAAAAGGAGGAAAGAAGAAGATCTTACTTGTTTAGGCCAAGATTACAAAAAGGGGGATTTAGAAACCCTAAAGGAAGCAAAAGGAAACCCTAGGTGCTTCCACCAAGAAGGTCAGCACCTTCTTTTTCCTTGGACATCTCCTCCATGGCTAGATAGAGAGGGGACGAAGTTCTTAGTAAGAGGGAAGTGATAGAGACCAAAAGTTTTGGTTGGGAGCTTAAGGATAGGTATATAGAGCTTGAGGATAAGGAAAGGACCAAGCTTGAGGTGTCCAAGTAGCTCTCCATGTGTCAATGGCTAGAACCTACTACAGCCATGCAACAGAAACTCCACTGGTTGTGGAGTCTACCAGGCCACTATATGTTTGCCTCCCAGGCCAACCACCATATGTTGAGGGGTGGTGACCATCGTTTGTTCATGTCTAGATCAATAGGTTGTTGAACCGTCATTTGATCACCCTATAAGTGAACCATCGGTTCACAAGGACCAAACCAAAAAAACCATTAACCTAGGACCATTCTAGGAAGACCACTTATTGTCTCGCCGATTGGTGACCACCGTTTGTTGACCAAGCCAGTGGAACCACTGAGTGTTAGCCTTCAAAGAGGCTCATCCATGGAGGGGTAAACCCTAATTCACCCTTGAAGAGAATTACCACCAAACCAAGGTACAATTGAGCACCCAATGGCTCAACAAGATCAATAATGATAAGAAAACATCTTAGGAACATAGTACATGTGAAAAATTACAATAGAAATCTCCCATTTGGGTAAATTGTAGAAAATCCAAAATGTAAATAAAATTGCATATCTTGCATAAACAATGTTCAAATTGGACCAAACTTGAAATTTAAACTTGTCGCGTGATATTAAACTTCTCACAATGTTAGATTAAAGTTTTAATAATTAAATTATGGTAATTAATCTTGTTCAACACTATAAGCATGTTCAAGGGTTTTGCAATTAGAAAGAGGGATAGAAATATAAACACCTCGTTGGCACTGAAATGGCACACTCCGATTGGGTGGCATTGGGCCATTCTAATACTAGCTTGGTGCAGGTCCAACAAACCCCCACTTTGATCGGTCAGGGAGTGTTGGAGGCCAAGGGGTGGTGTGGCTCAAAGGGAGATTGTTGGATCTGGGTCCTCTGTGGACTTGAACAATATCGAGGGAAGTTGTCCTTCTCCTTCCTAGAGTAATTGTCCATGCACAACAGATGTTGTGAAGCGGCACGTCACCAACAAGGGGAGTGAAGCCCACAATTACAAATAGAAGGCTTGGGTGAATGAACATTTTCCTTTTGTAGGCCATCCCACAACCAATTCCATTTTGTTTGTGCCATTTGTCAATAGGTGGACAAATAGCCCAAAGCTCCATGGCGACGACAAAGTTGGATCTTCACTAAAGGTAGTAGGGTGTGAAAAGGAATGGAATGAGAGGGGAAAGAAAGAGGGAAATAAGGGCAACTAAATGGGACAATCAATTTCACAAAAAGTAGTCGAAACCAAGGTGATTGGGTGGTGTAAGGTGAGGTTAGGTGGTGGATTCACTAGCTCCACTGGTGTTGCTACAGAGTTTGAAAACACAATCTAGGTCATTAATTCAAGGTAGGGGATCTATTTTAGTATATAAGAAAGGAAAGAAAGAGGGGTAGGAGGGTGCAAAAAGGATTAGAATGAGAGGGGCAAGAAAGAGGGAAGAAAGGGGAAGTGAATGGGAGCATCAATTTTACAGAAAGGGGTTGGGACAGAGGTGATTTGGTGGACTAAGGTGAGGTGAGGTCATAATTAAGTGTCACAAGATCGTAGTTAACATTTAAGAGGCACTATAATTAAATATGACTTTATTAGTGGGTGAGATCGACTGATCTTGGGCATGAAAGGAGATCTAAGACACACTTGACTGGTGCTTCCAAGCTAGAGGTGCCCACACTAGCCAACAAGAGGTGACTAGATGCACCCCACAGAACCTGAACACACGGGATCTCTCAAAATTTATAATAGCCCTAAAAAGATTTGATCACAACACTAAATAGGTCACCCGCAAGTGCACATGGTACTATTGTAGTATAAGTGATAGGTAAGAGTAGGGGTCGATCCTCAGGGACAGAGGGGGTACTAGAGCTAAGTTAGTGTTGGCTATGTTCCTAATGTGGAGACTATGATTGAAGGGTTTAAAAGAGGTTGTTTGATTGTTAAACTAAGTGAATAGGCAAGTAAAGGCAATATGAAATCTAAGTTATCACAAATCCTAAATTATCCTAAGCAAGCAAGTCTAAGGAACTAGATTAAGCAACTAGCTAGACAGGAGCAAAGGTTAACAACACTATACTAGTAGAGTAATTAGCAACTAAGAACAAAATTAACCACTACAAAGAGAGCAAGAACCTAAGTTAACCCTAAAGAGCAAAACTAAGAAGTTAACTAGATTTAACAAAGGCAACTAAACTAGATTAGCATGAACAAGATAAGAAGGAAAAATGGGTTTTAAGCAATGAGATTAGGTAGGTGTGCCATTTGGGAATGTGGTTTGATATTAGTTGGGGGATGTCAACATAGCATGCAATTATCACAATTCAATCTAGATTACCAAACCAAACAACAAGGCAAGTGCTATTAGAATGTACCATATACTACTAGTTGGAGAACTAGGGTTAGGTGCAATTCTAGTAGGACTTGTCAAGTCTAGGTTTATAGAGTAAGTGGCATTAGGGAAATTGAGAGTCAAGGGTAGAAATGGGAGTAGATATGAGGGTTTTTCACCTCATTCCACTAGCCATCTAGCCTTTAGAAAGCTCTAGGCAATTGCACTAATCACACTTACACTAGCGACTTAGATCTCACACTCACTTGTAGAAGGAGGGATGCGTATGTAGGAACAAAGGGGGCTAGATAGGGATCCACTAATTGGACCTAGGAGCCACTCCAAAGATTTCCACATACACTCCAATTCCTCCTAGAAGCTAAGTGTCATCAAACATCTCAAAGCAAGCAATCCATGTTAAAAGCACAAATAACATGCAATAAAATAAGAAATGAGATATAAGAAAGAGGCAATCATCATAGATAGAAATCATGTTCATTAAAAGTTATTTTCCCCCAACATGGTATCAAAGTCACATTTTTACCCCAAACAGCCCACCACTAGGGGCTTAGCTAGACATAATCAAAGAAATAGCAAAAGAAAGGGAAGAAGGGGATATGACTCCATGGAGCTCAGGGTAGATCTTCCTTCTTCACCTCCTAGCAGCTTGGGGACGACCTCTCTCCTCCAATGGTGCAGATGGGCATGAGAATATGGGGGATTATGGAGGAAAACCTAGAAATCTAGGTTTCCAAGGTAGAAATGAGGTGGAAATGGTGGATGGAGAGCATACATACAAGGGAAGTGCAATGAATGCTCAAGTTGTGGGTGGAGAGGAGTAATGGCAGTTGGGCATGTAACCTTCATGCTCCAGACACCACCTATGTTTACATAGGTGGTGGGGAAGCACTACGGTAAGTAGGGGTATAATAGGAAAAATAGTGTAGAAAAAGGGTAGGGTTAGTTGGTCACCACGGCTGTGTTGATGTACCACAACCATGGTGGGGGTAGCATGGAACGGTCATGGGGGTGTGGACACGACCAAGGTGTGAAAGGGAGTGGAAAGGCTAAGTATAGGTGGTGGCCACGGTCGTGCTGGGTAAGGGGTGCCACAGCTGTGGTGAGGTACGACAGCCATGTTGGAGGAGGAGGTCATGGGCGTAGGGAGTGCCACGGGCGAGGCAGTCTTCAAGGGCCATCGCTGTGGTGAGTGGCCACGATCGTGGTCATACAAGCATAAAATGGGCCACTTCCCTTTTGATTTTGGGGGACTTGGTGCATAATTCCAACGACCATTGCGGGAGGCCATGGTTGTGTTGTCTTCTACTGGCCACAGTTGTACTGAGTGGCCATGGTCGTGGTGTCTTCAATGGGCCATGACTGTAGTGTGTTTGGTGCAAAAACACTGACTTCCATGTTGATTCTTGAACATAATTCACATGACTGTGGTGGATGCCCACTGTTGTGTTGGGGTCTTCAGTGGCTAAATTGACTTCAATGTTCATCATCAATGGACTTCTTTGCTTGCTGTCAAATCTTGGTCATTAGGGGTAGGTTGAGGGATCTTTGGGGCCTTATTTGGACCCCTCCATGAGTAGAGAAACCCTAAACTCCTTCCTTCTCTCTCATCCATTCAAAGCATGGATCAAGTACCTAAAAATAATGCAAAGAACGCCCATAAGTGCATTTGATAGTAATACTCATATTGGGGGATTTAATTGCATTTTACTGTTCTTAGATGTGAATAAAGTACAAAATGGCACAAGATGGAGCCCTAAAATAGGGCTGCATCACCACCCCAAACTTAAAACATACTTGTCCTCAAGTATGCTCCAACTTAATCTCTCTTTTTAGTTTTCTTTCAATAAACAAGAATGATAAATGCATATCAACAGATGATTATTGACTCAGTGGTCTTGGAAGTGACTAAGTGCATGTGTTCCACCTCTCTCCTCTCCTCTTTCACATACCAATCATGAAATGATTAATGAGCATACAAACTTCAAATATAAATCATAGAATACACAAGCTTTCCATATGTTCTTCATATCATTCTGGGTAAATCGTTTCATGCTGACATTAATCAAAGATGTCTAGGAGTTGTAACATACTGAATCTCAGGGTCTTCCCTGCAATTTACCCATTCTTGAGCTTTTCTTTGCCTTTTAGTCCATTTGGACCTTTTCCATAAATTTCCCATCCTTTTGGATCATTTTTGTACACCTTGTGCAATTTGAGCACAATTTGATGTTGAAATCACTATTTACCCTCTTTTATGTAAATGAAGGGGTGTTTGCACAAATAACCCACATTAGGGATAAGTTAGGGTTAATGTTGTAATTTGGTCATTAATGGGATAATATAGCAGATTATATTTATTTGGAGCTTTTTGGATAAATATATTATTAATAATGTGTATTTGAGTTCACATATGAGTGTATTAACCTTTATTGTTTCTCTCTCCTCAAAATATGATTTTAGTTCACATTAATATGTTATTTTGTGGAGTAATGAGTATTTATACCCTAATATGTTTTATATGTCGAATTTACTCACATGTTTCTCATTAAGTAGCCTTTTCATATAATTCCTTGATTTTAATGTATTTTTATACTCCTTTATGAGCTATATATTTATTAATGGCCATATTATGCATTAAACGAGATTTTAATTATATAGCATCGTTCTATATGTTATTATGAGCCTATGGTTCAATTTTGGTGGCTTTTGGAGTTCATTTGACCCCCCAAATGGATTTTATAAGTCTTTAATATAGTATAACTAAAGTGCTTTAATCGATTTCATTTATTTCATAGTAACGCTATAGTTTCAGTTTATTTCTCGCTGTCACGCGTTACTGGCTACTTGCGCAATGCATGGACCGTTGATCTGTGATCAAACGGTGGGGGAATCATCCCCTTCCTCCAGCCGTTTTGCGAATCTGGAGCAGACCCGATGCCTCTGATCCCTCGATCTGATCTCTTCCTCTGCTCCACCGTTTCACGTAATTATTGTCCCGTTGAACCCGTCTCTTGACGCCGGTTTGAATGAGCACCCACTCATCGTCTCTCTCGCTCTGTACGCGAAACGCCCAATCGGGGCTACCTCCTCCTCTCCACCGTGGAACCGCAGAGCCAGCTTCACCCACCCTCACGCCTATATAAAGATGTAGAAACAACCCCCGGGCTCCGAGCCTTCCATCTCTTCCTCCAATTTCACCTCTTCTTTCCCGTTACTCCTGGACCTACTCCACCTTCAGTTCCAGCAACTTGGACCTACTACTCGCATCTCCAGCCACCCCCGTTTGATTAGTTTTGCGGTGAGCATCCTCGACCCTGCGTCTTCACTCCTCACTCGTCTCTTTGGCTCATTGTGCACTCTATCGATGGGTCCTATAGACCGGTTTTGGAGTCGTCGGCGGCGCTAGGCTTTTCCTGGCCATGGTGCTTCTGCGCCCACGGCAAAGCAGCCTTCCAACTCACCTTGGTCCCACGAAGGTAACCACGACCCTATATGTGCTCTTCCTTCTCATTTTCATCACGGTTTTGGTGGGTTTCGATCTTGCGATGTTTCCCCTGTTTCCTCCTGTCCGCGGTGGTCTTTAACTATTTTGCACCCGGCATCCCTTTGTGTGTTGCTCCTTCAACATCGCCAGGGTCCGGCGAAGGTGATGCTTTCGTTTCCCAGTATCGGGCGTCTCTGGAGCTCAGAGTTGGCTCCCACCTCCGTCTCCCTGATGCTGCTCGCAGCCATGGTTGCGAGGGGAAGCAATCCAGGGCGTCAAATGACCCTGGAGTCCCCCGCTGCTGCCATCCTTAGCTTTTGACGCAGGGGCAACCTCGTCTTTTTCCCCCCTGAGTTCTTGTTTCTCGCTTGCAAAGCAATGGGTTTGTGCAAATGACCTTATTGCCCTCATCGGTTTAATTTATTTGATTTAGCAAGCAAGGGCATTTTGGTCCTTTCACCTATAATTTACATCGAATTTGTATTTCGATTTTAATACCTGTCACACTATAGTTTTCTTAATTTCTGATTGGTCAGATTTACTTAATTCATAGTAAATCGATCCCTTGTCAGAAAAATATGAATAAATATTCGATGGAAAGGATTTTTAACGTAGAATTTGATTTTGTGGTTTTTGAGACCTGATTCTCAATGGTTTTCTGAAGTTTGCTTTTATTAGCATTCTTAGTATGTAAATGTTTTAAAATACATAATTAATTCATTTTAACTCTGTTTTATATAATAAGATATGTTTTCTTAATCAGGAGATTATGAGTAATCGTTTGGACTTGGTTTTGAGCTCTAAATCGTAGTTTTGTAAAATTAGGGTTTTTCTTATGATTTATGTCTTTATATATATTAATACATGCGTTATGTTTATAACTAGGATATTATATGGATGGTTTGCTATCTGTTTGGTGGATATGATGGTAATGTTTAAATCTAAGGTATGTGTACCCTATTTTGTATATGAGGCTTATTTTATGTATGTGACATCTATGATGAATGTGTGGAATATATAATGTGCAAACAATCCTAATCTTTCAGTTGGGCTTTTATCCAACCCCACCAATTATACTTGTGCTAGCCTCATTTTCCCTCTAATTGCATTTATTGGCTCTTAACTTATTTTATGCTTCTAATACCATTGTTGGATCATCTTTTGAAATACTTGGAAATCTTATATATATTGTGGTTGTTCTTGTGGCTCATTTGAATGTAACTCATGAATCTTGTTGTTGCCTATGTGGCTCATTCTCTTGGAATTATTTGGAACATTATATATTTGTTGATGCTCATTGACTATTCTTGGAACTCTTGGATATGGTTGTGACCTATGATGGTCTTATTACTTATTTGTTTGGGTTTTATTCCCAATGCTTGTTGAATCTTATTATACTTTTCACTATACTTCCAAGTGAATGTTTATGCATGATATAGTTATTGGCCAATTGACAATGTAGTGTACATGAGTACAAACCACCCACAGGGCACTGAGGTTTTAGTCCTCCTGCCGGGCACTGGGGTTTTAGTCCCCCTGCCAATTTTATATATTAGGCACTGGGGTTTTATTCCCCCTGCCACTTTTTAGGCACTAGGGTTTTAGTCCCCCTGCCATTGGTGAGGTCCGGTAGGTGCCTCACCCTACATTGATAGGACGTTGAGTCATAATTTATATTCATGCAAATGTGATAATTGTTGATATTTAAATGTGGCAGTTTCTCTCTCTCATATTCATATATTTGTCTCATCTCTTTGGAAATCTCTTCTTGTGGAGAATCTTTTATGTTGCAAAGTTTTTATTATTATTTTTCCTATTCCTTTTTATTAACACATACCTTTTATCTTTCTCTTGCTGGATGACCCCAACCATCCAGGATAGGATCAGAGTGCGCATGGAAGCTTGGTGAACCCAAAGATAAGGATAGGATAAGAAGAAAGGAATATATAGTTTGAGTGATCATGTTTGCTTTTATGTTATATAGTTGTTTGTTTGGAGACAATGTTGCATTAGTCTAAGTCTTCCTCTACCTAGATCCTTGTAGTTGCTTGTATAAAGTTGTACTCCCATTTGGGGAAATTCTATAATGTACTCTTTATACATTTTTGAATAATGTCAAGATTTAATTCTTCCGCTGCCATACTTTTGATGATTTTGTTTATCATGTTTTTAGTAGAGACTTTGGGTCTTTACAGCATGGTATCAGAGCATCAAGGTAGTCGGATTCTTGACTAGTTCAAAATTGTCTCCCTAGAGGATATAGTTTCCCTTTAGCTAGTTTTTCACTTTAGAGTTGACCTATAAAGAATGTTTGATTTAGGATCATAATAATTTCTTATTAAAAATAAAATTTGTCAACTTTTTGGTGAATTGTATAATTGAGTAACTATTAGAGCAAGAAGTTGAAGTGATGGTGTCTAGAAAGGGTCAGAGCTTGGGGGCTGGCAATATTTTCCTCCGCCGCACTAGCTTGGTCACGAGGACTCCTGAGCTCATATGACCTGGCCTGGCCTGATCTGAAACGGACAGCTCGAAATAGTCTACCTTTAGACATATTACCTTATTGTTGAATAACCTTAGAATCCTTTGTATGATGATTTTATTTCTTTTCTCAAACAAAAATCATCTGGTAATCCCTAAGTATCTTATATGAGCCTTAGATTTCCATGTTTAAGGTTTAGTGAACCCTATGTTATATCTTGTGTTGGAAGGAAGAGTTTAGTAAGATTTTCATGTTGGATCTTATACCCTTAAAATAGTTTGACTTAGTCAACCCTTTGAGTGAAGTGGTAGTGTTAGTACCTTGATAGGTTTTGGGGTTTTTGATTTCGAGGACGAAATCCTCTTTAAGGGGGTTGGAGTCCCTTAATGCCTTGAAATCAAGAAACTCTAACTCCTTAGATATGGGAATAGAGAGCTTATGTGTTTAGAGTTTAATAAACCTAATATGTTTGTAATTCATCTTGTTTGTTTATAACTAATGGATAAGTCATGTAATTCTCATGCTTGAACCTTAATATACTCTTGTTGCACATAATCATTAATTATTCATATGTGGATATACATAGTTTGGGTTTGGTCACCCTAATGATAAAATATGTAATGGTAAAATACACCCTAAGGATGCCTTGACATGTTAGGGTCATGTTGACCTAAACCCTAAGATGTAATCATCTAGCCTTGGCAACATATGTACATATATACCCTTCATGCCTTTCTTGACACATTAGTGACATTAGGTGTCATCACATGCTATACCTTAATGCATGTAAATCACTTAATCATATTTGTGACCTAATTATCAACACATGTTAGGCATAGCACCTTGTTGACTAAAATACATCTCATTGATCATCTTATTGGTTTATGAATCGAATCAGTAATGAGATGATGAGTAATTAGATTCATATAATGTGAGGTTAATTCATAGTAATTAGTATTGTGAGAGAATATGATTAGTGATGGCATGGATATGAGTATGTTAGATGTTGTGACCATATGTTCCTTGGAGATAAGCCATATACCCTTAGACCTGTTATTAGGGTAATAATTGGTTGGATGATATTAGATGGCATAATTCCACATGATGTAGTTGTTGGATAATAATATTGAGTTATTTAGGTTTTGACCTAATACATTAGTGTGGTTGGGAATGGTTTAATATAGGTTGTAATGGCCTTGTAAACCCTAATCGTGCTTAAAACCCTTAATGAGGGAGATACCCATGATATACAGTTGAGATATAATTGTTTCGTAATAAAATGTGACACAAGTGTTAGTATAATAGATATGCTGCCTTTTTATGATAGAGTTTATGCATCAAGATGTCGGTTATGTTGAGTTTGATATAAGGCTATAGGTTGTGTGGAAACCTTAGTAACACCTCACCTATGTAGGTTTTATGTAGTACCCTAGATTAAGGGTTATAACCTAGTTGTTTATGGTTGGGATGTTACACACTCACCCTCTCTTTTCTCTTGTTGTGATTTCGGGGACGAAATCCTCTTTAAGGGGTGGTGTGCTGTAACATACTGAATCTCAGGGTCTTCCCTGCAATTTACCCATTCTTGAGCTTTTCTTTGCCTTTTAGTCCATTTGGACCTTTTCCATAAATTTCCCATCCTTTTGGATCATTTTTGTACACCTTGTGCAATTTGAGCACAATTTGATGTTGAAATCACTATTTACCCTCTTTTATGTAAATGAAGGGGTGTTTGCACAAATAACCCACATTAGGGATAAGTTAGGGTTAATGTTGTAATTTGGTCATTAATGGGATAATATAGCAGATTATATTTATTTGGAGCTTTTTGGATAAATATATTATTAATAATGTGTATTTGAGTTCACATATGAGTGTATTAACCTTTATTGTTTCTCTCTCCTCAAAATATGATTTTAGTTCACATTAATATGTTATTTTGTGGAGTAATGAGTATTTATACCCTAATATGTTTTATATGTCGAATTTACTCACATGTTTCTCATTAAGTAGCCTTTTCATATAATTCCTTGATTTTAATGTATTTTTATACTCCTTTATGAGCTATATATTTATTAATGGCCATATTATGCATTAAACGAGATTTTAATTATATAGCATCGTTCTATATGTTATTATGAGCCTATGGTTCAATTTTGGTGGCTTTTGGAGTTCATTTGACCCCCCAAATGGATTTTATAAGTCTTTAATATAGTATAACTAAAGTGCTTTAATCGATTTCATTTATTTCATAGTAACGCTATAGTTTCAGTTTATTTCTCGCTGTCACGCGTTACTGGCTACTTGCGCAATGCATGGACCGTTGATCTGTGATCAAACGGTGGGGGAATCATCCCCTTCCTCCAGCCGTTTTGCGAATCTGGAGCAGACCCGATGCCTCTGATCCCTCGATCCGATCTCTTCCTCTGCTCCACCGTTTCACGTAATTATTGTCCCGTTGAACCCGTCTCTCGACGCCGGTTTGAATGAGCACCCACTCATCGTCTCTCTCGCTCTGTACGCGAAACGCCCAATCGGGGCTACCTCCTCCTCTCCACCGTGGAACCGCAGAGCCAGCTTCACCCACCCTCACGCCTATATAAAGATGTAGAAACAACCCCCGGGCTCCGAGCCTTCCATATATTCCTCCAATTTCACCTCTTCTTTCCCGTTACTCCTGGACCTACTCCACCTTCAGTTCCAGCAACTTGGACCTACTACTCGCATCTCCAGCCACCCCCGTTTGATTAGTTTTGCGGTGAGCATCCTCGACCCTGCGTCTTCACTCCTCACTCGTCTCTTTGGCTCATTGTGCACTCTATCGATGGGTCCTATAGACCGGTTTTGGGGTCGTCGGCGGCGCTAGGCTTTTCCTGGCCATGGTGCTTCTGCGCCCACGGCAAAGCAGCCTTCCAACTCACCTTGGTCCCACGAAGGTAACCACGACCCTATATGTGCTCTTCCTTCTCGTTTTCATCACGGTTTTGGTGGGTTTCGATCTTGCGATGTTTCCCCTGTTTCCTCCTATCCGCGGTGGTCTTTAACTATTTTGCACCCGGCATCCCTTTGTGTGTTGCTCCTTCAACATCGCCAGGGTCCGGCGAAGGTGATGCTTTCGTTTCCCAGTATCGGGCGTCTCTGGAGCTCAGAGTTGGCTCCCACCTCCGTCTCCCTGATGCTGCTCGCAGCCATGGTTGCGAGGGGAAGCAATCCAGGGCGTCAAATGACCCTGGAGTCCCCCGCTGCTGCCATCCTTAGCTTTTGACGCAGGGGCAACCTCGTCTTTTTCCCCCCTGAGTTCTTGTTTCTCGCTTGCAAAGCAATGGGTTTGTGCAAATGACCTTATTGCCCTCATCGGTTTAATTTATTTGATTTAGCAAGCAAGGGCATTTTGGTCCTTTCACCTATAATTTACATCGAATTTGTATTTCGATTTTAATACCTGTCACACTATAGTTTTCTTAATTTCTGATTGGTCAGATTTACTTAATTCATAGTAAATCGATCCCTTGTCAGAAAAATATGAATAAATATTCGATGGAAAGGATTTTTAACGTAGAATTTGATTTTGTGGTTTTTGAGACCTGATTCTCAATGGTTTTCTGAAGTTTGCTTTTATTAGCATTCTTAGTATGTAAATGTTTTAAAATACATAATTAATTCATTTTAACTCTGTTTTATATAATAAGATATGTTTTCTTAATCAGGAGATTATGAGTAATCGTTTGGACTTGGTTTTGAGCTCTAAATCGTAGTTTTGTAAAATTAGGGTTTTTCTTATGTTTTATGTCTTTATATATATTAATACATGCGTTATGTTTATAACTAGGATATTATATGGATGGTTTGCTATCTGTTTGGTGGATATGATGGTAATGTTTAAATCTAAGGTATGTGTACCCTATTTTGTATATGAGGCTTATTTTATGTATGTGACATCTATGATGAATGTGTGGAATATATAATGTGCAAACAATCCTAATCTTTCGGTTGGGCTTTTATCCAACCCCACCAATTATACTTGTGCTAGCCTCATTTTCCCTCTAATTGCATTTATTGGCTCTTAACTTATTTTATGCTTCTAATACCATTGTTGGATCATCTTTTGAAATACTTGGAAATCTTATATATATTGTGGTTGTTCTTGTGGCTCATTTGAATGTAACTCATGAATCTTGTTGTTGCCTATGTGGCTCATTCTCTTGGAATTATTTGGAACATTATATATTTGTTGATGCTCATTGACTATTCTTGGAACTCTTGGATATGGTTGTGACCTATGATGGTCTTATTACTTATTTGTTTGGGTTTTATTCCCAATGCTTGTTGAATCTTATTATACTTTTCACTATACTGCCAAGTGAATGTTTATGCATGATATAGTTATTGGCCAATTGACAATGTAGTGTACATGAGTACAAACCACCCACAGGGCACTGAGGTTTTAGTCCTCCTGCCGGGCACTGGGGTTTTAGTCCCCCTGCCAATTTTATATATTAGGCACTGGGGTTTTATTCCCCCTGCCACTTTTTAGGCACTGGGGTTTTAGTCCCCCTGCCATTGGTGAGGTCCGGTAGGTGCCTCACCCTACATTGATAGGACGTTGAGTCATAATTTATATTCATGCAAATGTGATAATTGTTGATATTTAAATGTGGCAGTTTCTCTCTCTCATATTCATATATTTGTCTCATCTCTTTGGAAATCTCTTCTTGTGGAGAATCTTTTATGTTGCAAAGTTTTTATTATTATTTTTCCTATTCCTTTTTATTAACACATACCTTTTATCTTTCTCTTGCTGGATGACCCCAACCATCCAGGATAGGATCAGAGTGCGCATGGAAGCTTGGTGAACCCAAAGATAAGGATAGGATAAGAAGAAAGGAATATATAGTTTGAGTGATCATGTTTGCTTTTATGTTATATAGTTGTTTGTTTGGAGACAATGTTGCATTAGTCTAAGTCTTCCTCTACCTAGATCCTTGTAGTTGCTTGTATAAAGTTGTACTCCCATTTGGGGAAATTCTATAATGTACTCTTTATACATTTTTGAATAATGTCAAGATTTAATTCTTCCGCTGCCATACTTTTGATGATTTTGTTTATCATGTTTTTAGTAGAGACTTTGGGTCTTTACAACATGGTATCAGAGCATCAAGGTAGTCAGATTCTTGACTAGTTCAAAATTGTCTCCCTAGAGGATATAGTTTCCCTTTAGCTAGTTTTTCACTTTAGAGTTGACCTATAAAGAATGTTTGATTTAGGATCATAATAATTTCTTATTAAAAATAAAATTTGTCAACTTTTTGGTGAATTGTATAATTGAGTAACTATTAGAGCAAGAAGTTGAAGTGATGGTGTCTAGAAAGGGTCAGAGCTTGGGGGCTGGCAATATTTTCCTCCGCCGCACTAGCTTGGTCACGAGGACTCCTGAGCTCATATGACATGGCCTGGCCTGATCTGAAACGGACAGCTCGAAATAGTCTACCTTTAGACATATTACCTTATTGTTGAATAACCTTAGAATCCTTTGTATGATGATTTTATTTCTTTTCTCAAACAAAAATCATCTTGTAATCCCTAAGTATCTTATATGAGCCTTAGATTTCCATGTTTAAGGTTTAGTGAACCCTATGTTATATCTTGTGTTGGAAGGAAGAGTTTAGTAAGATTTTCATGTTGGATCTTATACCCTTAAAATAGTTTGACTTAGTCAACCCTTTGAGTGAAGTGGTAGTGTTAGTACCTTGATAGGTTTTGGGGTTTTTGATTTCGAGGACGAAATCCTCTTTAAGGGGGTTGGAGTCCCTTAATGCCTTGAAATCAAGAAACTCTAACTCCTTAGATATGGGAATAGAGAGCTTATGTGTTTAGAGTTTAATAAACCTAATATGTTTGTAATTCATCTTGTTTGTTTATAACTAATGGATAAGTCATGTAATTCTCATGCTTGAACCTTAATATACTCTTGTTGCACATAATCATTAATTATTCATATGTGGATATACATAGTTTGGGTTTGGTCACCCTAATGATAAAATATGTAATGGTAAAATACACCCTAAGGATGCCTTGACATGTTAGGGTCATGTTGACCTAAACCCTAAGATGTAATCATCTAGCCTTGGCAACATATGTACATATATACCCTTCATGCCTTTATTGACACATTAGTGACATTAGGTGTCATCACATGCTATACCTTAATGCATGTAAATCACTTAATCATATTTGTGACCTAATTATCAACACATGTTAGGCATAGCACCTTGTTGACTAAAATACATCTCATTGATCATCTTATTGGTTTATGAATCGAATCAGTAATGAGATGATGAGTAATTAGATTCATATAATGTGAGGTTAATTCATAGTAATTAGTATTATGAGAGAATATGATTAGTGATGGCATGGATATGAGTATGTTAGATGTTGTGACCATATGTTCCTTGGAGATAAGCCATATACCCTTAGACCTGTTATTAGGGTAATAATTGGTTGGATGATATTAGATGGCATAATTCCACATGATGTAGTTGTTGGATAATAATATTGAGTTATTTAGGTTTTGACCTAATACATTAGTGTGGTTGGGAATGGTTTAATATAGGTTGTAATGGCCTTGTAAACCCTAATCGTGCTTAAAACCCTTAATGAGGGAGATACCCATGATATACAGTTGAGATATAATTGTTTCGTAATAAAATGTGACACAAGTGTTAGTATAATAGATATGCTGCCTTTTTATGATAGAGTTTATGCATCAAGATGTCGGTTATGTTGAGTTTGATATAAGGCTATAGGTTGTGTGGAAACCTTAGTAACACCTCACCTATGTAGGTTTTATGTAGTACCCTAGATTAAGGGTTATAACCTAGTTGTTTATGGTTGGGATGTTACACACTCACCCTCTCTTTTCTCTTGTTGTGATTTCGGGGACGAAATCCTCTTTAAGGGGTGGTGTGCTATAACATACTGAATCTCAGGGTCTTCCCTGCAATTTACCCATTCTTGAGATTTTCTTTGCCTTTTAGTCCATTTGGACCTTTTCCATAAATTTCCCATCCTTTTGGATCATTTTTGTACACCTTGTGCAATTTGAGCACAATTTGATGTTGAAATCACTATTTACCCTCTTTTATGTAAATGAAGGGGTGTTTGCACAAATAACCCACATTAGGGATAAGTTAGGGTTAATGTTGTAATTTGGTCATTAATGGGATAATATAGCAGATTATATTTATTTGGAGCTTTTTGGATAAATATATTATTAATAATGTGTATTTGAGTTCACATATGAGTGTATTAACCTTTATTGTTTCTCTCTCCTCAAATATGATTTTAGTTCACATTAATATGTTATTTTGTGGAGTAATGAGTATTTATACCCTAATATGTTTTATATGTCGAATTTACTCACATGTTTCTCATTAAGTAGCCTTTTCATATAATTCCTTGATTTTAATGTATTTTTATACTCCTTTATGAGCTATATATTTATTAATGGCCATATTATGCATTAAACGAGATTTTAATTATATAGCATCGTTCTATATGTTATTATGAGCCTATGGTTCAATTTTGGTGGCTTTTGGAGTTCATTTGACCCCCCAAATGGATTTTATAAGTCTTTAATATAGTATAACTAAAGTGCTTTAATCGATTTCATTTATTTCATAGTAACGCTATAGTTTCAGTTTATTTCTCGCTGTCACGCGTTACTGGCTACTTGCGCAATGCATGGACCGTTGATCTGTGATCAAACGGTGGGGGAATCATCCCCTTCCTCCAGCCGTTTTGCAAATCTGGAGCAGACCCGATGCCTCTGATCCCTCGATCCGATCTCTTCCTCTGCTCCACCGTTTCACGTAATTATTGTCCCGTTGAACCCGTCTCTCGACGCCGGTTTGAATGAGCACCCACTCATCGTCTCTCTCGCTCTGTACGCGAAACGCCCAATCGGGGCTACCTCCTCCTCTCCACCGTGGAACCGCAGAGCCAGCTTCACCCACCCTCACGCCTATATAAAGATGTAGAAACAACCCCCGGGCTCCGAGCCTTCCATCTCTTCCTCCAATTTCACCTCTTCTTTCCCGTTACTCCTGGACCTACTCCACCTTCAGTTCCAGCAACTTGGACCTACTACTCGCATCTCCAGCCACCCCCGTTTGATTAGTTTTGCGGTGAGCATCCTCGACCCTGCGTCTTCACTCCTCACTCGTCTCTTTGGCTCATTGTGCACTCTATCGATGGGTCCTATAGACCGGTTTTGGGGTCGTCGGCGGCGCTAGGCTTTTCCTGGCCATGGTGCTTCTGCGCCCACGGCAAAGCAGCCTTCCAACTCACCTTGGTCCCACGAAGGTAACCACGACCCTATATGTGCTCTTCCTTCTCGTTTTCATCACGGTTTTGGTGGGTTTCGATCTTGCGATGTTTCCCCTGTTTCCTCCTGTCCGCGGTGGTCTTTAACTATTTTGCACCCGGCATCCCTTTGTGTGTTGCTCCTTCAACATCGCCAGGGTCCGGCGAAGGTGATGCTTTCGTTTCCCAGTATCGGGCGTCTCTGGAGCTCAGAGTTGGCTCCCACGTCCGTCTCCCTAATGCTGCTCGCAGCCATGGTTGCGAGGGGAAGCAATCCAGGGCGTCAAATGACCCTGGAGTCCCCCGCTGCTGCCATCCTTAGCTTTTGACGTAGGGGCAACCTCGTCTTTTTCCCCCCTCAGTTCTTGTTTCTCGCTTGCAAAGCAATGGGTTTGTGCAAATGACCTTGTTGCCCTCATCGGTTTAATTTATTTGATTTAGCAAGCAAGGGCATTTTGGTCCTTTCACCTATAATTTACATCGAATTTGTATTTCGATTTTAATACCTGTCACACTATAGTTTTCTTAATTTCTGATTGGTCAGATTTACTTAATTCATAGTAAATCGATCCCTTGTCAGAAAAATATGAATAAATATTCGATGGAAAGGATTTTTAACGTAGAATTTGATTTTGTGGTTTTTGAGACCTGATTCTCAATGGTTTTCTGAAGTTTGCTTTTATTAGCATTCTTAGTATGTAAATGTTTTAAAATACATAATTAATTCATTTTAACTCTGTTTTATATAATAAGATATGTTTTCTTAATCAGGAGATTATGAGTAATCGTTTGGACTTGGTTTTGAGCTCTAAATCGTAGTTTTGTAAAATTAGGGTTTTTCTTATGATTTATGTCTTTATATATATATTAATACATGCGTTATGTTTATAACTAGGATATTATATGGATGGTTTGCTATCTGTTTGGTGGATATGATGGTAATGTTTAAATATAAGGTATGTGTACCCTATTTTGTATATGAGGCTTATTTTATGTATGTGACATCTATGATGAATGTGTGGAATATATAATGTGCAAACAATCCTAATCTTTCAGTTGGGCTTTTATCCAACCCCACCAATTATACTTGTGCTAGCCTCATTTTCCCTCTAATTGCATTTATTGGCTCTTAACTTATTTTATGCTTCTAATACCATTGTTGGATCATCTTTTGAAATACTTGGAAATCTTATATATATTGTGGTTGTTCTTGTGGCTCATTTGAATGTAACTCATGAATCTTGTTGTTGCCTATGTGGCTCATTCTCTTGGAATTATTTGGAACATTATATATTTGTTGATGCTCATTGACTATTCTTGGAACTCTTGGATATGGTTGTGACCTATGATGGTCTTATTACTTATTTGTTTGGGTTTTATTCCCAATGCTTGTTGAATCTTATTATACTTTTCACTATACTGCCAAGTGAATGTTTATGCATGATATAGTTATTGGCCAATTGACAATGTAGTGTACATGAGTACAAACCACCCACAGGGCACTGAGGTTTTAGTCCTCCTGTCGGGCACTGGGGTTTTAGTCCCCCTGCCGGGCACTGGGGTTTTAGTCCCCCTGCCAATTTTATATATTAGGCACTGGGGTTTTATTCCCCCTGCCACTTTTTAGGCACTGGGGTTTTAGTCCCCCTGCCATTGGTGAGGTCCGGTAGGTGCCTCACCCTACATTGATAGGACGTTGAGTCATAATTTATATTCATGCAAATGTGATAATTGTTGATATTTAAATGTGGCAGTTTCTCTCTCTCATATTCATATATTTGTCTCATCTCTTTGGAAATCTCTTCTTGTGGAGAATCTTTTATGTTGCAAAGTTTTTATTATTATTTTTCCTATTCCTTTTTATTAACACATACCTTTTATCTTTCTCTTGCTGGATGACCCCAACCATCCAGGATAGGATCAGAGTGCGCATGGAAGCTTGGTGAACCCAAAGATAAGGATAGGATAAGAAGAAAGGAATATATAGTTTGAGTGATCATGTTTGCTTTTATGTTATATAGTTGTTTGTTTGGAGACAATGTTGCATTAGTCTAAGTCTTCCTCTACCTAGATCCTTGTAGTTGCTTGTATAAAGTTGTACTCCCATTTGGGGAAATTCTATAATGTACTCTTTATACATTTTTGAATAATGTCAAGATTTAATTCTTCCGCTGCCATACTTTTGATGATTTTGTTTATCATGTTTTTAGTAGAGACTTTGGGTCTTTACAGGAGTGTTGTTTCACTTTCATGCATTCAATAATATGCTTCAAACCACACCAAATGAACCACATGGTTGTAAAAAAGGGTAGAGCGAGCTAGATTTGATGTTTTCAAGCTCAATAGGTATGAAAATAGAAGAAAGGGTTCCGGTATTTTCTTTGTCCTTGATGTAAATAGGGCATATGGTGGATAGAGTGAAGTGGGGAGATGTAGGTATGGCCACCCCAAACTTTTGGAGGTGGCCAAGGCTGATTATGTGCACTAGGGCATCCTTTCATGAGGTGGAGAGGTATGAAGATGATGAAAGAAGAGTCAGGTCAAAGAGGGGTCATCAGTGTAGTCTTCAACATAAGATTTCCTACATGAAAGCTAATCCAACACTTCATCAAATGATATCACACCACATGATTGAACAACATAACATTCACATTTATATCAAGTGATTCCATAGGCTCTAAGCATTTGTAGCTTGCTCAATTCACAATTCAACCGAAACATTCACAAACTTGAGAGAAGTGGTGTACATGTAAAAAGTCGACAATCAAGACCATATAGCAATAAAATCTAAGAAAATGGAATGCATCCGTCAAAAGACCAAAATTTCATTTCAAACAGTGGAGATTAAGTCAAAACATGCTTTTAGGCAAGAACATTCAAGTTTGGGCAAAATTGGCCAAAATGGTGTCAATTTGCCTTCAATCACATTCAAACTTATATTTAGGATATTTAAAACATAAAGCAGCAAATCCTAGTTAAAACACACAAAAATTACCAAAATCCACATGAGAATGCAATGTATGACATGGGAGAGCAAAAAGGAGATTTTTTTTTGAAAAATTATGCAAAAATGCATGAAATTAGACTACATGTATGCATGAATGCAGGAAGGCACACAAGGTCAGGATAGACAAGAAATACAGTTAGTCAAACCATTTGCTCATCTTGCAAAAATTTAGCACATAATACATAAATAAGAATGTGGTGAAAGAAGGGATTACCACCCTACCACCCCAAACTTTTAAATCATGTTGTCCTCAGCGTGAAATAGAAGTTTAGAATAGTAGGGAAAAAGGGTCTGGAGTCATGGTAGACAACCGCCAAGAGATGGAGTGATCAATGTAGCACTAGGTGAGTAGGGCAATACCACCATGGCCATTCTGAGCAACATAGATGTTATGTCTTGCCGGTCACACGGTTGTGCTATGTAGCACGACCGTTCTGGACTCCTTCCTGTAGCTTTTTCAACTAGTTTACAATGTTCTCTCAACTTTGATCTTCTCCTTGGCTATACCCTTTGTGCATCAACTTTTCTTCCTTGTACCTGTACTAACATGATTCACAAATAGAAAAACTATCAAGTATGGTGTGTGTGTGTGTTTCTTGGAAAAAAATGAAAGTATGACAAAAGAACAAGGTTCGAGAATCTCAAACCATGTGGGTTACCTCCCACTAGCACTAAATTTAGAGCCTTCATCCAGGCTTGTTTCTTTCTTCACTAAGTCTTGACACCCACAATGTCTTCCTTTTCTTCCACAGTGATTCTTTCTAGAGTTCTGACGACATGGGCTTCATCCCAAGGAGTGTATATCGAATGGAACTAAGGACTTGATCTCCACTATTCCAGGGGATCATAGTATCTTAGACTATCGCCGAAATCTTCTTCACCCATTTGTACCTCTCTTCCTCAATGAATATAAAGAAATCAAACTTTCTCCTTTTATAAGTGACCGTCAGAGTACCCATATGCACATTGATCTCCGCACCCACATTGGATACAAAGGGTCTCCCCAATATGAGGTATTCTTTTACATCAATAGGTCCAGAATCCATAATTAGAAAATCGATCAAGTATGCAATGTTTATCCTTTGATCCACTACTACTGTTGCATTTAGCAATATTCCCAAGGGCTTCCTCTTAGTTCCATCACCCAAGATGAGGATACAATCCACCGGTTCCATTTTCTTAAGGCCAAGTCATAGGTACATGCTCAATGGCATAATGCTTGTCCCTACACTTAAATCAAGGAGAGTGCGCTCAACAGGTTGTGCACCAATGTAGCATGCGATGAGAGGGACTCATGGATCGTCCCTTTTTTTTGGAAAACCAATATCCAAGATGAAATTCACTGATTTTGTTGTGACGATTTCCTTGGGTGGAAATGACACCAGTTTTCTCTTCCCCATGCAAACATCCTTCGCCAATGAAAAGAATGCTTTGATGCCTACCATTCCTTACTTCAAGGACCCTAGGAGGTTCATGATACTGCTACTCTTCTCTTAGAGAAAGGGGTCTTCTAAAGCCTCATGGAATTGCTCCCCACTTGCATCAAATGTTTCTGCAGCAATTTGCGGACTTTGAGGAGGTATGATGGTGATTCTTGTCTCATGGGGAGGTTTTGGCTCCCAACAAGGCATTGCATCAAGTGTTTCTATGTCAATGGCATGTGGGGTAGCAAACATGATCTTGTCACAAAAGGACAGAAGAACCAAATCTCTTACAATTTCATCACTTCCAAGAAAGGATGGGACAGTTGAGGATGCTTCTTCATACACAACGAGAGCAACAAGAACTTGGGTGCACTCGGTATTCTCAAGAAGTAACTGAGCAACAAATTCTTTGGAACTTTTTTTTTATCTCAACTAGACTCTTCTAGCATCGAGTCCTTGTCATCAACCTTAATCATTTTCTTCTCCCTTTTTTCAAGCTTGTGAGCAGCTTCTCTTCCCCATATTACAGACACCATATTCACTTGTTCATGGGAAGAAGGAGGGGGTTGTGAAAATGAAGGTGGTGGTGGTATTTGATGAGGTGAGTTAGGATTTTGTAGTATTCTTGGTTGTTCGGGAGGTTTTTGTGGAGGTGGTGGTTGATAGGTGTGTGGTAGTGGTGGGGGATATTTATAGTTGAATGGGGGTTGGTGAGGTGGCAGAACATATGGGTGTGTTGGTCCTTGGTACTGGAGGAGTGGGGGTGCTTCGCCTTGTAGTGGGATATATGTACCTTGAGTAGTGTTCACATAACCACCTTCATTGTTCATATTTGCTATAAGTTGAGAGGGGAGTCTTCCTTTATTCCTCCTAGTAAGGGTGTAACATACTAGATCTCAGACCCTACCTTGGAAGTTGACATTTTGGACTTAGCCAAACAAGGTTGAAGGTTAGACCTAAATAGATGTTTAGCATAACCCAAATGATCTAATGCATATATAATCACCTTAATGTATCTTAATGTTCTAATATCAATCTTAGGTTTAAATGGATACATAAAATATGTCACATAACTCATTTTAGTGGTAATATGAAGATAAGAAACTTAATTGGATGAATAATTTAGATAATGGGTCGTTAATGGGCCATATGACATATCTCATAAAAAGAAGACTTAAAAGTGGAAACAAACTTCAAATTCGAAATCGACATATCAAAATAAGCATACATGTCAAATTTCATCTAATTTGGACCACCTTGAAATATTAGGATTAGTTTAGGAGAGAGAAAATGAGTAAAAGGCATAAGTAATGAATAATGTGATTATATAACTTCAAAATATGGAAATAATGGAAATTTCATATTCAACATATCAAAGATAACTTGTGGATGAAGTTTGGTCCAATTTGGATGTTGTTTGTGTAGGTTATGCAATTTTAGGTACATTCTGGACTTTTCTACAGTTTACCCAATTGGGAGGGTTTCTTTGCAAATTATCACCTGAATTTTAATCCTTAGATATTCCCTTACCATTCTCGAGATTTTGAACCATGGAGCACCTAGTTTCACCTTGGTTTGAAGGTGTTTCTTTCCAAGGGCATTTTAGGGATTACCCTATTTATAAATGAGCTTATCTTTAAAAACTATCAACCAATGATGTTATTTCTTTGATTTGAGGTCGGTTGGGATGGCCTATAAGTGTCCATAGACCGTAATTTGATATTCAAGAACCCCCTATGAGTTGTCCTCTTGCATGGACATGAAATCCCTAGGCTAAGGACACATGGAAAGCTCCATGGACACCTCATGCTTGACTTCTTCCTTATCCATAAAGGTTTGCATGTCCATAGGCAACCTTAGCATTGGACACATGGAAAGTAACTTGATACCTCATACTTGACTTCTTTCTTATCCATAAAAGCTTGCATGTCCATGGACACCCTTATACATGACACATAGAAAGTATGATAGACACCTCATACTTGTAAGGACCCTGACCCAGGTTTTGGGCTAACCCTCTTTTCTTTGCTTATGAAAGGTGCTTAGAACCTTAATATAATCTTATAAGATGTTTTGGTATCATGTGACAAGCTCATGTTTCCAGTTTGGTCCCTTTCGGATGTTGTTTGAGCAATATTTGCTTGTTTTGGACCAAAGTGCAATTTACCCAAAGTAAGGGGTTATATTGCAATATGTCACATGTAGAGCATGCTTTTAGTTCTGTAGCATCATTATAAAGAGTATTATGAGGTAGGTCTCCTTATGGAGGACCTATGTTCCAAGTTTGAGCTTGGTTGGTTGAAGCTTGTGCTTTGGGTGCTAGTTTTGGTGTAAATTGCAATTTACCCAATGTGGAGGGATCAATGTGCAATTTATCAGCTCTAGAGTCTTCTTGCTTGTGTGTGACATCATCTATAACGAGTATGGATGATGGGCCACCACTTTTTGTTGATAGATGAGGAATGACATCTTTATATGGTCTTTATAACATATATGTGTTATGTATGTCACCTTGTCCTTTAGTGTATTGGCTAGGACATGAAGGTGTGTCGCCCAATAGGGGTGTATCGGCCATGGAAGCTACCCATCTGCACGATACACACCCTATAGTGTATCACCAGGCCATGCATGAGCTGCTAGGGTGGCAACAAGTGGCGTTATGAGCTAGAGCAAGTGGCATCTTGGTTTATGTGGTTATGACACCTTTCCCTTGCTACCTCTCTCTTCCTTGATGTATATAACCCCCTTCCTCCTTACCCAAGCAATCCTTTCGGCCACCTTCCTTCCCCTACCTGTATGGGACGAGCATGGGAGCTTTGGGAGCTAAGGAAGACTCCCATGGAGCATGGAGGGGCAAACTCCTTGGCCATGGAAACTCCTTGCTCAAGATCCGACCTTGGTGAATCATGCTTCTTTGCTAGTTTTTCCTTGTGCTATCTTCTTCACCTTCCTCTTTCCCTCTCAGCCATGGATAGGCCCTTGATAATAGTAATCAAGGCCGTGGTTATCTCCCCTCCTTTCTTCTTCTTGAGCTATACATAACCATGGTTTCTTCTTCTTCTTCTTCCTTTGTTTCTTGAGGTGATGATGATGGTGTCGAAGGCATGTTTGGAGCTTTGGATGGGTGTTGTTCTTGGAAGAAAACGTGAGTTTGCTGCTTGGACCAAGAATCTTGATGTCTTTCTTAGAGATCCTCTTAAGGTGGGTTACATAACTCTCAACCATCTCTATTGTATATACTCTCCATATGTTCATATATTGATCTTGTACCTTAAGTTGGTATCCATTTTTTATGATGTTTATGCATGTGGAGCTTGAGATCTGTTTGGATAGAGATGGCCACGTTTTACTACTGTCCATATGTTGTTCTTATACTTAATGCTTTGAATGGATAGAGGTTGAAGATGACTTGCATGATATGAGTCTTTGGCCGATACAACTAGGTTGCCCGATATGGGTCTTTACCCGATACAGTACCTTGTTCTATAGCCTATGCTTTGGTTGATGGTTATGGCAACACCCCTTTCTCCCCTTTGGACTTGAAAGGTGAGACTATGACCTAGACATATGGATGATAGGATGAGTTGGTAATAGTTGTACCTTGATGCCCGATATCCCCTATCCACCCTAGAGACAAGCTTTGGATGACACCACCTTGTCTTAGTAAGCTTGGCTGATATGAGGGGATGGATGATATGGCATGATGTCCGACATGCTAACCCTAGATGCTAGCCGTTATGCTGCTACATGGATATGCACGACATGGTTCTTGGTGCCCTAGCCGATAGAAATGGTCCATGGATGATACAAAGATGATTGTGTAGTAGGGTCATCTTGGGGCGACACCCCTTTGACCGATAGGGCTGCTGTGGTGGTTAGCCGATATCCATGCTGGTAGTACACCTTAGGGAGTACCTTAGTGGTACTGTTCCTTTGATCGATATGCTTAGTTGGGTTTGGTCGTTACCCTTTTGTGGAGTTTGGGGCGTGGGCATTACGTCTTGATGTGTGTTTTGCACGACACACCATGTAATAGGTCTTGGCGGTATGAAGTGGTTTGTGGTGCTGAGATGATGGTGGTGTAGAGAACCTTTGTAGTGTTGGTCTATATGTTGTTCAAGTAGCCAGCACGTCCATGACCAATATGGTATAATGGACGACATGGGTGCCCTGGCCTATATGGATGACCCTTGAACGACATGGAGATGTTTTCACAATAGAGGCGCCTTGGGCGTTGTGCTTTGGCCGTTATGGTCAAGGTTGAGGGTTAGCCGATAGAGTAACCCTAACCCTGATCCTTTTGCATGATAGGCCCTTGGACCGATAACATCTTATGATACACGGTACACCTTGCCCGACACCATGTGAACTGGTGGGTTCTAGTTGCATGATAGGTGAAGTGCTGGGTTGGCTGATATGGTGGTCAGCTTGCTTAGGGTTGGGAAACCCTAGCCGATGCATCCTTTGGTGAGAGTATTGTAAGGACCTAGACCTCCGTTTAGGTTTTATCCTATTTTCTTTGCTTAACACTGGTGCTTAGTTGCTTGCTAATCACCTTTAGTGGTGATCAGGGTTTGTTGGTGTTTTGTTGAGAGCTGGAGGTGCTACTTGCAATATACCCAGGTTTAGGGTTTGTGGGAAAGTTTGTCACCTTGTGAGGTGTTCCTCCCTCTCCTTGCTTCCTCTTGAGTTGAGAGGAGGGGGTTGGGCTCGTTGCTTGTGTTGCCTTGGGCTTGGTTGAGCTTGTTGGGCCTTGTCATGCCTTGCCTTTGCCTTGTTGGACCTTTGTGTCGGGCAAGTGAGCCTTGTGTCGGGCAGGAGTGCTTTGTGTCGGCCTGTGGTGTGTCGGCCTAGGGAGTGTGTCGGCCATGGTGTGGGTGTGTGTCGCCCATGGACCCTTTGACCTCGTTTGTGTCACTACTAGTGGACACTTGGAGCTTGATGCTTGCATGTGGCAATGGCCTTGGACATGTGTTTAGGACATGTTAGAGTGGTGGCTTTGCACATGGACAAGTGTCCCTAGGTGGGCAACACCTTGCCTTGTCTTACCTTGGTTTCTCCTCCATCCTCTCCTATATATGTGTTCCCTTTCTCTTGCTAAGGATCCCTTTAGTTCCTTAGTTTTCCCTCCCGTGCACAACACCCTCTTCTTTTGCAAGCTTGGTGGCCAATCCTTGCCTTGGAGTCTCCTTCTTCCTCTAGTGGTGGTCGAACCCTAGAGTGCCTTTCTTGGTGGTGCTTGTAGCTAGGAGCTAGGAGCTTGGAGCTTGCTTAAGGCGGGTTACATAACTCCTAACCCTAACTACACTACCGACTTTTATGCTTCTTATGATCATATTGACTATGTATGTTGCTAGTTTGGTTTCTTGCTTATTTTCTTCTTGTTGGCTGAACCTTATTCTAGGGTTTCTTGTTGAGAAACACCCCTCTCCCTCCTTGGTCTTGAGAAGTGAACTTAAACTCTAGTAATATGGGCAATACTCCTCTCTCGTTTAAGTTGAGAGGTGAGCTTGTGTTCAAGTTGCTTGAGCAACACCCTTCTCTAACCATGGATTCGAGAGGTGAGCTTTGTGGTGGGTGTAGACCTTTGTTAGGGTTGTTCCTTATGTTGCCCGATTGGAGATAAGAAGCTAGGCAAGACTCCTCTCTCTTGGTTGTTGAGAGGTGAGCCATCTTCTTGATCCATTAGGGTTTTGGTTCCCTTTGTGCTTGAGGTTGGTGACAACCTGGTTGGGTTGCATCTTGATCGATATGGTCTTGGAGCTGATGCCGCCCGATATCCTCCTTGGGCCTAGAGCTTTGGTCGATAGGTTGTGGTGTTGTGACGGGCGTCACACCCCTAGTCTTTGCCTTGTTGTGTCGGGCGTCACACTATGCTAAGTACCCTGCCCGACACACTTAACCTCGTTATACCTTGATGTTGTGAAGCATTGCTAGCTAGTTCTGTGGTGGGTATCTCCCCTGGCCCTGGCCTTGTGTGTTGGTCGATAGATGAGGTTAGCTAGCTGGACGACATGCTTTCCTTGCTGTCGTTTGAGGTTGTGCCCAGGTCGTTATACCTAGATGAGTAGAACGTTGGCCTTTACCCTTGTGTGTCGGGCGGCACACCTGGTTGAGTATCCTGCCCGACACGCCTAGCTCAGTTGGTTGCTTGGTGTTGTTATCACCTTAAACGTTAAGGGGCGTTGTGTTCTGGTCTTGTGACGGGTGTCTCACCTCAGTCTTTCCCTTGTGTCGGCTAATAGATCATGGGTAGCTTGGTTAACGACAGATTGAGTTACACCCTTGGCCGTTATGCCTTTTCGAGTGGTGCTGCCTGATACATGTGGTTGCACAACACATGTTGCATGATACACATAGGTGCACGAACACCTAGGGTTGCCTGATACCTCTTGAGCTGATAGTCGACACCCTTGCTTAGTGTTTGGCCGTTATGTGGCTGGTTGTCTTGACCATTGTGTGGTTTGTGTGTTAGGCGATATGAGGAAGTACCCTTCCCGATACTATCTCTATTGAGGGTGCCCTACCTGTCGCACTTCTGGTGAGGGTAGTGGGCACTTCTAGTAAGGGTCTTGTTCCTTCTCAAAAACCTTTATTCTAGTTTTTGTTCATGTAATCACGTTTGGTTTATGATAGTGACCCTTGATATGCTTGATGGAAATGAATATAATAGACCCCACCTATGTAGCCTACCATGGTATTACATGTGTTTATAATCATCTTGAATTATCTGTAAAATGCTGAGAATGGTAAGTATATAAGATGATTTGCGTAATGATATGACCTATGCCTATGGTCACAGGTTGTGGCATGAATAATAAGTATATAAGCATCAATGTCACCTTATGTTGGATAATATGATCCTTCTGTTAATCATAATGATTGTGCATGCAGGTGATTCATATAGATACATAGCCAGGTAAAGGGCTATGAGGTATATATGTCTAAATAACACCACTTTGATGGTTACTCTTGATAATGAAATAATATGCATGATGTGTTTTGGTCTGAGGACCTGAGTTTGGCTAAAGTGTTGGAATTGCTATCCCATGATGATGATGTAAGCCTTGAGAGGCAGTGGCACTATGTGATGAGGGATTGAGATCCCATGGCAATGTAATGTTGGATCCTTGTGATGGATCAGGATGATGTTGATGATAGTTAAAACATGATATTGAGTTTCATGTTGTTTATTCTTGTTATAGTCTGCATGCTATACAACTTGATTGCCTCAATGATCCACTTAAAATATACTAACTAATCACAGTGGAACATATCATGTAGTTTTCCCTGGCCATAGATCCATCATCGTTAGGAGCTGGTGATGGTGAAACGGATTCTCCTACGGGTTAACCCAGAGCGCATATTGTTGAATATGCGAGGTTTCTCCTAGCCTAAAATAGTGAGGATTCGAGTGCAGATGCGGTTGCAGACTCGGGATATGTATAGAGCATGGTGAATAGGCCCATGGCTCAGGATATGTGATATGGGAGCATGAACGCGTTCATGGCTCAGAGCACGGTGAACAGGCCTGTGGCTCAGTTTCACTAGCGTCAAGACCTGTACCGAGGCGGGCTAGGCAGAGGGTAGCCTGCGGAAGCTGACCCTGTGGCTGAGGCCACTTAAGCATGAGACTGCGGTCCTTCTTGTGTTGTACTCGTGCACTGACCACGAGGTGGGAGGTCGTGGAGTCCGGCTCTTCCATTGACCTTGCATGGCATCGGCTCCGGGTTTCGCAGTCCTCGGTTGGATCTGAGCAGTACGGCTCACTTCCTCAGGGCATAATAATACGTAATTCAGCCGAATAGTATTTATTGCTTTAGGCAAAACATAGAACATTGGTTGAGGCCTTGCTTGAGTAGTTGATCTTGTTATACCTTGCAGTTACTTATATGTTCCTTATGTTATGTGGTAAGATATGATAAATCTTATCTTGTAAATCATGTTCCATAAAGAGACAATTGGTGATATGCCTTCCGTACATCTAGTAAGCTTGATGGTATGAATAAGCTTTGCTATATAGACTGCTCTTGTTGTACCTTTTATTAGTAATTTGCTGTTGTTGCTTTATCTTTCTGAGGTTTGTAGTTTCGGCGGGGAGTTATGTTTCTCGCTGGGACTGTGTGTCTCACCCCGCTGGTTTGTAACCTTTTTAGGTGGTCGAGCTAGATGTGGTGGTGGTTGCGGAGTTGCGGCCGAGTAGCAAGAAGAGCAGTAGAAGGCAAGAGATGGACATGTTGCTGTTTTGGTTGTTTTGTAGTAGAGTCTAGAGTCATCCCTGTACTATCAGGTCCTTGGGAGAGTTTTGACGTTGTTTCATGATGTATAGTTGTTGATGGTTTGTATATCCTGCTGCTGGCCGGATGTGGGCCGTTATGTATATATAACAGGTGATGAACTCATGTGACGACTAGACAGCTGATCTCCTAAGTTGTGGACACGTATCAAGATCTTGTATATGTTTATATAACTTGTTTCCTTGCAGGATGAGGATCTGAATGTAATAGTTTTTTAGTTTTTCTGCTTTCTACAATGAGTTTTAATTAGCCTGTGTTTTTGGTAATATGTGGTTATGGTGATTTCCGCACGTTTTCGTGTAACACCTCGCTGTCTGTGTGATAGTGGGATGTGTTACCACAAATTTGGTATCAGAGCTCTAGGTTCGCTGAGTCTATAGGGATTTAGGACTAGGTTGTGTCTGTTCTTGTGAGTCTTCCAGATTTTCTTACAATCATCTTCTATCCTCAGCGGAAGAAAAGCCAATATGTCTGGAAACCATGAAGAACATGATGCCGAGAACAGCGATGCTGCATCAGTTGAAGGAGCTATAGGGCAGGCACATGAAGATCGGGTGCCTGAGGTCCCCCAACCAGACCCAACCATTCTCGAAAACCCTACCTGTCAACAGCTTATGGGGCAGATGATGGCTAAGATGAATCTCATCGTAGAAAGATTGCCAGTGCCTCTTCCAAGAGCACAGGCTCCCCATGGTGAAACATCGGGTATTGAGAAGACCTTTGAGCGGCTTTGTCGAGTCGGAGCTTCAGATTATGGTGGAACGGATGATCCATCGGATGTAGATCTGTGGCTGACAAGTCTTGAGAAGGCTTTCCAGATCCTTGACATCCCCGAAGCAGACAAAGTAAAGCACGTTGTCTACCTTTTGAAAGGTAGTGCTGGTCACTGGTGGACCATCGAGGAAGAGAAGCGACCCGGTGAGGTAATCGGTTGGGAAGTTTTCCGACGTGAGTTCATCGGCAGATACTTTCTGAAGACATATCTGGATGAGAATATCAGTCAGTTTGAGAGCCTGCGCCAAGGAACGATGAACATCACCGAGTACGAGGCCAAGTTCATGGACTTGTTGAGGTTTTATCCTCACATGGCGGCAATAGATGACGAGTAAATCAGACATTTTGAGAAGGGTCTGAGTGCTGAGCTGACAATACTTGTTTCTGCATTGGAGAACCGTGAGTGGTTTGCTACGTTTGTGGAATCTATCCGGAGGATTGAACAATCAGTAAGGGAGAAAAGAGAATCCATGTCTAAGAAGAGTCCTGCTCAGTTTTAGGGACGGAGGTTTGGTGGCTTCAAGAAGCTAATGTTTTCAGCACCTTCCATGATGAGAGGTTCCAGTGTACCGTCACAGTGGTCTCCAAGTAAGGGAAGAGGTTACGTTTCTTCACCATCAAAGGCACATAGTACAGCTTCTGTGGCAGTGACAGGGCCATCTAGGCCACGGTTTGAAGATAGGTCTTGCCATCTTTGTGGTCAGATCGGGCATTTCAGGTTCAACTGCCCGAATAGAGATGTTGAAGTGACACAGCAGCCAAGGCAGAATCAACGAGGGTCAGATAGACAGCAGCCCAATAGTAGCAAAGGGAAAGGATGTGGTCCAACATCGCAAGAGGGATCGTCTACTCAAGGGAGCAGAGGACGTGGGCAGAAAGCAATGGCTCGATTCTATGCTATGAGTCAGTCGGAGGCGATAGTCAACACGTGAGTGGTGACAGGTCAGATGGAGTTATTTCATTCTGGTATGTCTTCTTCTTGCTTTCTATCTGTTCTGGTTGACCCGGGTGCTACACACTCTTTTATCACCTATAGTATGCTTGAGAACTGTCGTTTACCTGTTAGTTGTAAGAAGGATAGCTTGTTGTTTGAAACCCCTCTTGATGGTTCCTCGATGCTTCGAGAGAAGTGTCCATCCTGTGCCTTATCTTTTTCGGGACACAGTATACAATTGGAGCTTATACCACTTGATATGCATGGTTTCGATGTGATCCTTGAGATGGATACCTTAGAGAAGTATAAGGTTGTTTTGGACTGTGGTTCCAAGCAAGCTGTGTTTGATGATGATGGAGAGAAGTGGATCTTCCAAGGAGATAGGAAGATTCTTCCGACATGTCTGGTATCAGATATGGTGGTAGAAAAGTTGCTACGACAAGGATGTAAGGCGTTCTTAGCTCACATTGTGGATACCAAGGCAAAAGGTCCTAGCCTTGAGGAGGTGATGGTTGTCCGAGAGTTTGCGGATGTGTTTCCTGATGAGTTCCCCGGTGTTCCTCCACCCTGAGAAATTGATTTTAAGATCAATTTGGTCCCAGGACCACAACTAGTTGCACAGACACCGTATAGGATGGATCCAGTGGAGATGGCAGAGCTTAAGAAGCAGTTGCAAGAGTTGTTGGAGAAAGGTTTCGTTCAACCGAGTACATCACCTTGGGGTGCTCCAGTGTTGTTTGTTAAGAAGAAGGATGGATCAATGTGGTTATGTATAGATTACCGACAGTTGAACAAAGTCACGATCAAGAACAAGTACCCATTGCCGAGGATAGACGATCTGTTCGATCAGTTACATTGCGCTACAGTATTTTCAAAGATCGATCTACAGTCCGGATATCATCAGTTGAGGATTAAGGCGGATGACATACCAAAGTCAGCTTTCAGGATGAGGTATGGTCACTTCGAGTTTGTGGTTATGCCGTTTGTGCTAACCAATGCACCTGTTGCTTTCATGGATTTGATGAACAGAGTGTTCCGTCTGTTTCTAGATCAGTTTGTTGTAATCTTTATAGATGACATCTTGATCTATAGTCGGGACAAGTAAGAGCATGAGTGACATCTTCGGCTAGCGTTGACTCTTCTTCGCCAACATCATTTGTATGCCAAGTTCAGTAAGTGTGAGTTTTGGTTGTAGGAAGTGACTTTCTTGGGCCATGTAATATCTGTAGAAGGAGTTAAGGTGGACCCTAAGAAGGTGGAGTCTGTTGCAGAGTGGGAGCAGTCAAAGACGCCGACAGAAGTTTGTAGTTTCCTGGGTCTAGTAGGTTACTACATGAGGTTTATTAAGGACTTCAGTGCGATTGCGTTGTCGATGACAAAGTTGACCAGAAAGGATGTACCTTTTGTCTGGAATGATCGTTGTCAGCAAGCTTTCCAAAGTTTGAAGGAAAAGTTGACTAGTGCACCAGTGCTAGTGTTGCCAGAGCCTGGAAAGGGCTATGTTGTTTTCTGTGATGCTTCCAAGAAAGGTTTAGGTTGTGTGCTGATGCAGGAAGATCATGTGGTTTCTTTTGCTTCGCGACAGCTTAAGAAACATGAGGAGAACTATCTGACTCATGATTTGGAGATGGCAGTGGTGGTTCATGCATTAAAGATTTAGAGACACTATCTTTATGGGGAAGTGTGTCAGAACTTTACGGATCATAAGAATCTAAAGTATATCTTTTCACAGAATGAGTTTAACATGTGACAACGCCGATGGATGGAACTAATCAATGATTACGACTGCACCATCGAGTATCATCATGGTAAGGCGAATGTGGTAGCTGATGCGCTTATCTGAAAGTCTTCCTCTCTTTCTACAAAGAAGGCACAGTTGAGTTCCTTGGTATGCCATAGACGGGATATGCTTGTTTCTTTGCGAAAAATGAATGTGCAGATGGAAGTTTCCTTTTTAGCTGGACTTTTAGCACATATGCAAGTCAAGCCTACACTGAGACAATAGATCAAAGATGCACAGCAAGAAGATGACGCAGTGCAATTGATCAGATCAGAGTTTGGCAGTGAAAAGCATGATGGGTTCCATGAGTCCAAGGATGTACTATTTTTCTACCGAGATAGGATGGTGGTTCCCAATGCAGATGATCTGAGGAATCTAGTGCTCAAAGAAGCGCACACGTCGATGTATGCTATGCATCCAGGAGTCACCAAGATATATCATAGTCTGAAGGACTTGTATTGGTGGCCCGGTTTGAAGAAATATGTAGCGGAGTTTGTGGCTAGATGTGTGGTATGTCAGCAAGTTAAGGATGAGCATCAGAAGCCGGTAGGTATGTTACAACCCATGTCGATACCACAGTGGAAATGGGATCATATAACCATGGATTTCGTAGTTGGTCTGCCCAGGACAACTATGAATCATGATTCCAATTGGGTGATAGTGGACAGATTGACGAAGTCTGCCCATTTCATACCTGTAAAGACAATGTATACAGCCAAAAAGCTTGCTCGAGTATATGTAGATGAGATAGTGTAGTTGCACGGTGTGCCTATAACGATAGTTTCCGACAGAGGTCCATAGTTCACAAGTCGTTTCTGGGAACAGTTGCACAAAGCGTTGGGAACGCAGTTGAGGTTCAGTACCGCCTTCCACCCGTAGACAGATGGACATTCTGAGAAATATTCAAACTTTGGAGGATCTCCTTCAGGCTTGTGTTTTGCAGTTCCTAGATAGTTGGGGCATACATCTCAGTTTGATAGAGTTCGCCTACAATAATAGTTATCAGCGGAGCATTGACATGGCTCCTTATGAGGCCTTATATGGCAGGAAGTGCAGATCTCCATTGTGTTGGTATGAGTCTGGTGAATATCAGCTTCTGGATCCTGAGTTAGTACAACAGACAACAGAGAAGATCAGAGTGATACAGCAATAGTTGAAAGCAGCACAGGACAGGCAGAAGTCTTACGCAGACAATCGACGATGACCTTTGGAGTTCCAGGTAGGAGACAAAGTGTATCTTAAAGTCTCATCGTGGAAAGGTGTGCTAAGGTTTGGCTAGAAGGGTAAGCTCGCACCCAGATATATGGGGCCATACCCGGTCATAGCACAAGTTGACAAGGTAGCTTATGAGTTAGAGCTGCCGCCAGAGTTGCACACATTACATCCAGTGTTCCATGTCAGTATGTTGAAGAAAAGTCATTTGGATACAAGAACAGTGATACAGCCAGTCGAAGTTGAGCTTGATGAAGATGTGACCTACGAGGAAGGTCCTGTGATGATCCTGGACAGAAGGGTTAAGAAGCTGAAGAGGAAGGACCTGGTTCTTGTGAAGGTTCTTTGGCATCATCGTGGCGTTGAGGAAGCCACATGAGAGCTTGAGGAAGAGATGAGGAGGAAGTATCCCTCACTTTTTCCTTTGGATTTTGAGGATGAAATCCCTTTGTAGAGGGTTAGTTTGTAAGGACCCTGACCTCCGTTTAGGGTTTATCCTATTTTCTTTGCTTAACCCTGGTTCTTAGTTGCTTGCTAATCACCTTTAGTGGTGATCAGGGTTTGTTGGTGTTTTGTTCAGAGCTGGAGGTGCTACTTGCAATATACCCAAGTTTAGGGTTTGTGGGCAAGTTTGTCACCTTGTGAGGTGTTCCTCCCTCTCCTTGCTTCCTCTTGAGTTGAGAGGAAGGGGTTGGGCTCATTTCTTGTGTTGCCTTGGGCTTGGTTGAGCTTGTTGGGCCTTGTCATGCCTTGCCTTTGCCTTGTTGGACCTTTTTGTCGGGCAAGTGAGCCTTATGTCGAGCAGGAGTGCTTTGTGTCGGCCTAGGGAGTGTGTCGGCCATGGTGTGGGTGTGTGTCGCCCATGGACCCTTTGACCTTCTTTGACCTCATTTGTGTCACCACTAGTGGACACTTGGAGCTTGATGCTTGCATGTGGCAATGACCTTGGACATGTGTTTAGGACATGTTAGAGTGGTGGCTTTGCACATGAACAAGTGTCCCTAGGTGGGCGACACCTTGCCTTGTCTTACCTTGGTTTCTCCTCCATCCTCTCCTATATATGTGTTCCCTTTCTCTTGCTAAGGATCCCTTTAGTTCCTTAGTTTTCCCTCCCCCTTGGTGCACGACACCCTCTTCTTTTGCAAGCTTGGTGGCCGATCATTGCCTTGAAGTCTCCTTCTTCCTCTAGTGGTGGCTGAACCCTAGAGTGCCTTGCTTGGTGGTGCTTGGAGCTAGGAGCTTGGAGCTTGCTTAAGGCGAGTTACATAACTCATAACCCTAACTACACTACCTTCTTTTATGCTTCTTATGATCATATCGACTATGTATGTTGCTAGTTTGGTTTCTTGCTTAGTTGCTTCTTGTTGGCCGAACCTTGTTCTAGGGTTTCTTGTTGAGCAACACCCCTCTCCCTCCTTGGTCTTGAGAAGTGATCTTAAAATCTAGTAATATGGGCAATACTCCTCTCTCGTTTAAGTTGAGAGGTGATATTGTGTTCTAGTTGCTTGAGCAACACCCTTCTCTCATCATGGATTCGAGAGGTGAGCTTTGTGGTGGGTGTAGACCTTTGTTAGGGTTGTTCCTTGTGTTGCCCGATTGGTGATAAGAAGCTAGGCAAGACCCCTCTCTCTTGGTTGTTGAGAGGTGAGCCATCTTCTTGATCCATTAGGGTTTTGGTGCCCTTTGTGCTTGAGGTTGGTGACGACCTGGTTGGGTTGCATCTTGCTCGGTATGGTCTTGGAGCTTATCCCGCCCGATATCCTCCTTGGGCCTAGAGATTTGGTCGATAGGTTGTGGTGTTGTGACGGGTGTCACACCCCTGGTCCTTGCCTTGTTGTGTCGGGCATCACACTATGCTAAGTACCCTGCTCGACACACTTAACCTCGTTATACCTTGATGTTGTGAATCTTTGCTAGCTAGTTCTGTGGTGGGCATCTCCCCTGGCCCTAGCCTTGTGTGTTGGTCGATAGATGAGGTTAGCTAGCTGGACGACATGCTTTCCTTGCTGTCGTTTGAGGTTGTGCCCTGGTCATTATACCTAGATGAGTAGAACGTTGGTCGTTACCCTTGTGTGTCGGGTGTCACACCTGGTTGAGTATCCTGCCCGACACGCCTAGCTCAGTTGGTTGCTTGGTGTTGTTATCACCTTGAACGTTAAGGGGTGTTGTGATATGGTCTTGTGACGGGTGTCTCACTTCAGTCTTTGCCTTGTGTCGACCGATAGATCATGGGTAGGCTGGGTAACGACATGCTGAGTTACACCCTTGGGCGTTATGCCTTGTTGAGTGGTGTTGCCCGATGCATGTGGTTGCACGACACATGTTGCACGATTCACATAGGTGCACGAACACCTAGGGTTGCCCGATACATCTTGAATTGATAGTCGACACCCTTGCTTAGTGTTTGGCCGTTATGTGGCTGGTTGGCTTGACCGTTGTGTGGTTTGTGTGTTGGGAGATATGAGGAAGTACCCTACTCGATACTATCTCTAGTGAGGGTGCCCTACCCGTCATACTTCTGGTGAGGGTAGTGGGCGCTTCTAGTGAGGGTCACGTTCCTTCTCAAAAACCTTTATGCTAGTTTTTGTTCATGTAATCATGTTTGGTTTATGATAGTGGCCCTTGATATGCTTGATGGAAATGAATATAATAGACCCCACATATGTAGCCTACCATGGTATTACATGTATTTATGATCATCTTGAATTATCTGTAAAATGCTGAGAATGGTAAGTATATAAGACACTTTGCTTAATGATATGACCTATGCCTATGGTCACAGGTTGTGGCATGAATAATAAGTATATAAGAATCAATGTCACCTTATGTTGGATAATATGATTCTTCTGTTAATCCATAATGATTGTGCATGCAGGTGATTCATATAGATGCATAGACAGGTAAAGGGCTATGAGGTATATATGTCTGAATAACACCGCTTTGATGGTTACTCTTGATAATGAAATAATATGCATGATGTGTTTTGGTCTGAGGACCTGAGTTTGGCTAAAGTGCTAGAATTTCTATCCCATGATGATGATGTAAGACTTGAGAGGCAGTGGCACTATGTGATGAGGGATTGAGATCCCATGGCAATGTAATGTTGGATCCTTGTGATGGATCATGATGATGTTGATGACAGCTAAAGCATGATATTGAGTTTCATGTTGTTTATTCTTGTTATAGTATGCATGCTATACAACTTGATTGCCTCAATGATCCACTTAAAATATACTAACTAATCATAGTGGAACATATCATGTAGTTTGCCCTGTCCATAGATCCATCATCGTCAGGAGATGGTGATGGTGAAACGGGTTCTCCTGCGGGTTAACCCGGAGCGCATATTGTTGAATATGCGAGGTTTCTCCTAGCCTAAAATAGTGAGGCTTCGAGTGCAGCTATGGTTGTAGTCGGGATATGTATAGAGCATGGTGAACAGGCCCATGGCTCAGGATATGTGATATGGGAGCATGAATGTGTTCATGGCTCAGAGCACAGTTAACAGGCCCGTGGCTCAATTTCACTAGCGCCGAGACCTGTACCAAGGCGGGATAGGCAGAGGGTAGCCTGCGGGAGCTGACCATGTGGCTGAGGCTACTTAAGCATGAGACTGCGGTCCTACTTGTGTTGTACTCGTGCACTGACCACGAGGTGGGAGGTCATGGAGTCCGGCTCTTCCATTGACCTTGTATGGCACCGGCGTCGGGTTTCGCAGCCATCGGTTGGATCTAAGTGGTACGGCTCACTTCCTCAGGGCATAATAATAAGTAATTCAGCCGAATAGTATTTATTGCTTAAGGTAAAACACAGAACATTGGTTGAGGCCTTGCTTGAGTAGTTGATCTTTGTTATAACCTCAAATTTTGCATGTTAAATGTAATAATTTTATGAATATGGACTTAATTAAAAGGTGGTATGATTTGCTTAGAAGAATGGATTTCTTTGAAAATCTTCCTGTGGATAGGAATTTCGTGATTCCTATTATTATATTAATCCATTAATGGATATAAAAGAGAAGAAAAGAAGAAAAGTCCAACTAATGGAAAAAATTACATGATAATGGATATTAAGCAAAGTATTCATGAGAAATACTTGGAAATATCTAGAAAGTGGAATTAATGTCCACAATTGAATAAAATTCATTTAGGTATGATTCCTAATAAAAGAAATATGAAAAGAGGAAAAGAAAATAATAGAAAAGAGAAATAAAAAGGAAGATGTTTTTATAAAAGGAGAATATGTGAAATAGGCATAAATAAGAGGATAAATACAACTAAGATATTTCCCATTATGGGAATCTGTGCCTTAGGTTTTCTTGAGGCCTAAGGGAGCCAAAATAAAAAGATAATGGCAAAGGGGAAAAGGAATATTAATTGAATTTGGATTAATTAATGAATGTCTTGCATATGAAGGAAAAACCATTTTTCTTTGGAATTTGGGTTTCAAATTTAATACACGAGTAGATAATGCCAAAATAAAGTTTCCTCTAAAATTTGAGTGAAAAATGTTAAATGAGGAGATAGATATGAATTTTCCAAGTATCCTTTGAATATCACAATTCGTTTTAATCATGTTCTTCTTTGGGGCCTAACAGCCGTTGGATCTGGATCCAACAGTGGTTGCTTTTTGCCTAAGATAAGGAAAGGAAGATCAAGATAAAGTTTTTCCTGATCGATTTTCTCGATGCACAATCCCTGTGCGAGCTTGGAGATCGCTCCATTAGATGCGGGATAGGAAATCGCACCCTTTGATCTGTAAATTCCTATATTTCCATGTGGGAAAGGGATTTGCCCAAATCCCTGTCCAAGTCGGACATATGAGTGTTTGCTGAAGATTTCAATCATCACAAACCATGCCTATATAAGGCTTGGGACCTTGTGTGGGATTCGCCCAAGAGTTTTGCAAGGAAGGATGCCAACTGAAGGCATCATCGCGCCCTGGAGAGACGTCGTCTTGGAGCAAGAATCCTGCTCTGTTCCGACAGGAGGACCCTTGCACGACAAGCTGCACGAGGATGTTGGTGGGGGGTGGAGAAGTGGCTCGCAAGAATCACCGGAGGCTGGCGAACCCAATGGAGCAAGCTCCTGGGCCGTGGCTACGGTGGAGGTGAAGGTCAACCCTCCGGTTGACCAGCGTCTAGCCTGGCTCGTGAGCAGGAGTCGAGCACCAGGTTGAAGACAGGTTGGGGGAGGAATAGACCTCCTTGCCCCCGACCCTAATGAAGAGGAGAAAGGGCAGAAACGTCCAAGTGAAAAACTCCTCTGAATAGTGCGCGAAACAACGTGGATCATCTGATCACGTTTGATCCAAGCGGACCACCGATCGTGCGGCCTAGTATTTTTGGTAAAAATCTTCTTTCTATCAAATATTCCAGAAAAAGGGTTTTACTTGAGAAAATCATAACTTTTAATAGGAAGCTCCGATAAATAAGGTTAAAACATGAAAGTTGCTTGGAAAAATACGAGGAATGCAATAAAATTAGTTTGATAACTTGAATCTATTCATACTTGCAAAAGTGTTTTAATCTAATGAAAAGTGCTTATGTATTAGATTAAGAAACCCTAATTGAACATATTGGTTAAGTTCATGTTGCTTAGTTGATGAAATTGAGTAATTACAAATTGATAGATAATTAAGGATGAACTTGAACCGGATCTAGATGTGAATTTGCATAATTTAGGGTTCCATGTACATGAATATACTTTAATGGGCTTTGAAACCCTAACTTTGGTAATTATGACCCTTAATGGATTTAATTGTCCAAATCCAGGAGTAAAACTGAGATATGATGAATCTACACTATTTCGAGTATAAAGGTTCTTATAATTAGGGTTTTGTAATGGGTTAATGTGGAATTAGTTCAAATATGTGAATTGAACTAGAATGCAATAAGATTGTCATTTTGTAAGAAAACGAAGATGATAATTGGGCCTAATGATCGTATCATAGATTAAAAGGATAAAAATGGTAGCTTTAATGTAAAAGGGGCTTAATGGACTTAATTGATGGTTAATGGTGCCTTTAATCCAAAATTAAGGTTAAATGTTGTTAAAGGATAACCTTAACATCTTCTGTGAAGAATGGATAAATAATTAGGGTTTATGAGTAATCAGGGTTTAAAATAGTAAAAGATGAAGGGGAACCCTAATTGCAATGGAAACCCTAAAAGTGGACTAGAAACCCTAGGAAGCAAGTTAGGTTTAAAAGATCTTGAATGCATGATCAATAATAGGAAATTATATGCATATTTCAGGATCTCATTATGTGCTTGCTTGATTGGATTTCTTACTTTCATGGATTAAATCTGTCTCAAATCTGCATGTACAGGTATGTGGTTATGCTTATGACTACCCGAATTAGTTTTCCGGGATTTTGTCGATGTTTCCATCGTGACTTGAATTAAACTGTTGGATGTATTTAATTCATGCAAGGTATAATGTGAATATGACTATCACATAAGATATGTGCCTACTAGCTCAGATCCTAGTCCCCTCTGTAGCTTGATGGGTTGACCTAGTAAATGGCTACCAATGGGGTAGGCCCATCAGGTCACTAAATGACTTAGTAAATGGCTACCAATGGGGTAGGTACATCAAGTCACATTGAGTTAGAGATTGGGCTACCTATGGGTAGTGCCATGTGACTCAACCCTAGATATTGATCTACCTGTTAGGTAGGATCATGCGGGGTCTGATAAGGATCTACCTAGAGAGAGGTAGTAACTCAGTCCGCTGTAGGGACAACACAGAGATAGGGGATAGGAAAGGATTGAGTAGTATGGTTTAAATCGTAATCTTGACTGTTAAATGATAATTGGTTGATTACTTTGTTATTGTAGTTGCATGATTATTGTTTCCCCCACATACCAGCTTAGTGTTGACTGGCATTTTGTTTGTCGGCGTTTTAGGTACAGATGAAAAGAACAAACAGTAAAGTGACATATGTGGAATTAAATGAAAAATAACGTGCACCGGAGGATTAGTTAGATTAGCTTCTTCATGGATAGAAGTTTAGAAATCCCAGTTTTTCCAAGGTAAGAAAAGTTTTATTTTATACCATTTTTAGTTTAGTTGGTAAAGTTTATTAATTGTTATTGATTATTTGTCGAACCTTTGATCCGGGTTATTAGATAACGACTCTGATCTCTTGGTCTCCCTTAAGTGGGGGTTACTGGGAGACGGGGTCGTTACAATTGGTATCAGAGCATAGGTTCCTCAAGTAATCTTTAATAATTATTAAATTTTACAAATTCTGTAGAAACCATGGGAGTTATTAGAGGATTGTCCGAAAGGCTGAGGTGTCTAGAAAAGGATCACGTCTGGGGGCTGGCAATATTTTCCTCCGCACCGCTAGTCGGAATACGAGGACTCTCAGATCTGTGTGACTGCCTAGCCAAAGTCTTAGGGTGTGAATCGAAATAAGATACCTTTAGGACTCTCTCATCTTGTTCATCCCTTCTCAACTCAAATTCTATTAAGGACCTTAAGGATTAGGGTTTTCTCTCTTTCCCTCACCCTCTTGAGGTATGGGTAAGGTTGATAAGGATTAAGGGATCCTCCATAAAATTAATAAAAAGCATGTAAATAAGATGTCATGGACATAAGCTTATAGAGTAAGCGTAAAGAAATAGATACATGCTTAGGTCGTATGACATGAGTTGTCATTGCCCTCAGGAGAGATTTGAGGATAGACCTCCTTGGTAGGAGGATAAGTAGAGAGAGTTAAGCTTGGAGGTAGAGACCTCCATCAAAAATAGATACCTAGCACATCCTTTGAGGATGATGTTAACCCTAACCGTAAGTGAAGGTTAGAGATAGAGATGACATGGTGAGTTAGACCGAGTGTCTGGTTGGAGATGCCTTTGGGATGCCATACGAGGGTAAATGACCTAGTACCTTTGGCGACCCAACCCTGGAGAGGGTCGTGCATGTTTGAGCAAAGGATAGCTCCTTCATGGATGAGGGTAGAGGAGAACCTATAGGGCTGTTACAAGTATGATATAACTTGCACCCATAGTGCGTCAATAGTGTTGATAGTTAAATGAAACCCTAGTAAAAAGATCATGATGGATGGCTTATGAGATAAGCATAAGGGGTTATGGATAACCTTGAGTAAACATAAGTTTGAAGCATAGGTTTCACCCATTTGGAGGTATGCTAGTGAAGCTTTATCCTTCATGGAGAAAGGACCTCTAGCAGTATGACTGGATGTGGAGTTAGCTTTAGAGAGAGAAAGAAGGACTCAAGCAAGAGGATTGGAAGCTTAGATTCTGAGACATAAGGAACAGTGGGTAGTTGGGGATGATGCGATCTAAGTGGATGATAGTGGTTGCCTTATGTTTGATCCCTGAAGGCCGATGATATCATGGTTGCCTTTAGAGGAACCTTCTGGTACCCATGGTATAAGTGACTACCTATTGGATGGGATAAAGAGTGCCTTAAACCCTGAGGAGGTTTAAGTAACCAGTTGTGAGGCTTTATACCTAGTTGGTTGTCCTGGAAGAGGACTCAACTCTGAAGTGTTGCTCGAGTAGAAGGATCATGGAAGTACATGACATATCTTGGACGTGCTTGATTTGTGGTTAAGAGATTGAGCATACAGTTGGATACCCAAAGGTGAACATAGGGTTCCTAGGCCTAAGAGGGGAAGCAGTGTATCCAATGCTCATGGTGAATTTGAGTCTCTATAGTTTTGAGCAGGGTACTCTTAATGCGTAGAGGAAAGGAATCCCCTTAAGGTAAGGGTCTGTTGGACGAACCCCTCACAACTAAGTTGGTCTAATGTTGAGAATGAGAATAAGTATGACCTATCATTGTTCAATAGGTGTGCCTTAGCAGCTGCTGAGTTAAGCATGCTCATGTGAAAGTAGACCCTAAACATAAGGATGCTTGTGACCTTTGTTATCCAGGTGTAGTTTCCTCCCATACTGGGAGAGGGACCCGTTGGTAGGGTGTACACTAGATTTGTTGGTTTTTGGAGTAACCTAAAGAGGTTTCAGAGGATCTTGTGAAGCTAAGTGAAAAGTACATGGCATGAGGATGAACCTGTAGACCCATACATAACCATCTCTAAAGTGCATGTGGATGTGTTAACATGGAGGTAACCGATATGGGGCCTGACCAAGGTAGGCAGGTTGCCATGACCCCTATGAAGGGATGAAAGTCAATCATGAATGTAGGAAGAGATGATGAAGGATTGGGTAAGGTTCTAACTTGAACATGTACTATAATAGAATCATGAGTCTATCCTAGGGTCAGGTAGGGATAGGACCGATGGAAGAAGGAGTTACCTAATTCCCAGGTTGCACATGACCATAGGGTCGGGAGGTAACAACTATCATTGTCTGAGGACCATGGGTTAGGAGATTGATCACCTTCATGAACTCATGGGACCCAAAGGGCAGATGAGTAGGGCACTCTCTGATGCATGAGGGAAGAGGGATGACCCCAAAAGTGTCGGCACCCTGTAGACCCAGAAGAGATGACCAAGGATTGTGTGTAAACCCCAGTAGGTTAGAGACCAGTTTTCCATGAAAGTAATTTTTGATATCATGATGTTTGTGATGTGGAGACATGAGTTGCACGTTTCAACTTAGATTTGAAGGTGTACTGGTAAGGTGGGTTGTACCATCTCTACTCTTGGAATGGGAAGAACTCTGTATTTGGACGGCCGCCAAATGCTTATTTCTTCTTGTTATGGGGGTGAGAGATAGGACAATACGCATGCCTTACACCAAGGATAAAGATGTTGTAAGTTGGAGTGTTGCTTCAAGGTATAAGGATAGAGATGATAACATACCTGTAACATCCCTGACCTGGGTTATGAATTAAACCTAGATGTTTTTCCTAATAAGGCTGAGTAGATTCTTAATCTTACCTTGGGAAAAGTAATTAGGGCTTATGAGAAACTTATGTTTCAATTTTGGTCCTGTTTGAACAATGCTAAAGCAATGATTGCTTGTTTTGGACTAAATTGCAAATTTTGCATGATAAGATGTTCCTCTGATGTTGAGACATCATAAGAATGAATATGATGTAGTGGTATGGTTTCCACAAGCTTGGACACCAAGATTAAGCTTGTAAAGCAATCCTTGTGCATTAAAACCTAGTTTTGGTGTAATGTGCAATTTACCCAAAATCTAGGGTTCAATATGCAAATTACCACTTCAATAAGGTCCCTAATGTTTCTTGGCATCATGTAGAGCAAAGAAAATGAGAGGGGCATATCATTTGAATTAAGTTGGAGGAGAGAGAATCTTGATATTAAAATAATCAAGATTTAATCTTAAGTGAAACCCTAATTCAATTTAGCGAAAAAATGAATGTATTAATTAAAGGGCCTTCAACCAAAATGTTATTGGTTGATTTTGGTTAAGGATGGACGTTATTTTGCCAAGATAAGGAACGAAAATATCCTAAGTAGGTGAAACTCCACTCACCTTATTATAAAGAAAAGTAATATCCACTCACATATGGGATATTAATATATTAAGCATTAAGGTGCTTAATTTGCTTTTCTTTAAATCATGGATAATTGAGAGGAATATGAGGAAATGAAGATAGCCTCGTCCTTAAGGAGTTTGAGGGGAATTTGAGGGGGAAGAGGCGGCCATGTTTTTGGAATTAAATGCATTTTAATAATGCATTTTCTCTCTCATAAATTTCTTTATAAAAGTGCCTTTTCCAAATGAATTGAAAGGCTTTTTCGGTCCTTTCTTCTTCCTTTGCTTTGGATGAGCTCAAGGGGACTTAGGAGCAACAGGAAGACGAGCCCCAACCTATTGGTAAGCTTCTTGACCCTCGTTCTTCATGATTTCATGGTGGAAATCGAAACTAAATTATGGATTCCTTCTTATTTCGATCTCCTCTTCAACCCTAGCCAATTTTTACAATCAAAAGCTTGAGGACGAGCCTAGGGGGAGTTGAAAGAGCTTCATCCACCATTAATGGCGTGAGCTTGGAGCTTTGGAGCTCAATTGGAGGTGGGTTTTATAACTTAAACCCTTAAACATTGCTATTGCATCAATTCTCTATGCTTTGTTGATTGATTTCTTCAATTTGATGCACTCTTGTTTCTTGCTGCAATTTCCATCAAGAACGGTTGCTGTTCTTGGTTGTTCGAAGGAAGGGGATGATGACATCATCCTATATGCTTATCCAAAGAAAAGTACCAAGCCAAACGGTTTTGATAGCTATTCCAAATCGTTTTAATTTGATTGGCTATGCGGTTTCAGCAAACCGTTTAAAGGCAAATGGTTTGAAACCGTTTGGTAGAAAACGGTTTCAAGACCGTTTGATATGGTTGACCAAGTGTTTACCGTTTGGGAATCTTGTTCCTAATTGTGCAAACTAATGACCCTCCAAATTTTAGGGGTTAACTCCAAAGGAATCGTGAGTTGAAGGCCAATCAATTAGGCAAATCAAATTGAATTAAATGCTGATTTTCAACCTGATTAACTGGACCTGTTTGGGAAAACGGTTTCAAAACCGTTTGAGATGGTTGAACAAGCGTTGACCGTTAGGGATTACTTTTCCTAATGATGTTGGTTAATAACCCTCCAAATTTGAGGGGTTAACTCCAAAGGAATCGTGAGTTGAAGCCTAATCAATTAGGGAAACCTAATTGGATTAAGTGCTGATTTTCAACCTGATTAACTTGAACTTTTTGGGCAAACGGTCTCAAGACCGTTTGAGTGCATTGACAAAGCGTTGACCGTTTGGTATTCCTGTTCCTAATGATGTTGGTTAATGACCCTATAAATTTGAGGGGTTAACTCCAAAAGAATCATGAGTTGAAGGCTAATCAATTAGGAAAACCCTAATTGAAAACAGTGCTGAAATTCCAATGAGTTAAGTTGAGATTTTGGGTTGATTATCCCAAACGGTTTCAAGACCGTTTGGGGATCACCCAAACGGTCTCAAGACCGTTTGGGGATCACCCCAAGACCGTTTTGAGGTCTGGGGTCAAGTATATTTGACCAATTGAAGGTCCAAAGGTACTAATCATATTGCAATGTAGTGCTGATTTGTTGATCAACTCGATAGACCAATCCATGATGATTTTTCACTAGAATCCAAAGGTTGGATGGGCCAAACGGTCTCAAGACCGTTTGGAGCTCATCCAAATGGTCTCAAGACCGTTTGGTGGTCACCCAAGACCGTTTGGAGGTCTAGGGTTGAGTATGGTTAGGTATTTGAAGGTCTGAAGGTACCAAGCTGATATACAATGGCATTTGTTGGAAAAGATTTCCTATGTGTGGATCTCTTTGCAAAAAGTTTTAATTTTTAGTGATTTTCGCTAATCCGCTGCTTGATGAACGCTTCCGCATTAGTTAATCATGTTTTCACGAGACGGTCGTGACAATTTAGTGGTATCAGAGCCAGGTTTGAGCTATGATATCTAATTGATAAGAGTTGATTGGCCATATGTGCCATTATGTTTTTGTTACTTAGAAAGAAGTAACAAAATTAGTATGGGCTTGTAAGCCTTGTAAATAAAGTTGTTGCCTAGTAAGAGGTGACAAAATGTGAATGGACTTGTAAGCCTTGTGAATAAAGTTGTTGCCTAGTGAGAGGTGACAAAATGTGAATGGCCTTGTGAGCCATGTGAATAAAGTTGTTGCCTAGTGAGAGGTGACAAGATGTGAATGGCTTTTGAGCCATGTGAATAAAGTTGTTTCCTAGTGAGAGGTGACAAGATGTGAATGGCTTTTGAGCCATGTGAATAAGTATATAATGGAAGTGGTACATGTCTCTTTATAGAATTTGTCTGAATAAAATATGTTTGAGAACTTGACTGATGCTAAAAGAATATGATAATGTACTTAATTAATCAAGTGAAATCTATTCATGTAGTGCTCTGACCATAGATCCATCATCGTCAGGAATAGGTGATGGTGAAACAGGCTGCTCTGTGGCATATCCTGGATTTCGTATATTTTTTAATATACGGGGGTCAATGGGCAAAAATATCCTTACGTCCTCCTGAAGTGATTGTGAGGAGGTAAACAAGAAACCTCTCAAATCCTTCATGAATAGGTCGGGATAGATGTATCACTAATCTCCCGATGATTTGGGCCAGATGTTGTACACATCTCCCAAGGTTAATACTGGATCGATGGAGATAAACATGAAATCTCATGATCGCGAAGAGAGAGCAGCTGACACTACCTCTATAGCGAAGTTGCCAGTATACCCTGGCTAGCTATGTAGCAGAGACACGAGATGTCCTGCAGGTTCTCTAGCACTGACCGGGAGGCAGTGAGGTCATGGGAACCCGGCTCTTCCCTAGACCTATGTATGGTACCGGTTTCGACTTCGCAATGGCCGGTTGGAGTATGAGCGGTATACCTCATCTCCTCAGAGCTTAAATATGATTGTAAAATGTAATCAGACGTATAACATGTTTGCTTAAGGATTGAATACGGAGATTCATTGGCTGATGTTGCATTTCTTTGTGCATTCCTTAGCGGATAAATGTTATTTATGTTCCTTTATATTCTCTGCAAAGTAGATAGATGAAATACTTATCTACCATGGGTATATGCAATGCTCTCCTTGAGAATAGGAGATTATCTTATTTTGTTCTATGAAGAATAATTCTGCCTAATAATGTAAAAGTAACCCCTGCTCAGTTTAATTTCATAATCTGCTATAACAATGTTTTGGCGGAGAGTTATATCTCTCGTTAGGGCAATTTTCAATTGTCTCACCCCCGTGGGAAACATTTTTAGGTATGCATGGGAGGCAAGGCAGGAATTCCCTAAGATCAGAGAAAGAGCAGCAACAACAACAACAACAAGGACAGTAATGAGATCTCATGTGGAGATATTGTCTGTCAAGTCATATAGATAGTTGTCCTATGTGTCGTCTCTATACTCTCAGGTCCTCGGAGTTTTAAATGATTCAATCGGAGTTTTGTCATAGTGCCTCAAAGTTTTTATACTGCCTGTGTATATTTGTTAGCAGGGCAGTCAATGTTGTAATCCTTAAAAAGGAATTGTACATGATGTGTACTTGTGATCCAAGATGCCATGGAAACACTTTGGTTCTTGGTTAAAGAGTTTTCCTATGAATGGATCTCTTTGCAAATGGTTTTAATTTTAGTGATTTTTGGTAATCCGCTGCAACTAATGATCGCTTCCGCATGTTTTATTATTGTTAATGACACTTGTTATCTTAATGATGGTGGGTGTCATTACAATACCCTTGTGAAGTGGATGATACATGGATGGTTTACAAACACTAAGAGGAATAGCGTAATCATCTGGTGAGGATATTTTATCATGAGCTAGGTGGAATTTGCAAGTTATACCAAGTTGAGTTTGATCATCAAGGAGATGAGCTCAAAGTATTCTCAATAAAAATAGACTTAGAATTCGACTTTGAGATGATAATTGAATACATGGGAGAGTATGTCTTCAACTTTACCTAACACCTAAGGATAAGAAGTGGTAATGAATGCTCTGGTTGAGATATAGTTGCCTAGTTTAGTTGGAAGCTAGAAGAAGCTGAGGTTGTTCGACTAACCCTAAGTTTGGAAAGAAGATGTGTGGCTAACACTCAGATGTAATAAGATATGTTGAACAAGTTAATGGTTGTTTGGTTAGCCATCCTAGTCTTTGATGTAATGAAAGGAGGTTAGGAGAACCTCAGATACACTTCTTTGGATAGGAAGGTAATAAAACCCTGATGAGAGTGGTTTAGGGTTTCTGAGGAATCAAGCTTGAGGAATCATAACAATGCAGGAAATCATGATACAACTTGGTACTACAAAGATAATAAGTGGCAGTAGTGTTTTAGATGTCTAAGGTGAAGTAACTTGTGGAGGTGAAGGACAAACACCAGTAACCCAGTGTATCGATATAGAGGATTAAAGAATCCCTGAGAGGGAATGGGAGTTCATCACTATGGATGTTGTGGTAAGTCTCCCCTAGACCAAGGAGTGTCGAGGTGCAATATGGGTTATGGTAGATCGTCTTACCTAGATGACATGAGAAAGGAAGAGTACTGTCATGAGACAGATTCTGTTGAACTACATAAGAAAGAGAGATGGTTCAACTATACCGTGTTACGAGTTCAAAAGTTCTTGGGTATGACCAAGGTTCACATCCATAAGGTGGAAGTGGATACATGAAGAACTCGATGATAGTACAGTTTATCACCCCATACTAATGAACAGTATGATCCAGACTAGAGGGTCTGATGAGAGCATGTGTGCTCATTCAGGGTGATACATAGAGACCGTTCTTAAGATGTGATGTTAACCACCATAACCTTTATCGGGATGCAAGAGAGGTTGTGTCGGTCACCACTTCATTAAGATGATGTTGGTGAAGGAGGCCTTGCGAAGGTCAGAAGAGAACCATAGTGTGTGTAGATGAAGTCGCTTTGATCATGAAATGGCCGAGAGAGAGCCCGGTGATGACATGAGTTATGAGCTGATGCAAAGCAGACTCACATGCAATTCACTATGGGAGAATATGTGATGTGAAAATCCGACCCCTCTAAGCTACAACTGAGAAAGCTGAATCCCCGATATATGGGTCCATTTGAGATGGATTGGTGGAGATGGTTGGGTTTAGCCTTGCCCCTCAGGATAAGGTGATGAATAAAGTGTATCATAAGTTCGATCTAGAGCACTATGTGAAGTACCCAAGCCATGTGTTGAGCCTTGAACCTATTCAGCTTTTGAGAGGCTGGAATGTCCTGAGTCACCTATGAGGGTACGATATACCAAGGTAAGAAAGAACTCAGATGGAAGAATATGAGATGATGAAGGTTCTTGGGAAGCACCATGGAAAGGGTGAAGTCACATGGGAGCCATGATGGACATATGAAAGGCTTATCATGTTTGTTTGCTTGCTTGATAAAATTTTGAGGGCAAAATTCCTATAAGAAGGGAAGGATGTTATAACCTCAAATTTTGCATGTGACATGTAATAATTTTGTGAATATGGACTTAATTAAAAGGTGGTATGATTTGCTTAGAAGAATGGATTTCTTTGCAAATCTTCCTGTGGATAGGAATTTCGTGATTCCTATTATTAGATTAATCCATTAATGGATATAAAAGAGAAGAAAAGAAGAAAAGTCCAACTAATGGAAAAAATTACATGATAATGGATATTAAGCAAAGTATTCATGAGAAATACTTGGAAATATCTAGAAAGTGGCATTAATGTCCACAATTGAATAAAATTCATTTAGGTATGATTCCTAATAAAAGAAATATGAAAAGAGGAAAAGAAAATAAAAGAAAAGAGAAATAAAAAGGAAGATTTGTTTATAAAAGGAGAATATGTGAAATAGGCATAAATAAGAGGATAAATACAACTAAGATATTTCCCATTATGGGAATCCATGCCTTAGGTTTTTTTGAGGCCTAAGGGAGCCAAAATAAAAAGATAATGGCAAAGGGGAAAAGGAATATTAATTGAATTTGGATTAATTAATGAATGTCTTGCATATGAAGGAAACACCATTTTTCTTTGGAATTTGGGTTTCAAATTTAATACACGAGTAGATAATGCCAAAATAAAGTTTCCTCTAAAGTTTGAGTGAAAAATGTTAAACGAGGAGATAGATATGAATTTTCCAAGTATCCTTTGAATATCACAATTCGTTTTAATCATGTTCTTCTTTGGGGCCTAACAGCCGTTGGATCTGGATCCAACAGTGGCTGCTTTTTGCCTAAGATAAGGAAAGGAAGATCAAGATAAAGTTTTTCCTGGTCGATTTTCTCGATGCACAATCCCTGTGCGATCTTGGAGATCGCTCCATTAGATGCGGGAGAGGAAATCACACCCTTTGATCCATAAATTCCTATATTTCCATGTGGGAAAGGGATTTGCCCAAATCCCTGTCCAAGTCGGACATCTGAGCGTTTGCTGAAGATTTCGATCATCACAAACCATGCCTATATAAGGCTTGGGACCTTGTGTGGGATTCTCCCAAGAGTTCTGCAAGGAAGGATGCCAACTGAAGGCATCATCACGCCCTGGAGAGACGTCGTCTTGGAGTAAGAATCATGCTCTGTTCCGACAGGAGGACCCTTGCATGGCAAGATGCACAAGGACGCTGGTGGGGGGTGGAGAAGTGGCTCGCAAGAATTACCGGAGGCTGGCGAACCCAATGGAGCAAGCTCCTGGGCCGTGGCTGCGGTGGAGGCGAAGGTCAACCCTCCGGTTGACCAGCGTCTAGCCTGGCTCGCGAGCAGGAGTCGAGCACCAGGTTGAAGACAGGTTGGGGGAGGAATAGACCTCCTTGCCCCCGACCCTAATGAAGAGGAGAAAGGGCGGAAACGTCCAAGTGAAAAACTCCTCTGAATAGTGCACAAAACAACGTGGATCGTCTTATCACGTTTGATCCAAGCGGACCACCGATCGTGCGGCCTAGTATTTTTGGTAAAAATCTTCTGTCTATCAAATATTCCAGAAAAAGGGTTTTACTTACGAAAATCATAACTTCTAATAGGAAGCTCCGATAAATAAGGTTAAAACATGAAAGTTGCTTGGAAAAAACAAGGAATGCAATAAAATTAGTTTGATAACTTGAATTTGTTCATACTTGCAAAAGTGTTTTAATCTAATGAAAAGTGCTTATGTATTAGATTAAGAAACCCTAATTTAACATATTGGTTAAGTTCATGTTGCTTAGTTGATGAAATTGAGTAATTACAAATTGATAGATAATTAAGGATGAACTTGAACCGGATCTAGATGTGAATTTGCATAATTTAGGGTTCCATGTACATGAATATACTTTAATGGGCTTTGAAACCCTAACTTTGGTAATTATGACCCTTAATGGCTTTAATTGTCCAAATCCAGGAGTAAAACTGAGATATGATGAATCTACACTATTTCAAGTATAAAGGTTCTTATAATTAGGGTTTTGTAATGGGTTAATGTGGAATTAGTTCAAATATGTGAATTGAACTAGAATGCAATAAGAGTTGTCATTTTGTAAGAAAACAAAGATGATAATTGGGCCTAATGATCGTATCATAGTTTAAAAGGATAAAAATGGTAGCTTTAATGTAAAAGGGGCTTAATGGACTTAATTGATGGTTAATGGTGCCTTTAATCCAAAATTAAGGTTAAATGTTGTTAAAGGATAACCTTAACATCTTTTGTGAAGAATTGATAAATAATTAGGGTTTATGAGTAATCAGGGTTTAAAATAGTAAAAGATGAAGGGGAACCCTAATTGCAATGGAAACCCTAAAAGTGGACTAGAAACCCTAGGAAGCAAGTTAGGTTTAAAAGATCTTGAATGCATGATCAATAATAGGAAATTGTATGCATATTTCAAGATCTCATTATGTGCTTGCTTGATTGGATTTCTTACTTGCATGGATTAAATCTGTCTCAAATCTGCATGTACAGGTATGTGGTTACACTTATGACTACCCGAATTAGTTTTCCGAGATTTTTTCGATGTTTCCATCGTGACTTGAATTAAACTATTGGATGTATTTAATTCATGCAAGGTATAATGTGAATATGACTATCACATAAGATATGTGCCTACTAGCTCAGATCCTAGTCCCCTCTGTAGCTTAATGGGTTGACCTAGTAAATGGCTACCAATGGGGTAGGCCCATCAGGTCACTAAATGACTTAGTAAATGGCTACCAATGGGGTAGGTCCATCAAGTCACATTGAGTTAGAGATTGGGCTACCTATGGGTAGTGTCATGCGACTCAACCCTAGATATTGATTTACCTGTTAGGTAGGATCATGCGGGGTCTAATAAGGATCTATCTAGAGAGAGGTAGTAAGTCAGTCCTCTGCAGGGACAACACAGAGATAGGGGATAGGAAAGTATTGAGTAGTATGGTTTAAATCGTAATCTTGACTGTTAAATGATAATTGGTTGATTACTTTTTTATTATAGTTGCATGATTATTGTTTCCCCCACATACCAGCTTAGTGTTGACCGACGTTTTATTTGTCGGCGTTTTAGGTACAGATGAAAAGAACAAACAGTAAAGTGACATATGTGGAATTAAATGAAAAATAACGTGCACCGGAGGATTAGTTAGATTAGCTTCTTCATGGATAGAAGTTTAGAAATCCCAATTTTTCCAAGGTAAGAAAAGTTTTATTTTATACCATTTTCAGTTTAGTTGGTAAAGTTTATTAATTGTTATTGGTTATTTGTCGAACCTTTGATCCGGGTTATTAGATAACGGCTCTGATCTCTTGGTCTCCCTTAAGTGGGGGTTACTGGGAGACGGGGTCGTTACAATCTTGTTATACCTTGCAGTTACTTATACGTTCCTTATGTTATGTGGTAAGATTTGATAAATCTTATCTTGTCAATCATGTTCCATAAAGAGATAATTGGTGATATGCCTTCCGTACATCTGGTAAGCTTGATGGTATGAATAAGCTTTGCTATATAGACTTCTCTTGTTGTACCTTTTATCAATAATCTGCTGCTGTTGCTTTATCTTTCTGAGGTTTGTGGTTTCGGCGGGGAGTTATGTTTCTCGCTGGGACTATGTGTCTCACCCTGCTGGTTTGTAACATTTTTAGGTGGTTGAGCTAGACATGGTGGTGGTCGCGGAGTTGCGGTCGAGCAGCAAGAAGAGCAGTAGAAGGCAAGAGATGGACATGCTGCTGTTTTGGTTGTTTTGTAGTAGAGTCTAGAGTCATCCTTGTACTCTCAGGTCCTTGGGAGTGTTTTGACGTTGTTTCACGATGTATAGTTGTTGATGGTTTGTATATCCTACTGCTGGTCGGATGTGGGCTGTTATGTATATATAACAGGTGATGAACTCATGTGACGACTAGATAGTTGATCTCCTAAGCTATGGAAACGTATCAAGATCTTGTATATGTTTATATAACCTATTTGCTTGCAGGATGAGGATCTGAATGTAATAGTTTCTTAGTTTTTCTGCTTTATGCAATCGGTTTTAATTAGCCCGTGTTTTTGGTAATTTGTGGTTATGGTGATTTCCGCACATTTTCGCGTAACACCTCACTGTCTATGTGATAGTGGGATGTGTTGCCACAAGTATGACCATACCCGATATACCTTTTGGAGAGGGATGGCGCTACCGCCAGATCTTTGGTGAAGGTTGTGGGAGCCTTGGTGAGGGTTCTGATGATCCGAAATGCATATAGCTAATGTATGTGGTCACATATCTATTAATAACAATGATACAAGTGATATGGTTTAATCACCTTGAACCCTGCACCTATGTTAATAATGAAATAAGATGATAGGTTGTGAACCCAGTATGTTGATATGATATTACTACACATGATAATGTGGCGCAGATATATGACCACAGATATGGGCCATGATGTGTGCTCATGTTTAATAATAAAAGTATGATGAGACAAGATGAAGTGGAGTGTGGACCTTTGTGCAGTGGTTATTTATGAGTAATGATAGATGAACCTTTGATAAGGTTGGATGGTGGGTTAACGTGTATGATCCTTAAGATAATCCTTAGGGATGATGTGCTTGATAGTTGTGGTGTATTGATGAATACACCAGTCATGACATTAATCTACATATGTTCATAATGATGAAAGAATATACCAATGTATAAACCTTAATCTTGATGATATGATAATCAAAGATATGCTCATGAGATATGGTGCACGGTGGGTGCTCACAGTTTGGTAATGATAATGTAATTGCGTTGCTTGCATTTACATCCTTGAATCTCCTGTATATATGAACATGGAATATGTTCCTATTTTGTACACCTGAATTCCCTGATGGCATGATAATCCCAATATGTTCTATGCATGGTAATCTGGTTATCTCTTTTTATGCAATCTAATTATGCAGGTATATTGAATTCATAGCCAGGTAAGAGCTATGGTGATTATATAATTATGTGCTTTATGTAGCACTTGATGAATGTGCAATGACTGAATAATAATGATGATAACTCTATTGAAAACATAACATGTAACATCAAGTATAATGTGAAAGGTCCGAGGACCTGATTAAGGCTGAGTGCCTAGTTGAGGTGTTATCCTCTGATGTTGAGATAAGGGATTGCTATCCCATGGTGATGATGTAAGCCTTGAGAGGCAGTGGCATTATGTGATGAGGGATTGAGATCCCATGGCAATTTGATGACCCTTGAGATGGATCTAGATGATTGGCAAGAGGCCAAGTGGTAACATGTAATGTTGGATCCTTGTGATGGATCAGGATGATGTTAATGACATTAAAAGCATGATATTGAGTTTCATGTTGTTTATTCTTATTATAGTTTGCATGGTATACAACTTGGCTGAACCTTACAATCCACTTAAAATATGTTAACTAAATTACAGATGAACCTTCATGTAGTTTGCCCTGGCCATAGATCCATCATCGTCAGGAGCTGGTGATGGTGAAACGGGTTCTCCGACGGGTTAATCCGGAGCGCATATTGTTGAATATGTGAGGTTTCTCCAAGCCTAAAATAGAGAGGATTCAAGTGCAGCTGCGGTTGCAGACTCGGGATAGATAGAGCATGGTGAATAGGCCCATGGCTCAGTGTGATAGAGCATGAATGTGTTCATGGCTCAGGGAGCACGGTGAACTGTCCCTTGGCTCAGATATACTAGCACTGAGACCTGTACCAAGGTGGGCTAGAGAAAGGGTAGCCTACGAGAGCTGACCCTGTGGCTGAGGCCACTTAAGCACGAGACTGCGGTCCTGCTTTGGTTCTCGTACACTAACTATGAGGTGGGAGGTCATGGAGTCCGGCTCTTCCGTTGACCTTGTATGGAACTGGCTCCAGGTTTTGCAGCCGTTGGTTGGATCTGAGTGGTGCGGCTCACTTCCTCAGGGCATAATAATTCATAATCAAGTTGTATATTATCCTGCTTAGGACAAATACGGAACATTGGTTGAGGCCTTGTTTGTACAAGTTGATCTAGTTATAATTTGCAGTTTATCATATGAACCTTATATAATGTGATGAGTTCTTATAAAGCTTATCTTGCCAATCATGTTCCATAATGAATGCCTGGTTATAGGCCTCATGAATATCTTGGTAAGATTAATGGGAAGAATAGCCTTACTCAGTATACTGCTCTTATAATCTGCTTATATCAGTTATCTGTGATCATAATAAAGTTGGTAGAGGGTTATGTATCTCGCTGGGACTGTGTGTCTCACCCCACTAGTTAATAACCCTTTTTAGGTGGACGTGCCTGGCAAGATGAAGATCATGTGGCTACAGATGTTATGTAGAGGTATCATATCTGGTGGGATAGATAGTGTCTAACAGTAGAGTCATATGTGTCGTCCCTGTACACTCAGGTCTTTGGGAGAGTTTTTTGATGTTTCTTGTATAAGGATCGATGTATGGTTTTCGGTATGTATCTTGATGTAAAGCATCCTGGCAACAGTTATTTCATGTAACAAGATGATTGGAAATTATGTTGTAGCCCCTTGGAAATATGCTATGAAATGAAAAGTGTTGGCTCAGATATTATATGTTTCATCTTGTGGTTCTTGTTGTAAATCAGTTTTGATTTCTTGTGTTTTCAGTAATCCGTTGGTTAGCATGTAATTGTGTTTTGTTGTGGATGGGGTGTTACAGTGTTTGGTATCAGAGCTCTAGGTTCGCTGAGTCTATAGGGACACTAGAACTAGGATTAGGATTGTGTGGTGTCTAAGGTTGGACCGTGACATAATATATGGTGCATACTACCTAATCTCAGTACTTGATGCCCTGGCCAGGTATTCAAATATTGAAGACAAAGGTAAGTATGGAGCATTAGATTGTTTTCTCCTTGATTACTCTGATCAAGTAGTCATTTTGGAGCAATCTAAAGAGCATAACAAAATTAAAGAATATGATGAGATAAGTTCTTGAAACTGTAATATCAAGAGATATATATGATAAAAGACAGATTAACTTGTGACAACCATGTAAGTTAAAGCATAGAACTTACACAAGATGAAGAAAGTACCTAAAAGTAAAAAAATAGTTAGAAGAAAGAGAAGAATAAGTGATAAGTAAACAAGATGGAACTTTAGATAATCCCAGACCAACCAATGAACGTAAGAAAATATGTGAAAGAATAAAGTGCAAATTCGTGATAAGAAAAAGAGAACAAGGGAGATGATCCTCGTTCAATAAAGAATATGTGAAGAATAACGATCTTTTTCACAAAGAGAAAATGAAATATGATATAATCAGGAACTAATCATGATTATGATGAAGTGATAATAAGAGAAGAAGAATAATGACATGTAATGGTCTTGATGTTTCCCGTGCTGAGTGCAAGGAACCCAAGAAGATACAAGATAAAAACCAGATGGAACAAGGTTTAACACTGTATAAACGGTTGGAAACTCATGTAAGGATCAAAGAGAGTGATAATATCCTCCCCTTTGATATGAAACCATAGATGTTGATAGGTTGATGGGAGGAGTTTGTTATTTTGCATCCCTTCCTTTAGAGGGAGTGGCAGTCAAGTGGACCTCGTGTCACTTGATATGTGTGCCTTTGAAGTGATCGTTGTTTGGATACTTTGAAAAGTATCAGCTGATCTTGGACTTTGGTTTCTAAGATGGGGATGTCCGTGATGGATGATGACGGTAGGATCCTCTTGGCATGCCTTCTGAGAAGGGGTTGAGAATCAAGATGCCTAGATCGTGGAGGTATGAAGGTGGACCGTCCTGATCGATCACCCTTGACCTTGAACCTACAAGCTGGAAGCTTGTTTTGGAAGTCTGGATCTATGTGGTGACCCTCGAAGTAGCAATTTGACATCACAGAGGAACATTGATAAGGATAAGCAAGTGAGGACTGGATGGTTTGATTAGGTAGCAGATTGCAACAGGCAACAGTTAGATCTTGTGACATAAGTTGGCCAGAAACGGTGGAATGACCAGTGCGTGGTGATAGGTCAAATGGAGTCACTCCATTTTGCTTTGCCTCTTATCTTCTCTAGTTGATCCAGTTCAGGATGTACCCTCCCTTGAGCGCTTATTGTACGTTTGGTAGATGTTTCCTTCCTGTTAGTCGGATCAGAGATAGTCTGTTGTCGAGCACATTGTTGATGACCTGGTTGTACAGGATGAAGTATACCCTTCTCCGTATCCTTTCCTTTCCTGGATGTGATAGTCGGGTGAATCCCTTTCTGTGTAACATGTCAAGGATCGTTATAACCCTGGGAATTGATATCCTTGGAAAGGTGTGAAGTTGTCTCAGATGGAAAGGTCGGCTTTGGTTTGATCTGGCTAAGTGCCTATGGTGTGGCTATCATATGTTAGGGGTTTATGCTCCACATAAACATGACATCGGAAGGTTTCACCCAAGGGAATGAAGTGTTGTAAGGTCATCTGGGGAAAGTTCATCTAGTTGAGCCTGATTCCTTGGAATACTCCGAGCCAAGTTTCAAGTAATGAAAGATCCAGGTGGGATGTGCAGCGGTTAGAGATGGACAAACAAGGGTTGGGCATCCTATCCTAATCAGTTGAGATAGTGATACAAGCCATGCAAAACTTAAGTACCAAGTCTGTGAGATTAGAGTAGCGCAGTGGAAACGTAACGAGGTATATGATACATCAGTAGAAGGAACTGATACCCAAATAATACGAGTTGCATATGATGTTCCAGTATCTAAGAGTGTTACCAGACAAAGAATGATGAGACTGAGGGTTGAGTCTATGACCAGTACAAGGAAACCCTGAGTGGCTCTAGGAGAAGAGAAAGTATGTTGGTCACAGATGTGACAGTTAGGATCTTTGTGGAGATGTATGATGCAACATGAAAGTAACACCTGTCTCCTTTCCGCTCGGGATTTCGGGGACGAAATCCTTGTTAGGGGTTTATGACTTGTAAGGACCCTGACCCAGGTTTTGGGCTAACCCTCTTTGCTTTGCTTATGAAAGGTGCTTAGAGCCTTAATATAATCTTCTAAGATGTTTTGGTATCATGTGACAAGCTCATGTTTCGAGTTTGGTCCTGTTCGGATGTTGTTTGAGTAATGTTTGCTTGTTTTGGACCAAAGTGTAATTTACCCAAAGTAAGGGGTTATATTGCAATATATCACATGTATAGCATGCCTTTAGTTCTCTAGAATAATTAGAAAGAGTATGATGAGGTAGGGCTCCTTATGGATGACCTATGTTCCAAGTTTGATCTTGGTTGGTTGAAGCTTGTGCTTTGGGTGCTAGTTTTGGTGTAAATTGCAATTTACCCAATGTGGAGGGGTCAATGTGCAATTTATCAGCTCTAGAGTCTTCTTTCTTATGTGTGACATCATCTAGAACGAGTATGGATGATGGGGCACCATGTTTGGTTGATAGATGAGGAATGACATCTTTATATGGTCTTTATAACATATATGTGTTACGTATGTCACCTTGTCCTTTAGTGTATCGGCTAGGACATGAAGGTGTGTCGCCCAATAGGGGTGTATCGGCCATGACAGCTTCCCAGCTGCACGGTACACACCCTAGAGTGTATCACCAGGCCATGCATGAGCTGCTAGGGTGGCAACAAGTGGCGTTATGATCTAGAGCAAGTGGCACCTTGGTTTATGTGGTTATGACACCTTTCCCTTGCTACCTCTCTCTTCCTTGGTGTATATAACCCCCTTCCTCCTTAGCCAAGCAATCCTTTCAGACACCTTCCTTCCCTTACCTATATGGGATGAGCATGGGAGCGTTGGGAGCTAAGGAAGACTCCCATGGAGCATGGAGGGGCAAGCTCCTTGGCCATGGAAACTCCTTGCTCAAGATCCGACCTTGGTGAGTCATGCTTATTTGCTAGTTTTTCCTTGTACTATCTTATTCATCTTCCTCTTCCCCTCTCGGCCATGTATAGGCCCTTGATAAGAGTAAGCAAGGCCATGGTTATCTCCCCTCCTTTCTTCTTCTTGAGCTATACATAACCATGGTTTCTTCTTCTTCTTCTTCTTCTTCCTTTGTTTCTTGAGGTGATGATGATAGTGCTGAAGGCATGTTTGGAGCTTTGGATGGGTGTTGTTCTTGGAAAAGAACGTGAGTTTGCTGCTTGGACCAAGAATCTTGATGTCTTTCTTGGAGATCCTCTTAAGGCGGGTTACATAACTCTCAACCATCTCTATTGTATATACTCTCCATATGCTCATATATTGATCTTGTTCCTTAAGTTGGTATCCATCTTTTATGATGTTTATGCATGTGGAGCTTGAGATATGTTTGGATAGAGATGGCCATGTTTTACTACTGTCCATATGTTGTTCTTATACTTAATGCTTTTAATGGATATAGGTTGAAGATGACTTGCACGATATGAGTCCTTGGCCGATACAACTAGGTTGCCCGATATGGGTCTTTACCCGATACAGTACCTTGTTCTATAGCCTATGCTTTGGTTGATGGTTATGGAAACACCCCTTTCTCTCCTTTGGACCCGAAATGTGAGCCTATGACCTAGACATATGGACGATTTGATGAGTCAGTAATAGTTGTACCTTGATGCCTGATATCCCCTATCCACCCTAGAGACAATCTTTGGACGACATCACCTTGTCTTAGTAAGCTTGGACGATATGAGGGGATGGACGATATGGCATGATGTCCGACATGCTAACCCTATATGCTAGCCGTTATGCTACTACATGGCTATGCACGACATGGTTCATGGTGCCCTGGCCGATAGAAATGGTCCATGTACGATACAAAGATGATTGTGTAGTAGGGGCACCTTGGGGCGACACCCCTTTAACCGATAGGGCTGTTGTGGTGGTTAGTCGATAGCCATGCTGGTAGTACACCTTAGTGATTACCTTAGTGGTACTGTTCCTTTGATCGATATGCTTAGTTGGGTTTGGTCGTTACCCTTTTGTGGAGTTTGGGGCTTGGGCGTTACGTCTTGATGTGTGCTTTGCACGACACACCATGTAATAGGTCTTGGCGGTATGAAGTGGTTTGTGGTGTTGAGATGATGGTGGTTTAGAGAACCTTATTAGTGTTGACCGATATGTTGTTTAAGTAGCCAGCACGTCCATGACCAATATGGTATAATGGATGACATGGGTTCCCTGGCCGATATGGATGACCCTTGAACGACATGGAGATGTTTGCACAATAGTGGCGCCTTGGGCGTTGTGCTTTGGCCGTTATGGTCAAGGTTGAGGGTTAGCCGATAGAGTAACCCTAACCCTGATCCTTGTGCATGATAGGCCCTAGGACCGATAACATCTATTGATACATGGTACACCTTGCCTGATACCATGTGAATACCATGTGAACTTGTGGGTTCTAGTTGCATGATAGGTGAAGTGATGGGTTGGTTGATGTGGTGGTGAGCTTGCTTAGGGTTGGGAAGCCCTAGCCGATACATCCTTTAGTGAGAGTATGACCATACCCGATATACCTTTTTGTGAGGGATGGCACTGCCGCCAGATCTTTGGTGAGGGTTGCAGGAGCCTTAGTGGGGGTTCTGCTGATCCAAAATGCATATAGCTAATGTATGTGGTCACATTTCTGTTAATAACAATGATACATGTGATATGGTTTAATCACCTTAAACCATGCACCTATGTTAATAATGAAATAAGATGATAGGTTGTGAACCCGGTATGTTGATATGATATTACTACACATGATAATGTGGCACAGATATATGTCCATAGATATAGGCCATGATGTGTACTCATGTTTAATAATAAAAGTATGATGAGCCAAGATGAAGTGGAGTGTGGACCTTTGTGCAGTGATTATTTATGGGTAATGATAGATGAACCTTTGATAAGGTTGGATGGTGGGTTAATGTGTATGATCCTTAAGATAATCCTTAGGGATGATGATCTTGATAGTTGTGGTGTATTGATGAATACACCAGTCATGACATTAATGTACATATGTTCATAATGATGAAAGAATATACCAATGTATAAACCTTAATCTTGATGATATGATAATCAAAGATATGCTCATGAGATCTGGGGCATGGTGGGTGCTCACAGTTTGGTAATGATAATGTAATTGCATTGCTTGCATTTACAACCTTGAATCTCATGTATATATGAACATGGATGATGTTCCAATTCTGTATACTTGAATTTCCTGATGGCATGATAATCCCAATATGTTCTATGTTTGGTAATCTGGTTATCTCTTTTTATGCAAGCTAACTATGTAGGTATATTGAGTTCATAGCCAGGTAAGAGATATGGTGATTATATAATTATGTGCTTTATGTAGCACTTGATGAATGTGCAATGACTGAATAATAATGATGATAACTCTGTTGAAAAGATAACATGTAACAGCAAGTATAATGTGAAAGGTGTGAGGACCTGATTAATGCTGAGTGCCTAGTTGAGGTGTTATCCTCTGATGTTGAGATAAGGGATTGCTATCCCATGGTGATGATGTAAGCCTTGAGAGGCAGTGGCATTATGTGATGAGGGATTGAGATCCCATGGCAATGTGATGACCCTTGAGATGGATCTAGATGATTGGCAAGAGGCCAAGTGGTAACATGTAATGTTGGATCCTTGTGATGGATCAGGATGATGTTAATGATAGTAAAAGCATGATATTGAGTTTCATATTGTTTATTCTTGTTATAGTTTGCATGTTTTACAACTTGGCTGAACCTTTCAATCCACTTAAAATATGTTAACTAAATTACAGATGAACCTTCATGTAGTTTGCACTGGCCATAGATCCATCATTGTCAGGATCTGGTGATGGTGAAATGGGTTCTCCTATGGGTTAATCTGGAGCGCATATTGTTGAATATGCGAGGTTTCTCCTAGCCTAAAATAGAGAGGATTTGAGTGCAGCTGTGGTTGCAGACTCAGGATAGATAGAGCATGGTGAACAGGCCCATGACTCAGTGTGATAGAGCATGAATGCATTCATGGCTCAGGGAGCACAGTGAACTGGCTCGTGGCTCAGATATACTAGCGTCGAGACCTGTACCAAGGTGGGCTAGAGAAAGGGTAGCCTACGAGAGCTGACCCTGTGGCTGAGGCCACTTAAGCACGAGACTACGGTCCTGCTTTGGTTTTCGTACACTGACTATGAGGTGGGAGGTCGTGGAGTCTGGCTCTTCCATTGACCTTGTATGGCACTGGCTCCGGGTTTCACAGCCGTCGGTTGGATCTGAGTGGTGTGTCTCACTTCCTCAGGGCATAATAATTCATAATCAAGACGTATAGTATCCTGCTTAGGACAAATACAGAACATTGGTTGAGGCCTTGTTTGTACAAGTTGATCTAGTTATAATCTGCAGTTTATCATATGAACCTTATATAATGTGATGAGTTCTTATAAAGCTTATCTTGTCAATTATGTTCCATAATGAATACCTGGTTATAGGCCTCATGAATATCTTGGTAAGATTGCTGGTAAGAATAGCCCTGCTCAGTATACTGCTCTTATAATCTGCTTATATCAGTTATCTGTGATCATAATAAAGCTGGTAGAGGGTTATGTATCTCGTTGGGACTGTGTGTCTCACCCCGCTGGTTAATAACCCTTTTTAGGTGGACATGCCTGGCGAGATGAAGATCATGTGGCTACGGATGTTATGCATTGGTATCATATCCGGTGGGATAGATAGTGTCTAGTAGTAGAGTCCTATGTGTCATCCCTGTACACTCAGGTCTTCGGGAGAGTTTTTTTATGTTTCTTGTACAAGGATCGATGTATGGTTTTTCGGTATGTATCTTGATGTAAAGCATCCTGGCAACAGTTATTTCATGTAACGAGATGATGGGAAATTATGTAGTAGCCCCTTGGAAATATGCTATGAAATGAAAAGTGTTGGCTTAGATATTATATGTTTCATCTTGTGGTGTTTGTTGTAAATCAATTTTAATTTCTCGTGTTTTTCGGTAATCCACTGGTTAGCATGTAATCGTTTTTTGTTGTGGATGGGGTGTTACAATACTTGACCTCTTTCATTATATAACCATATCTACTCCTTCCTGAAAAACCACTAGAGGGGAGGTGAATAGGGATTTATGATATTTTTAAAATTAATTCAACCAAACAAACCATCACAAGAATGTTGGAGAAGGAGACATGGTGTTTAGAGTGGTTCCACCCTTAGCAAATACTAAGGGAGTCAGTCCACTACCCAATTGTTTCCAATTGAGATTTTGAAAGCACTTGTATTTTATTACCTCACAAGGATGTTACATAAGATACAAATATCTTCACCCTTAGGATAGCCTTCACCTAGAAGTAGTCTCACCAACCTTGAAGCAACCTTCCTTGAAGTAACTCCAAGCTCCCCCTTGAAGTAGCCTTCCTCTTGAAGTAGCTTCCCGTTGAGACAACCTTCTTGAAGTAATCCTAAGTCCACCGAGCTACCTTCACCACCGAAGAAGCTCCAACAACCTCCTTTCCGTAGCCTCCAACCTAGGAGTAGCAAAGGAGAACAAAACACAATAAAAGGAACAAGATTGGAAGAAGGAAACAAAGTTACCAATTGAGTACATCGCTTTGATCCTATATCAAGCATTTGATCTCCTAACCAAAGTGGATGGATGTGGATGTATAGTGGATAGGAGATATCAGACTATAGGGCACTAATGTAGAGATCAAAGAAAATATATTGCAAGTGTAGCTCAGCTTGTTTGCTCGCAAGGATTGAATCTCAAGTGTAATTGTGTATGCAAGATGTGTTTTGAGGTGTCCTATGGCTGTCCTATTTATAGGAGTGGTTTGCTAATGCTTGGGGACGTTCTAGACACCTTCTAGGGTGTTCTTAGTTCTCAACTAGTCGTTAAGTGTCCACTAATTGCATTTGTAATAGCTAATTAATTAATTAATTCTAAAAAGTGCAGATAGAAACCTTCTCGGTCGAGAAGTTTGTCGACCGAGTGTCTCTCAGTCGAGGAATTTGTTGACCGAGAGTAAGTCTGGAGTAAGTGTATTGCAACGGTCAACTTAACTCCCAATTGCTTTTCTAACTCAATCTAATGGCTAGGAGGGTCTGTTCTCGGTTGAGGAGTTTGTCGACCAAGAGTGTCTCGGTTAAAGTGTTTGTCGACCGAGAACATCCCTGATTCAATATATTCATTTACTGAGTGTGTGTATCAATGTGCTATTATGTTACTATCTTGGGGGATGACCTATCTAAGTGTTGTGAGTGGATAGGGAAGATCTAAATGCTTGATTTACATGATATCTAAGTACTTGTACATTATAAACTTGTACAAGTTTTTACATTGATTACAATCATGAAAATAAAGCAAATTTAGCAAATTGATCTTCCAACTCTTTGCTATCCACCACCTTATATGCTTGTCCCTGAAACACTCAAATAGCAAGTTAAAACCACAAGAAAGAAATGTTTGTCATCATCAAAACAAAGGAATTATAATAATGTCCAATTTAGCCAACACTTCCCAACTCCAAATTCAAAAACTCTTGCTCTCCTTTGTTTCCTCTAGCTTAGATCATCATTCCTACTCTATTTTCCATAAAGGTTCAGTCCCAAGGTAAAAGGAGGTGCCTGAAGAAGTCTCCTAGGGTTCTAAATTTATCTATTTAGGGTTTCTAAAGCTCCTCCTTGGTTATTTCGACCAAACTAGTAAGTTTTCTCCTTTCCTTCCCTATTTTCATGATGTTAGTCTTCCTTCCACCTTCCTCCAGGTCGGAACCATGGCCTTCCATGGTGAAACCCCACCTAGAACCCATAAACACCTCATCTCCATGTTCTTTTGTTAGGGTTTTTCACCTCTAAAGTGGAGAAGGTGCTTCTTACTCAAGATAGGAGTTTTATTGGAGAAATTGGCCTCTTTAAGCTTGGGAACCTTACTTATTGGACATGTCCACCTTCCCTAGAGGTTATTTGGATGTCTAGGCCCTACTTGGACTCTTTAGACTTTGAAGTTGAGGTATGATTGCATCCCACATTATTTCTATATTGAGCAACTTCTAATTCTTCACTCTAAATGTATGATGTATCCCCTATTCTTCTATGTTGAGCAATTCACCTATGCTTATTCATTCTCTTTTTCCTATGGATATTAGCCTATACACAATGTCTTTTCTTTTGAAAATCATGGTTTGTGTGAACTAACTTATTTGAAATTGATCATGTGATCATGGATATTCTTTTGAACTCTTATCTTATGCTTTGTTCATGATGGAACTCTAAAAGATGACATGTGATGTTTTTCCCCACTTATGAGGTGGATGTATATGTTTGTCACTTATGTGGTGACTAGTATATATATTCTGACTATACTTTCTACTTGGCTCTACATTTAACATGCTATGTAATTCAGTAGCACTAGAGTAGTGTAATTGCATTGATTTTTATGGCAGATGTGAAATTTCCTGGCGAGCAGATGTGATATTTCTTGCTCTTTTGGGATGGAAAAGAACCTCATACCTAGGGCAAGATGTGTGATTCTTGGTCCATGTTTTATATATTCGAGAGATTGGAAGTATTCCTTTCTCTATCAGGTTTCAAGTTTATGAGACTTGGCTGCTTTTGTGTTTATATTTTTCTAGGGCTATGCTTATCTCACATGCATGCAGGTTGATGAGGATTGTAGGGGTGTGTGTCCTACTTTCTTTACATGTTCTAGTATGGCACAACTTTATTGTTTTAATTATGGCAAGTATCTCTTTTGTTATTGAAAATCATTTCTCTTGATACCCACTTGGGTTGTCCTTATCCTTTCTATGGGAAGCCTTTTATATTTGATGTCCTTTATTCTATATATTGCTCAATTTCCTATTTAGTATGCACATACCAGCCTTTGTTGATGTCATCTACTTTCTCTTCTTGTTGGGGTATGCTTCCAACCCTAGGTTAAGGACTTGGATGATAAGGCATGAAGTTTTGGACTAGCTTAAGGAGTTAAAGCTTGGAGACAAGGTTGTTATGGTTTAGATTTCCCTCTACTTATATCCCTATATTGTATCATACATGTAAACTCTTACGGAATATTATGATGTACTTTTGTAATAACCTTGTGATAAATTGAATACCGTCAACATTTTTATTCTGCTGCTATACTTTGGTTGTTTTAAATACCATTTATTGAAATTTGAAAATGTTACACCTATTCCAGCATATCATTGAGTGTGTTCGGAATGGATGTTAATTCTTCAATTTGTTTTAGTAAGGGGGTGATCCTGCACTCCTTACAAAGTGAGAGAGAGGTTTGATCCAATCTTTGCTCAAGACGGCTGATGGACTTCCCATGTGAGGATACATCCTTCTTCACCTCATCCAAACTTCTCAACCTTCTAAGAACTTCATCTTCAAACTTGGAGCTATATCGTTGCCTTGGATGCCCTTGTCCTTGACCATCTTTATTTTGTCATTTCCATGAAAATTTGGGATGGTTCCTCCACTCGGGAGTGTAAGTGTTGGACATGGGACCTTGATTGTTTCGGTTGTCAAAAGAGTGCAAGGCATGAACTTCCTCTTCTTCAGCTTCAACCTCCATGGTGAATTGACTAGAAGAACCACCAGCTTGTCTCTTCATCATATTCATCATGTCCGCCATCATCTTCATCATGTAAGGGTTGGCAACATTGCAGGCTGGAGATACAGAAGGAGGTGGAGGGACGTAGTTTCACATGCAATGTTCCCCTTTAGTAGAAACTCAATGGTGGGAATTTTCTGCAAGGTGTTCAAACAATGGCCATGACTCCTCGGGTGGCTTTGCCATGAATGTGCCTCTACATGATGAGTCAATATTATTCTGGGTCAACTCTTCAAGCCTAGTGTTGAAGGATTGAACTAGCTGCCACAATGGTACTTCGTGGTGGGGGTAGTCACGAAGGAGTTTTTGGAACCTTTCCCACACCTCGTGGAAAGGTTCATTTTCCTTTTGGGCAAAGGTAGTGATACATCTTCTCATGTGAGTCAGCTTGGCAATTGGAAAGAACTTTTTGAGAAACTCATTTTTGATCTCATTCTAAGTCACCAACTCCAGCTTCGAGATGTACCATTCTTTAGATTTTTCCTTTAGAGAGAATGGGAAGAGAGTCCTCCGAATGGAGTCATCAATAGCGGCGGGGGTACGGAAGGTGGAACAAGTCTCAAGGAATATTTCGGTGTGATGGTAGGGATTCTTATTCTCCATCCCATAGTAGGCAGGGAGGAGTCCAAGGAGTGTGGGTGGAATGGAGAACTATTAACCCGAAATTTGGTCAACTAGGGTGGCAATGGGAGAATTGTAGTTCCCCGAGGTAAAATACTCATGGAGGGGGCGGTTGGGCTATAGTGGAGGTGGGTGAACATTTCCATGGGGATTGTTTTCTGCCATGTCGATTACTTGGTGCTGCTTGTGGCGACTTTGGCATCTCCTCCTACCTATCTCGGGGTCGTTCAACACCAAGTCGGTACAAGTAGAACGCGTATGGCACATGCACAACTCTCACCTGCACAATACACAAACAAACAATAAGAAACCAGGTTATGAAAATATGCAAAAGTGAACAAAGAATAAAGAATGGCAATGATGAGGGTAATAGGAAAAGCTAAGCTACACTAACTAGCTAGGCCGAGTGCCTCTATCCCCGGCAACGGCGTCAGAAATCTTGGTGCTTCTGAGCCAGAGGTGAACACACTAAGAGGTGACTAGATGTGCCCCACAGAACTCGAACACACAAGATCTCTCAAAATTTATAATAACCCTAAAAAGATTCGATCACAACACTAAATAGGTCACCCGCAAGTGCATGGGGTACTATTTTAGTATAGGTGATAGGCAAGAGTAGGGGTCGATCCTCAAGAATAGAGGGGGAACTAGAGCTAAGTTAGCACTGGCTACGTTCCTAATGCGGAGACTAGGGTTGAAGGGTTTAAAACAGGTTGTTTGATTGTTAAACTAAGTGAACAGGAAAGTAAAGGCAATATGAAATCTAAGTTATTGCAAACCCTAAATTATCCTAAACTAGCAAGTCTAAGGAATTAGATTAAGCAACTAGATAGACAGGAGCAAAGGTTAACTACACTACACTAGTAGAGCAATTAGCAACTAAGAACTAAATTAACCACTAGAGAGAGAGAAAGAACCTAAGTTAACCCTAAAGAGCAAAACTAAGCAATTAAGTAGATTGAACAAAGGCAACTAAACTAGATTAGCACAAACAAGCTAAGAAGGCAAAATGGGTTTTAAGCAATGAGACTAGGTAGGTGGGTCATTTGGGAATGTGATTTGATATTAGTTGGGGGATGTCAACATAGCATGCAATTATTACAATTCAATCTAGATTACCAAACCAAACAACAATGAAAGTGCTATTAGAATGTACCCTATACTACTAGTTGTAGAACTAGGGTTAGGTGTAATTCTAGTAGGACTGGTCAAGTCTACTGTGGCAACACATCCCACTATCACACAGACATCGTGGTGTTACACGAAAACGTGTGGAAATCACAGATTACCAAAACACGGGTTAATTAAAACCGATTGCGGAAAACGGATAAACTGAGAAACTATTACATTCAAGTCCACATCCTGCAAGAAAACAGGTTATATAAACATATACAAGCCTTGATATGTGTTCACAGCTTAGAGCAATAGCTGTCTTATCACCACATGAGTTCATCACCTGTTCATACATACATAGATGCCCACATCCGGCCAACAACAGGATATACAAAACATCAACGATAGTGCATCGTGCAACAACGTCAAACACTTTCAAGGACCTAAGAGTACAAGGATGACTCTAAGACTCTACTACAAAACATCCAAAACAGCAGCATATCCATCGCTTGCCTTCTACTGTTCTTCTTGCTTCTCGGACGCAACTCCGCGACCACCACCACGTCTAGCTCGACCACCTAAAAATGGTGTAAATCAGCGGAGTGAGACAATTGAACATTGTCCCAGCGGGAGACATAACTTCCTGCCAAAACTACAAAACCTCAGATATATGTAAGATGATAATGCTAATAATATTAATGATGATAATGGTAGTAGTGATGATAATGAGGAAGGTAACGGTAATAAGATGCATGATGTGATCCTTATGTTTATTTGTTAATAATAAAGAAGATGATAGTAATGATGATCATAATGATGAGGACAATAATGATAGTAATGATATGCATGAAGTAATCCTTGTACTTAATTGTTAAATGAGAATGGTGATAGTTACACTAGTAGCTTGCATAATGATAATAATGATTATAGTGAATGGTGACATATTGGTAGTGGTAACAATAGTACTTGTTCTGTATGTTTGAACACCTTGATTACTTGTATAATCTTGAGATAAGAGTAAGCATGTATATGGATTGTTGATGGTGTACTTTATACACTTGATCATCAAATAGTGTAAGAATGATAAGTAGAAGTATCTTGAATAGAATTTCATGATGGTAGCATATTCCTTATGATTGAATCAACTATTATTGTGTACTCTAACCATGAAGGGATGATTAGCCTTGAAAAGGGCTATGAGACACATGTGATGAGTAACATCACTTGGTAATTACTCTGGTTAATATAATGATATGTATAATGTGTTAAGTTCCATGATGAGGATGTGAACCTTGAGAGGCATTGACAGTACATGATGAGGGATTGAGATCCCATGGTATGTGATGATCCTCGAGATGGATCTAGATGGTTGGCAAGAGGCCAAGTGGTAACATGTGATGTTGGATCCTTGTGATGGATCAGGTTGATGTGGTTAAGTAATAATATAATGTTGTTTACTTTCCATTATATCTTGCATGTTATACAACTTGGTTGAATCCTATAATCCGTCTAAAAGATACTAATTAATCACAGTGAAATATATCATGTAGTTTGCCCTGGCCATAGATCCATCATCGTCAGGACTTGGTGATGGTGAAACAGGTTCTCCTACGGGTTAACCTGGAAGCGCATATTGTTGAATATGTGTAGGTTTCTCCTAGCCTGAAAATGAGGAGGTAAGAGTGTAACCTCGGTTACAGACTCAGACATGTATGAAGAGCATGGTGAACAGGCCCATGGCTCAGGATATGTGATGCGTGAGCATGAATGCGTTCATGGCTCAGAGCATGGTGAATAGGCACGTGGCTCAGTTTTACTAGCGTTGAGACCTGTACCAAGGCGGGCTAGAGTGAGGGTAGCCTATGGAGCTGACCCTATGGCTTAGACCACTTCAACATGTGACTGCGGTCCTGTGTATGTTGTACTCGTGTACTGACCACGAGGTGGGAGGTCGTGGAGTCCGGCTCTTCCATTGACCTTGTATGGCACCGGCTTGGGTTTCGTAACCGAAGGTTGGATTTGAATGGTACGATTCAAATCCTCAGGGCATAATAATACGTAACACAGCCGTTTAGTATTTACTACTTAAAATAAACACGTAACATTGGTTGAGGCCTTGTTTGTGTAATATCCTTGTTATATCTTGCAAGTTATGTGACAATATGTCTTATCTTGATAAGCAGGTTATGTGACATTATATCTTATTCTGATAATCATGTTACATAGGGATACATCTTATCTTGCTAATCATATTCCTTGAGATATCTGGTTATATGCTTTTGTATGGCGAGTAAGCTTGTCGGTAAGAATAATCTGTTTTATATAGACTGCTCTTGTTATACCTGTTATTAGATATCTGCTGTTATAGTATATCTTGTTGAGGTTCTGTAGTTGCGGTGGGGAGTTATGTTTCCCGCTGGGACAATTGTTCAATTGTCTCACCCCACTGGTTTAACCCCTTTTTAGGTGGTCGAGGTAGACGTGGTCGTGGCCGTGGTGTTGCGGCCGAGCAGCTTGAGGAGCAGTAGAAGGCAAGCGATGGACATGCTGCTGTTTTGGATGTTTTGTAGTAGAGTCTAGAGTTATCCCTATACTCTCAGGTCCTTGGCAGTGTTTTGACGATGTTTCACGATGAAAGATCGATGACGTTTGCATATCCTACTGTTGACCGGATGTGGGCCTTTATGTATGTGAATAGGTGGTGAACTCATGTGATGGATGAGCAGCTATTTCTGTAAGGTGTAAACACGTATCGGATCTCGTGTATGTATATATATGACATGTTTCTGTGTAGGATGAGGACTAGAAAGTAATAGTTTCACAGTTTATTAGTTTTCCGCAATCGGTTTTAATTAACCCGTGTTTTCGATAATCTGTGGTTATGGTGATTTCCGCACGTTTTCGCGTAACACCTCATTATCTGTGTGATAATGGGATGTGTTGCCACAAGTTTTGGTATCAGAGCTTTAGGTTCGCTGAGTCTACAGGGATTTAGGACTAGGTTGAGTCTGTTCTCATGAGTTTTCCAGATTTTCTTACAATATCTTCTGTCCTCAGTGGAAGAAAAGTCAAGATGTCTGAAAACCATGAAGAACACTCTACTGAGTACAGTGATACTGCATCGGTTGATGGAGCAGATGGACATGCACATGAAGATCGGGTGCCTGAGGTCCCCCAACCTAACCCAGCCATACTTGAACATCCTGCTTACCAACAGCTTATGGGGCAGTTAATGGCTATGATGAATCTCATGGTTGAGCGATTACCAGTGCCTCCTCCGCGAGCACAGGTTCCCCATGGAGAAGCATCGGGTATTGGGAAGACCTTCGAGCGGCTTCGCCGAGTTGGAGCTTCGGATTATGCTGGGACGACTGATCCAGTGGATGCAGATCCGTGGCTGATAAGTCTCGAGAAGGCTTTCCAGATTCTTGACATCCCCGAAGAGGACAAGGTAAAGCATGTTGTCTACCTTCTGAAAGGTAGTGCTGGTCACTGGTGGACCATCGAGGAAGAGAAGCGGCCTGGTGAGGTGATCTGTTGGGAAGTGTTTCGACGTGAGTTCATCACCAAATACTTTCCGAAGACGTATCTGGATGAGAAGATCAGTCAGTTCGAGAATCTGAGGCAAGGAACGATGAACGTCACCGAGTACAAAGCCAAGTTTATGGATCTGTTGAGGTTCTGTCCTCACATGGCGGCAACATATGAGGAACGGATCAGACATTTCGAGAAGGGTTTGAATGCTGAGTTGACAACCCTGGTGTCTACGTTGGAGAACCGAGATCCGTTTGCTACGTTCGTGGAATCTGTTCGACGGATCGAGAGGACAGTACGGGAGAAAAGAGAGTCTATGTCCCTTAAAAGACCTGCTCAGTTTCAAGGACGTAGGTTTGGTGGCTTTAAGAAGCCCAGGTTTTCGGCACCGTCAGCAATGAGAAGTTCTGGTATTCCATCTCAGTGGTCTCCGAGTAAAGGGAAAGGTTATGTTTCTTCGCCATCTAAGGCACACAGTTCAGCTTCTGTGGCGGTAACAGGGCCAGCTAGGCCACAGTTTGAGGACAAGTCATGTCATCTTTGTTGACAAGTCGGGCATTTCAGGCTTAATTGCCCAAATAGAGATGTTGAAGTGACACAGCAGCCGAGGCAGAGTTTTCATAAGTCAGAGAGACCGCAGGCTAGTGGTAGCAGAGGGCGAGGACGCGATCAAGCATCTCAAGCTGGATCGTCTACTCAAGGAAGCAGAGGTCGTGGACAGCAAGCAACGACTCGATTCTATGCCATGAATCAGCCGGAGGCGATAGTCAACCCCTGAGTGGTGATAGGTCAGATGGAGTTATTTCATTCAGATATGTCTTCTTCTTGCTTTATATCTGTTCTGGTTGACTCGGGTGCTACACACTCTTTTATCTCCTATAATGTTCTTGAAAACTGTCGTTTACCTGTTAGTTGTAAGAAGGATAGCTTGTTGTTAGAAACCCCTCTTGATGGTTCCTCTTTGCTTCGAGAAGAGTGTCCATCTTGTGTCTTGTCTTTCTCGGGACATCATATTCAAGTGGATCTTATACCACTTGATATGCATGGTTTCGATGTTATCCTTGGGATGGATACCTTAGAGAAGTAGAAGGTGGTTTTGGACTGTGGTTCCAAGCAGGCAGTGTTTGATGTTGCTGGAGAGAAGTGGATCTTCCAGGGGGATAGGAAGATTCTTCCGACGTGTTTGGTATCATCTATGGTGGCAGATAAGTTGTTACAGCAAGGATGTGGGGCGTTCCTAGCTCACGTGGTGGATACCGTTGTGGTTACCAAGGTGAAAGGACCTAGTCTTGAGGAGGTGTCCGTGGTTCGAGAGTTTGCAGACGTGTTTCCTGAGGAGTTTCCTGGTGTTCCTCCACCCTGAGAGATTGATTTCGAGATCAACCTGGTTCCTGGAACACAGCCAGTTGCACAGTCGGCATATAGGATGGCTCCAGCAGAGATGGCAGAGCTGAAGAAGCAGTTGCAAGAGTTGTTGGAGAAAGGTTTTATCCGACCGAGTACGTCGCCGTGGGGTTCTCCCGTGATGTTCGTTAAGAAAAAGGATGGTTCGATGTGGTTGTGTATAGATTACCGGCAGTTGAACAAGGTTACAATCAAGAATAAGTACCCGTTGCCGAGGATAGATGATCTGTTCGATCAGTTGCGTGGTGCTACAATGTTTTCGAAGATCGATCTACGGTCTGGATATCATCAGTTGAGGATAAAGGCGGATGACATACCAAAGTCAGCTTTCAGGATGAGGTATGGTCATTTCGAGTTTGTGGTTATGCCGTTTGGGTTAACCAATGCACCTACAGCTTTCATGGATCTGATGAACAAAGTGTTCCGTCCGTTTTAGATTAGTTTGTTGTAGTCTTTATAGATGACATCTTGATCTATAGTCGGGACATGTTAGAGCATGAGCAACATCTTCGTCGAGCGTTGACTCTTCTTCGTCAACATCAGTTGTATGCCAAGTTCAGTAAGTGCGAGTTCTGGTTGGAAGAAGTGACTTTCTTGGGTCACGTGATATCTGCTGAAGGAGTCAAAGTGGATCCGAAGAAGGTGGAATCCGTTGCGGATTGGGAACAACCGAAGATGCCGATAGAAGTCCGTAGTTTCCTTGGTTTGGCTGGATACTACCGGAGGTTTATCAAGGACTTCAGTGTGATCGCGTTGCCGATGACGAAATTGACCAGGAAGGATGTACCTTTTGTTTGGGATGATCGATGTCAGCGAGCTTTCCAGAGTTTGAAGGAGAAGCTGACCAGTGCTCCAGTTTTGATCTTGCCAGAGCCTGGGAAAGGCTATGTTGTTTTCTGCGATGCTTCCAAGAAGGGTTTAGGTTGTGTGTTGATGCAGGAAGATCATGTGGTTTCTTTTGCTTCGCGATAGCTCAAGAAGCATGAGGAGAACTATCCGACTCATGACTTAGAGTTGGCGGAAGTGGTTCATGCGTTAAAGATTTGGAGACACTATTTGTATAGGGAAGTATGTCAGATCTTTACGGATCATAAGAATTTAAAGTATATCTTTACACAACAAGAGTTGAACATGCGACAGTGATGATGGATGGAGTTGATTAATGATTACGACTGCACTATCGAGTATCATCCTGGTAAGGCGAATGTGGTAGCTGATGCGCTTAGTAGAAAGTCTTCTTCTCTTTCTTTAAAGAAGGTACAGTTGAGTTCTTTGGTATGCCATAGGCGAGATATGTTTGTGTCTTTGCGGCAGATGAATGTATAGATGGAAGTTTCTTTGTTGTCTGGTCTTTTCACACAGATGCAAGTTAAGCCTACGCTAAGACAGCAGATCAAGGATGCACAACAGATAGATGATGCGGTAGAATTGATCAGATCAGAGTTCGGCAGCAACAAGCGTGATGGGTTTCATGAGTCCGAGGATGGACTAGTTTGCTATCGATCAGAGTCGCCCATGTTGCTTGGTCCAACCTTGACCATGTTTGGTGGACACTTGGTGTATATCTTTGACAAGTGTCTTTTGGTGTGTTAGTGTGTTGGCTTGAACCCTAGGACAAGTGTCCCGTGGGTGGACGACACTTAGCATGGATCTACCTTGGTTTCTCCTCCCCTCCTTTCTATATATGTGACTCTTTCCCTTGCCTTAGCTTCCTTTGCTCTTTTGGTCTCTCCTCCACCTTGAGTGCACGACACTCCTCTCCTTCCTTGCTTGTGTCGGCCGAGACACTCTCCTGGAGTTTCAGTGGTGGCCGATACCCTCTCTTGGATCATCTTTGGTGGAGGACATCCCCTGGAGCTTGAAGTGCATCTTCTTCCTTGGAGCTTGGAGCTTAAGGCAGGTTGCATAACTTCTAACCCTAACTCCTTTACCTCTAGCTATGATCTTGTTGCATGTTAGTAGTTTAGCTTAGTTCCTTGCTTTTATACCTTGCTTTCTAGGGTTTAGGGTTTCCTTGTGCTGGAGGTAGGTGATGACCCTTGGTTGGGCGACATCCTCTCTTGCCTTGATGATGGGCGATATCCTCCCTTGGTTTGGGTGTGTTAGGTGACACCCTTGTTCTTGTGATGGGTGACATAGTGGTGTTCTTTGTGTTGGCCGATATGGTGACCATGTTGGGCGACATGGTCCTTTGTTCTTGAGTTAGGCGAGACCCTATCTTGACTTGGTGTTGGGCGAGATGAGTACCTTATGATGGGCGACATGGTGAGTGCTCTTGTGTTGAGTGATAGGTCAAGCTAATGAGGTGTTGGCCGATATGGTGAGCATGATGGGCGATATGGTTGGATGACACCCTCTTCTTCGTGGTGACGACAAACCTAAGTCTCTTGAAGGTTTGATGTGCAGGCCGATAGCTATGCTGACCGACACCTATGATGGCCGATAGCCATGTTGGGCAACAACCTTGGGTGGTGATGGCCGATAGGGTTAGTGTGTGTGTCTGCCGATAGGCCATGATAGGTTTTAGTGAGGGTTGATAAGATTTATGGTGAGAGTCTTGTAATCCTATAGTAACGGCCCTCTGTGTTATGAAAGTGGATGTTTATGCTTAATGATGGTAGTGTCTTGTTAGTAATAACAACAATGAATATGATGCCTTGCAAACAATAATAATGACAATGATAATGTTGTTGATAGCAATGATATTAATAGTCGTGTGATGATGGTAATGCTTTTCTAGTAATGAAAGTAATAATGTTAATTAATGATGGTAATAATGTTGCTAAGTGATAGTTACATTAATAGTTGGCTTAATGATATGGCAATAAAGATAATAGTGGATGATAATGCTAATAATATTAGTGATGATAATGGTAGTAGTTATGATAATGAGGAAGGTAATGGTAATAAGATGCATGATGTGATCCTTATGTTTATTTGTTAATAATAAAGAATATGATAGTAATGATGATCATAATGATGAGGACAATAATGATAGTAATGATATGCATGAAGTAATCCTTGTACTTAATTGTTAAATGAGAATGGTGATAGTTACACTAGTAGCTTGCATAATGATAATAATGATTATAGTGAATGGTGACATAATGGTAGTGGTAACAATCGTACTTGTTTTGTATGTTTGAACACCTTGATTACTTGTATAATCTTGAGATAAGAGTAAGCATGTATATGGTTTGTTGATGATGTACTTTATACACTTGATCAGCAAATAGTGTAAGAATGATAAGTAGAAGTATCTTGAATAGCATTTCATGATGGTAGCATATTCCTTATGATTAAATCTACGATTATTGTGTACTCTAACCATGAAGGGATGATTAGCCTTGAAAAGGGATATGAGACACATGTGATGAGTAACATCACTTGGTAATTACTCTGGTTAATATAATGATATGTATAATGTGTTAAGTTCCATGATGAGGATGTGATCCTAGAGAGGCATTGACAGTACATGATGAGGGATTGAGATCCCATGGTATGTGATGATCCTCGAGATGGATCTAGATGGTTGGCAAGAGGCCAAGTGGTAACATGTGATGTTGGATCCTTGTGATGGATCAGGTTGATGTGGTTAAGTAATAATATAATGTTGTTTACTTTCCATTATATCTTGCATGTTATACAACTTGGTTGAATCCTACAATCCATCTAAAAGATACTAATTAATCACAGTGAAATATATCATGTAGTTTGCCCTGGCCATAGATCCATCATCGTCAGGACTTGGTGATGGTGAAACAGGTTCTCCTACGTGTTAACCTGGAAGCGCATATTGTTGATTATGTGTAGGTTGCTCCTAGCCTGAAAATGAGGAGGTAAGAGTGTAACTTCAGTTACAGACTCAGACATGTATGAAGAGCATGGTGAACAGGCCCATGGCTCAGGATATGTGATGCGTGAGCATGAATGCATTCATGGCTCAGAGAACGGTGAACATGCCCGTGGCTCAGTTTTACTAGCGCCGAGACCTGTACCAAGGCGGGCTAGAATGAGGGTAGCCTATGGAGCTGACCCTATGGCTTAGACCACTTCAGCATGTGACTGCGGTCCTACTTATGTTGTACTCGTGTACTGACCACAAGGTGGGAGGTCTTGGTTTCATGAGTCCGAGGATGGACTAGTTTGCTATCGTGATAGGATGAGGACTGGAAAGTAATAGTTTCACAATTTATCAGTTTTCCGCAATCGGTTTTAATTAACCCGTGTTTTTTATAATCTGTGGTTATGGTGATTTCCGCACGTTTTCACGTAACACCTCGTTATCTGTGTGATAATGGGATGTGTTGCCACAAGTTTTGGTATCAGAGCTTTAGGTTCGCTGAGTCTATAGGGATTTAGGACTAGGTTGAGTCTGTTCTCATGAGTTTTTCAGGTTTTCTTACAATATCTTCTGCCCTCAGCGGAAGAAAAGTCAAGATGTCTGGAAACCATGAAGAACACTCTGCTGAGTACAGTGATGCTTCATCGGTTGATGGAGCAGATGGACAGGCACATGAAGATCAGGTGCCTGAGGTCCCCCAACCTAACCCAGCCATACTTGAACATCCTGCTTACCAACAGCTTATGGGGTAGTTAATGGCTACGATGAATCTCATGGTTGAGCGATTACCAGTGCCTCCTCCGCGAGCACAGGTTCCCCATGGAGAAGCATCGGGTATTGGGAAGACCATTGAGCGGCTTCGCCTAGTTGGAGCTTCGGATTATGCTGGGACGGCTGATCCAGCGGATGCAGATCTGTGGCTGAAAAGTCTCGAGAAGGCTTTCCGGATTCTTGACATCCCCGAAACAGACAAGGTAAAGCATGTTGTCTACCTTCTGAAAGGTAGTGCTGGTCACTGGTGGACCATCGAGGAAGAGAAGCGGCCTGGTGAGGTGATCTGTTGGGAAATTTTTCGACACGAGTTCGTCACCAGATACTTTCTGAAGACGTATCTGGATGAGAAGATCAGTCAGTTCGAGAATCTGAGGCAAGGAACGATGAACGTCACCGAGTACGAAGCCAAGTTTATGGATCTGTTGAGGTTCTGTCCTCACATGGCGGCAACAGATGAGGAACGGATCAGACATTTCGAGAAGGGTTTGAATGCTGAGTTGACAACCCTGGTGTCTACGTTGGAGAACCGAGAGCCGTTTGCTACGTTCGTGGAATTTGTTCGACGGATCGAGAGGACAGTACGGGAGAAAAGAGAGTCTATGTCCCTTAAAAGACCTGCTCAGTTTCAAGGACGTAGGTTTGGTGGCTTTAAGAAGCCCAGGTTTTCGGCGCCGTCAGCAATGAGAAGTTCTGGTATTCCATCTCAGTGGTCTCCGAGTAAAGGGAAAGGTTATGTTTCTTCACCATCTAAGGCACACAGTTCAGCTTCTGTGGCGGTAACAGGGCCAGCTAGGCCACAGTTTGAGGACAAGTCATGTCATCTTTGTTGACAAGTCGGGCATTTCAGGCTTAATTGCCCAAATAGAGATGTTGAAGTGACACAGCAGCCGAGGCAGAGTTTTCATAAGTCAGAGAGACCGCAGGCTAGTGGTAGCAGAGGGCGAGGACGCGGTCAAGCATCTCAAGCTGGATTGTCTACTCAAGGAAGCAGAGGTCGTGGACAGCAAGCAACGACTCGATTCTATGCCATGAATCAGCCGGAGGCGATAGTCAACCCCTGAGTGGTGATAGGTCAGATGGAGTTATTTCATTCAGATATGTCTTCTTCTTGCTTTATATCTGTTCTGGTTGACTCGGGTGCTACACACTCTTTTATCTCCTATAATGTTCTTGAAAACTGTCGTTTACCTGTTAGTTGTAAGAAGGATAGCTTGTTGTTAGAAACCCCTCTTGATGGTTCCTCTTTGCTTCGAGAAGAGTGTCCATCTTGTGTCTTGTCTTTCTCGGGACATCATATTCAAGTGGATCTTATACCACTTGATATGCATGGTTTCGATGTTATCCTTGGGATGGATACCTTAGAGAAGTAGAAGGTGGTCTTGGACTGTGGTTCCAAGCAGGCAGTGTTTGATGTTGCTGGAGAGAAGTGGATCTTCCAGGGGGATAGGAAGATTCTTCCGACGTGTTTGGTATCATCTATGGTGGCAGATAAGTTGTTACAACAAGGATGTGGGGCGTTCCTAGCTCACGTGGTGGATACCGTTGTGGTTACCAAGGTGAAAGGACCTAGTCTTGAGGAGGTGTCCGTGGTTCGAGAGTTTGCAGACGTGTTTCCTGAGGAGTTTCCTGGTGTTCCTCCACCCTGAGAGATTGATTTCGAGATCAACCTGGTTCCTGGAACACAGCCAGTTGCACAGTCGGCATATAGGATGGCTCCAGCAGAGATGGCAGAGCTGAAGAAGCAGTTGCAAGAGTTGTTGGAGAAAGGTTTTATCCGACCGAGTACGTCGCCGTGGGGTTCTCCCGTGATGTTCGTTAAGAAGAAGGATGGTTCGATGTGGTTGTGTATAGATTACCGGCAGTTGAACAAGGTTACAATCAAGAATAAGTACCCGTTGCCGAGGATAGATGATCTGTTCGATCAGTTGCGTGGTGCTACAATGTTTTTGAAGATCGATCTACGGTCTGGATATCATCAGTTGAGGATAAAGGCGGATGACATACCAAAGTCAGCTTTCAGGACGAGGTATGGTCATTTTGAGTTCGTGGTTATGCCGTTTGGGTTAACCAATGCACCTGCAGCTTTCATGGATCTGATGAACAAAGTGTTCCATCCGTTCTTAGATCAGTTTGTTGTAGTCTTTATAGATGACATCTTGGTCTATAGTCAGGACATGTTAGAGCATGAGCAACATCTTCGTCGAGCGTTGACTCTTCTTCGTCAACATCAGTTGTATGCCAAGTTCAGTATGTGCGAGTTCTGGTTGGAAGAAGTGACTTTCTTGGGTCACGTGATATCTGCTGAAGGAGTCAAAGTGGACCTGAAGAAGGTGGAATCCGTTGCGGATTGGGAACAACTGAAGATGCCGACAGAAGTTCATAGTTTCCTTGGTTTGGCTGGATACTACCGGAGGTTTAATAAGGACTTCAGCATGATCGCGTTGCCGATGACGAAGTTGACCAGGAAGGATGTACCTTTTGTTTGGGATGATCGATGTCAGTGAGATTTCCACAGTTTGAAGGAGAAGCTGACCAGTGCTCCAGTTTTGATCTTGCCAGAGCCTGGGAAAGGCTATGTTGTTTTCTGCGATGCTTCCAAGAAGGGTTTAGGTTGTGTGTTGATGCAGGAAGATCATGTGGTTTCTTTTGCTTCGCGACAGCTCAAGAAGCATGAGGAGAACTATCCGACTCATGACTTAGATTTGGTGGCAGTGGTTCATGCGTTAAAGATTTGGAGACACTATCTGTATGGGGAAGTGTGTCAGATCTTTATGGATCATAAGAATCTAAAGTATATCTTTACGCAGCAAGAGTTGAACATGCGACAGTGACGATGGATGGAGTTGATTAATGATTACGACTGCACTATCGAGTATCATCCTGGTAAGGCGAATGTGGTACCTGATGCGCTTAGCAGAAAGTCTTCTTCTCTTTCTTTAAAGAAGGCATAGTTGAGTTCTCTGGTATGCCATAGGCGAGATATGTTTGTGTCTTTGCGGCAGATGAATGTGCAGATGGAAGTTTCTTTGTTGTCTGGTCTTTTCGCACAGATGCAAGTTATGCCTACGCTGAGACAGCAGATCAAGGATGCACATCAGATAGATGATGCGGTACAGTTGATCAGATCAGAGTTCGGCAACAACAAGCGTGATGGGTTTCATGAGTCTGAGGATGGACTAGTTTGCTATCGTGATAGGATGGTGGTTTCAGATGCTGATGATCTGAGGAAGTTGGTGCTTGAGGAAGGACATACATGGATGTATGTGATGCATCCAGGTGTCACCAAGATGTACCATAGTCTAAAGGACTTGTATTGGTGGCCCGGTTTGAAAGGAGATGTAGCCGAGTTCGTGGCGAGATGTGCGGTGTGTAAGCAAGTGAAGGCTGAACATCAGAAACCGGCAGGTACGTTGCAACCTTTGCCGATACCGCAGTGGAAATGGGATCATATAAGCATGGATTTCGTAGTTGGTCTACCCCGGAAAACTAGAAATCATGATTCCATTTGGGTGATAGTGGACAGATTGACTAAATCTGCCCATTTTCTACCAGTGAAGATGACGTATACAACTGAGAAACTAGATCGAGTATATGTGGATGAGATAGTACGTTTGCATGGAGTGACAGCAACGATAGTTTCTGACAGAGGTCCTCAGTTTACGAGTCATTTTTGGGAACAATTACACAAGGCGTTGGGAACGCAGTTGAGGTTCAGTACAACTTTTCACCCACAGACAGATGGACAGTCTGAAAGGACTATTCAGATTTAAGAAGATCTCCTTCGAGCTTGTGTTTTGTAGTTTCTAGGCAACTGGGATGTACATCTGAGTTTGATAGAGTTTGCCTACAACAACAGTTATCAGCGGAGCATTGACATGGCTCCTTATGAGGCTTTGTATGGAAGGAAGTGCAGATCTCCTTTGTGTTGGTATGAATCAGGTGAGTATCAGCTTTTGGGTCCTGAGTTAGTACAACAGACGACAGAAAAGATCAAGGTGATACAACAACAGTTGAAAGTGGCACAGGACAGGCAGAAGTCTTATGCAGATAGTCGCCGACGACCTTTGTAATTCCAGGTAGGAGATAAAGTATATCTTAAAGTCTCTCCGTGGAAAGGTGTGCTAAGGTTTGGATGGAAGGGTAAGTTGGCACCCAGGTATATGGGGCCCTACTCAGTCAGAGCACGTGTTGGCAAAGTAGCTTACGAGATATAGTTTCCTCCAGAGTTGCACAGGTTGCATCCAGTGTTTCATGTTAGTATGCTGAAGAAAAGTCATCCGGATTCAGGTACAGTGATACAGCCAGTTGAGGTTGAGCTTGATGCAGATGTGACCTACGAGGAAGGTCCTGTGGCGATCCTTGACAGAAGGATCAAGAAGCTGAAGAGGAAGGACCTGGTTCTTGTGAAGGTTCTTTGGCAGCGACGTGGCATTGAGGAAGCCACGTGGGAGCTTGAGGAAGAGATGAGGAGGAAGTATCCCTCACTTTTCTCTTCGGATTTTGGGGACGAAATCCCTTAAAGGGGGTTAGATTGTAAGGACCCTGACCTACGTTTAGGGTTTACCCTATTTGTTTTGCTTAACCTTGGTGCTTTGATGCTTTCTAATCACCTTTGAGTGGTGATTAGGGTTTTTGTTGTGCTTTGTTGAGAGTCCGAGGGGCTACTTCCAAATAACCCAAGTCTAGGGTTTTGTGTGCAAGTTTGCCATCTTGTGAGATGTTTTCCCCTCTTTGCTTCCTCTAAGGGTTGAGAGGAAGGCTTGGGCTTGTTGTTTGAGTTTCTTGGGCCTTGCTTGAGCTTGTTTGGGCCTTGAGGTGCTTTGTTTGGGCTTTCTTGAGCCTTGTGTCGGTCAAGACCAGCTTGTGTCGCCCAAGGAAGAGTGTGTGTCGCCCAGCAGAGCTGCTAGTTGTGTCTCCTATGTTGCTTGGTCCAACCTTGACCATGTTTGGTGGACACTTGGTGTATATCTTTGACAAGTGTCTTTTGGTGTGTTAGTGTGTTGGCTTGAAAACTAGGACAAGTGTCCCTTGGGTGGATGACACTTAGCATGGATCTGCCTTGGTTTCTCCTCCCCTCCTTTCTACATATGTGGCTCTTTCCCTTGCCTTAGCTTCCTTTGCTCTTTTGGTCTCTCCTCCACCTTGAGTGCACGAAACTCCTCTCCTTCCTTGCTTGTGTCGGCCGAGACACTCTCCTGGAGTTTCAGTGGTGGCCGATAGCCTCTCTTGGATCAGTTTTGGTGGACGACATCCCTTGGAGCTTGAAGTGCATCTTCTTCCTTGGAGCTTGGAGCTTAAGGCGGGTTGCATAACTTCTAACCCTAACTCCTTTACCTCTAGCTATGATCTTGTTGCATGTTAGTAGTTTAGCTTAGTTCCTTACTTTTTATACCTTGCTTTCTAGGGCTTAGGGTTTCCTTGTGCTGGAGGTAGGTGATGACCCTTGGTTGGGTGACATCCTCTCTTGCCTTGATGATGGGCGATATCCTCCCTTGGTTTGGGTGTGTTGGATGACACCCTTATTCTTGTGATGGGCGACATAGTGGTGTTCTTTGTGTTGGCCGATATGGTGACCATGTTGGGCGACATGGTCCTTTGTTCTTGAGTTGGGCGAGACCCTATCTTGACTTGGTGTTGGGCGAGATGAGTACCTTATGATGGGCGACATGGTGAGTGCTCTTGTGTTGAGTGATAGGTCAAGCTAGTGAGGTGTTGGCCGATATGGTGAGCATGATGGGCGATATGGTTGGATGAAACCCTCTTCTTCGTGGTGACGACAGACCTAAGTCTCTTGATGGTTTGATGGTGCAGGCTGATAGCTATGCTGACCAACACCTATGATGGCCGATAGCCCTAATGGCCGATAGCCATGTTGGGCGACAACCTTGGGTGGTGATGGCCGATAGGGTTGGTGTGTGTGTCGGCCGATAGTCCATGATAGGTTTTAGTGAGGGTTGATAAGAGTTATGGTGAGAGTCTTGTAATCCTATAGTAACGGCCCTTTGTGTTATGAAAGTGGATGTTTATGCTTAATGATGGTGGTGTCTTGTTAGTAATAACAACAATGAATATGATTCCTTGCAAACAATAATAATGCCAATGATAATGTTGTTGATAGCAATGATATTAATAGTCATGTGATGATGGTAATGCTTTGCTAGTAATGAAAGTAATAATGTTGATTAATGATGGTAATAATGTTGCTAAGTGACAGTTACATTAATAGTTGGCATAATGATATGGCAATAAAGATAATAGTGGATGATAATGCTAATAATATTAATGATGATAATGGTAGTAGTGATGATAATGAGGAAGGTAATGGTAATAAGATGCATGATGTGATCCTTATGTTTATTTGTTAATAATAAAGAAGATGATAGTAATGATGATGATAATGATGAGGAAAATAATGATAGTAATGATATGCATGAAGTAATCCTTGTACTTAATTGTTAAATGAGAATGGTGATAGTTACTATAGTAGCTTGCATAATGATAATAATGATTATAGTGAATGGTGACATAATGGTAGTGGTAACAATAGTACTTGTTCTGTATGTTTGAACACCTTGATTACTTGTATAATCTTGAGATAAGAGTAAGCATGTATATGGCTTGTTGATGATGTACTTTATACACTTGATCAACAAATAGTGTAAGAATGATAAGTAGAAGTATCTTGAATAGAATTTCATGATGGTAGCATATTCCTTATGATTGAATCTATGATTATTGTGTACTCTAACCATGAAGGGATGATTAGCCTTGAAAAGGGCTATGAGACACATGTGATGAGTAACATCACTTGGTAATTACTCTGGTTAATATAATGATATGTATAATGTGTTAAGTTCCATGATGAGGATGTGAGCCTTGAGAGGCATTGACAGTACATGATAAGGGATTGAGATCCCATGGTATGTGATGATCCTCGAGATGGATCTGGATGGTTGGCAAGAGGCCAAGTGGTAACATGTGATGTTGGATCCTTGTGATGGATCAGGTTTATGTGGTTAAGTAATAATATCATGTTGTTTACTTTCCATTATATCTTGCATGTTATACAACTTGGTTGAATCCTGCAATCCGTCTAAAAGATACTAATTAATCACAGTGAAATATATCATGTAGTTTGCCCTGGCCATAGATCCATCATCGTCAGGTCTTGGTGATGGTGAAACAGGTTCTCCTACGGGTTAACCTCGAAGCGCATATTGTTGAATATGTGTAGGTTGCTCCTAGCCTGAAAATGAGGAGGTAAGAGTGTAACTTCAGTTACAGACTCAGACATGTATGAAGAGCATGGTGAACAGGCCCATGGCTCAGGATATGTGATGCGTGAGCATGAATGCGTTCATGGCTCAAAGAACGGTGAACATGCCCGTGGCTCAGTTTTACTAGCGCCGAGACCTGTACCAAGGCGGGCAAGAGTGAGGGTAGCCTATGGAGCTGACCCTATGGCTTAGACCACTTCAGCATGTGACTGCGGTCCTGCTTATGTTGTACTCGTGTACTGACCACGAGGTGGGAGGTCGTGGAGTCCGGCTCTTCCATTGACCTTGTATGGCACCGGCTTGGGTTTCGTAACCGAAGGTTGGATTTGAATGGTACGAGTCAAATCCTCAGGGCATAATAATACGTAACATAGCCGTTTAGTATTTACTGTTTAAAATAAACACGTAACATTGGTTGAGGCCTTGTTTGTGTAATATCCTTGTTATATCTTGCAGGTTATGTGACAATATGTCTTATCTTGATAAGCAGGTTATGTGACATTATATCTTGTTCTGATAATCATGTTACACAGGGATACATCTTATCTTGCTAATCATATTCCTTGAGATATCTGGTTATATGCTTTTGTATGGCGAGTAAGCTTGTCGGTAAGAATAATCTGTTTTATATAGACTGTTCTTGCTATACCTGTTATTAGATATCTGTTGTTATAGTATATCTTGCTGAGGTTCTGTAGTTGCGGTGGGGAGTTATGTTTCCCGCTGGGACAATTGTTCAATTGTCTCACCCCGCTGGTTTAACCCCTTTTTAGGTGGTCGAGGTAGACGTGGTCGTGGTGTTGCGGCCGAGCAGCTTGAGGAGCAGTAGAAGGCAAGCGATGGACATGCTACTGTTTTGGATGTTTTTTAGCAGAGTCTAGAGTTATCCCTGTACTCTCACGTCCTTGGAAGTGTTTTGACGATGTTTCACGATGAATGATCGATGACGTTTGCATATCCTGCTGTTGACCGGGTGTGGGCCTTTATGTATGTGAATAGGTGGTGAACTCATGTGATGGATGAGCAGCTGTTTTCTGTAAGGTGTAAACACGTATCAGATCTCGTGTATGTATATATATGACATGTTTCTGTGCAGGATGAGGACTGGAAAGTAATAGTTTCATAGTTTATCAGTTTTCCGCAATCGGTTTTAATTAACCCGTGTTTTTGATAATCTGTGGTTATGGTGATTTCCACACGTTTTCGCGTAACACCTCGTTATCTGTGTGATAATGGGATGTGTTGCCACAACAACTATCTTTTCTAAGATAGATCTGAGGTCAGGATACCATCAGTTGCGTATTAAGGAGAGTGACATATCTAAATCTGCTTTTAGAACAAGATATGGCCACTATGAGTTCATAGTTATGTCATTTGGACTAACTAATGCACTAGCTTCATTCATGGAACTCATGAATAGATTTTTTCGACCTTTTCTTGATCATTTTATAGTCGTCTTCATAGATGACATTTTGATATACAGTAGAGATGCTTAACAGCATGAACAACACCTCCGTCAGGCTTTGACCTTGCTAAGAGAGCATAAGCTATATGCTAAGTTTAACAAATGTGAACTTCTGGTTACCAGAAGTTTCTTTTCTAGGACACGTAATATCTACCTCAGGTATTCGTGTAGATCCTAAGAAGGTAGAATGTGTCCTATAATGGGAACAACCTAAGACACCGACGGAGATACACAGTTTCCTAGGACTGGCAGGCTATTATAGGAGGTTCATTAAGAACTTTAGTTCTATAGCCTTACCCCTAACTAAGTTGACAAGGAAGGAGATTCCTTTTGTCTGGAATGACAAGTGTCAACATTCTTTTCAGTTGTTGAAGGAAAGGTTAACTAGTGCACCTGTGTTAGTGTTACCTGAGCAGGGAAAGGGGTACATATTTTTCTGTGATGCATCTAAGAATGGCTTAGGATGTGTGTTGATGCAGGATAAGCAAGTGATTTCTTTTGCTTCTCGATATCTTAAGAAACACGAGGAGAATTATCCAACACATGATCTAGAGCTAGCTGCTGTGGTCTATGCTTTGAAGATCTGGAGATATTATCTCTATGGAGAAACCTTCCAGATTTTCATAGACCATAAGAATCTAAAGTATATCTTCTCACAGCATGAGCTGAACATGAGGCAACGCCGCTGGATGGAATTAATCAAGGACTATGACTGTACAATTGATTATCATCCAGGGAAGGCTAATGTGGTAGCTGATGCATTAAGTAGAAAATCAGCAACACCGGCCTTAGGTAAAACACAATTAAACTCTTTAGTGTGCTTTAAAAGTGATATGCTTATTTCCTTAAGGCAAGACAATATACAGCTTAAAGTGTCATTGTTAGCCGGGCTGCTAGCTGAGATGCAAGTAAAACCTACTATGAGGCAGTAGATTAAAGAAGCACATCAAGCTGATACTGTGATTCAACAGATTAGGTCGGAGTATGGTAGTGAGAAACGGGATGGTTTCCATGATTCAGATGATCAAGTAGTCTGTTACCATGGTAGGATGGTAGTACCTAATGCTGATAACTTTAGAAAGTTAGTTCTGGAAGAAGCTCATTCATCAATGTATGCTATGCATCCAGGGAGCACCAAGATGTATCATAACTTAAAAGATATGTATTGGTGGCTTGGATTGAAGAAAGATGTAGCTGAGTTTGTTATGCGGTGTCCGGTGTGTCAGCAAGTTAAAGTTGAACATCAAAATCCTGCAAGAACAATGAAACCTCTGCCTATACCGCAGTGGAAGTAGGATCATGTGACCATGGACTTTGTGGTTGGTTTGCCTAGAACAACCAAAGGTCATGATTCCATATGGGTGATAGTTGATAGGTTGACTAAGACAACACATTTCTTACCTGTCAAAACAACCTACACTACTGAGAATCTTGCACAAATGTATATAGATGAGATAGTGCAGTTACAAAGGGTTCCAACTACAATTTTTTCTGATAGAGGTCTCCAGTTTATGTGTCGTTTTTGGGAATGACTTCATAAATCTTTGGGTATGTAGTTAAGGTTTAGTACAACCTTTCACCCACAGACAGACGGACAATCTGAGAGGACCATACAAACCTTGGAGGACTTGCTTAGAGCATGTGTTCTTCAGTTTGTAGGAAGTTGGGATCTACACCTGAGCTTGATAGAATTTGCTTATAATAATAGCTATCAACATAGTATTGAGATGGCACCATGTGAGGCATTATATGGTAGACATTGTAGATCTCCTTTATGTTGGTATGAAATAGGAGAATATCAACTTTTGGGTCCTGAGCTAGTACAACAAACAACTGAGAAGATTAAAGTCATACAACAACAGTTGAAAGCTGCCTAGGATAGATAGAAATCTTATGCTGACAAATGTCGTAGACCCTTAGAATTCCAAGTTGGAGATAGAGTAAACCTCAAGGTCTCACCTTGGAAAGGTATCCTTAGATTTGGAAAGAAGGGGAAGTTAGCTCCTAGATTTATGGGGCATTATCCAATCATTGAAAGGATGGGAAAGGTAGCCTATAAGCTGGAGTTACCACATGAGTTGCATAGATTACACCCAGTGTTTCATATCTCTATGCCGAGAAAGTGTCATCCTGACAAATAGTTAGTTCTGCAACCTGTGGAGGTAGAACTAAATGATGATATATCTTATGTTGAAGGACCTGTGTTGGTTCTTGACAGAAGAATTAAAAAGCTAAAAAAGAAAGACATTTGTCTTGTAAAAGTTCTCTGGCATCACCATGGCATTGAAGAAGCTACGTGGGAGCTAGAGGAAGAGATGAGGAGGAAGTACCCTTCTCTTTTCTCTTAATGATTTCGGGGATGAAATCCTTGTAAGGGGTGGATAATTTGTAACATCCCTGACCTGGGTTATGCTTTAACCCTAGGTGTTTTGTTTAATAAAGATAATTATATGCTTGATATTATCTTTTTAAAAGTAATTAAGGCTCAAGAGAAACTTATATTTCAATTTGAGTACTTTTTGAATGACGTTGAAAATAATGTTTTGCTTGTGTTGGACTAAAGTGCAAATTACCCAAGTTAAGGGGTTCAATTGCAAATGTTACATGATAAGATGTTCCTCATGTGTTGAAGTATCATGAGAATGAATATGATGCAGAGGTATGGCTTGTGGTAGCCTGAGTACCAAGAAAGAGCTGATAAAGCAATGTGTGTGCATTAAAACCTAGTTTTGGTGTAATGTGCAATTTACCCAAAACCCAGGGTTCAATATGCAAATTACCACATCAAAATAGTCCCTAATGTTTCTTGGCATCATGTAGAGAAAATAAAATGAGAGGGGAATCTCATTTGTACCTCTTTGAAGGAGAGAAAATCTTGATATTAAAATAATCAAGATTTAAGCATAATTGAAACCCTAATTCAATTTAATGCAAAAATAATTATATTAAATGGATTGCCCTTCAACCAAAATTGTAGAGGTTGAAATCCTCATATATGTACGTCCTTGTGCCTTGAAAAGGCAATGGAAATATCTACGTGAGTGGAGAAGCCACTCACATTAAGAAAATAAAAAGAAATATCCACTAACTTATGGATATTATTATTATAAGGGTTAATGTGCTTAATTTGCTTTTATTTAAATCATGGATAATTGAGAGGAATAAGAGGAAAAGGAGATATCCTCGTAACCAAGGAAGGGAAGGGGGGCAATTGGCAAGGAAATGGAGGAGATAATCCCTACTTTCTCTCTCTTAAATGAATTTTCAATAAAATTCATATATATGCTCCTTTATCCATGAGTTGAAAGGGTAATTTCGAATCCACTTTCACTTCTTGCTTGCAAAACGACCAAGGGAGCTTAGGAGCAACAGGAGGACGACCCCCATCCTGTTAGTAAGCTTCTTGACTTTCTTTCACCTTGATTTCATGGTGGAAATCACAAATCAATGCTTGGTTTCTTCTTTTCTTCACTCAATCTTCAACTCTAGCCAATCTTTTCACTCAAACGCTTGAGGATAAGCTTTAGGATAGTTTAATAAGCTTCATCGACCATTGTTGACGTGAAGCTACTAGCTTTGAAGCTCAATTCAAGGCGGGTTATATAACTTGAACCCTTATTCATTGTTATTGAATTCTATTCATCAATTCACTATGTTCAATTGTTCTTCTTGAAATTTCTTTGATTAATTGATGAAACTACCGTGGAAATGGTAGTATAATTCGAGGGGTTGAAGCTTGATGATGATGACATCATCTTAAGAACACATCTCTATAAGATCTAGTTGCAATCGGTTTCAACAAAATGATCCAATCGGTTTTCACCAAATCGTTTGGAGGTTGAACCCCAAACCATTTGGGCATGTTGACCGAATGGGATAGTTGACCGTTTGGAGCCTTGAACAGTTTCAAACCGTTTGAACATACTTGAGTTGACCATTTGGGGTTGGGTTGACCATTTGGACAAATAAGTTCAAAACCGTTTGGAGCCTTAAATGTTTTCAAACCATTTGGACTTCTAGGTCAAAACTGTTTGGAGCCTTAAACGGTTTCAAACCATTTGGACCAAGTCAAACAAAACTGTTTGGATGATCAATGGTTGTGATTGATGGTTGAGGGTCCAAGGATCATACATTGATGGACTTCAATAACTCAATTGATGAAGAAATCGATGGTGCAAACCCTAATTTAATTGATTGAAGGAATCATTAACTGAACCCTTTTGGTTTCAAACTGATTTGGATTTGGAATCAAACAGTTTCAAAACCGTTTGGTGTTGAAACCCCGAAACCGAATGGAGGTCCAATGTGATCAAATCATTTGGAGATTTAAGATGATAATTTATCCATTGATCCAATAATGATTATCAATGTTAGGTACAAAGGTTGAAACCCTAAAGTACCTAGATGATCAGTATCTTTAGATTAATTAACCCTAAAAATTTATGAAAGCAATGTCTTCGTACACTATGTCAATCATAGTTGTATGTACTTGATTGAAGGGTTGATGTAACCTAATCAAGTTGAGAGGATGATAGAAAGAAATTCATACATGAGTATTAATCATGTGGTGATTATGGTATGATCCTTAGTGAAGAGACATAAAAACCCTAATCGAGAAGGTTAATGAACCCTAACCCTAATTCAGGGCAATTCTGAGTGAAAGCCTAATCTAGGTTAATAGTGAAACCCTAATTGAGGGTGATGACATGAGTAATCCTAAGTTAGGGTTATGAAATGTAAAACCCTAATTTAGATAAATAGTAAACCCTAATTATGGGTATTTGAATATGAAACCCTAATTGGGATGAATAGTAAACCCTAACTGTGGGATATTGAATGCAAACCCTAATCTAGGGTGATATTATGTGGAACCTTAATTTAGGGTGATGTTATGTAAAACCCTGGTATATTAATGTGATGTGGAACTCAAATCCAAGATGATGCTATGTAATGCTATATGAAACCCTAATCTTGGGCAATATGGTGATAAACCATAACCCTGATCTGGGTAATGGGATGAGTATCCCCAATTGACCTGAAATGGGAAACCCTAACCCTAGTGAGGGAATAGTGGTGTTACCCTGGAATAGTGATGTTATATTTGTTTTGCATGGTGCTGATATGAAATTGATGTAGTTGTTATCATTTGTACTAACCATGCAGGTATCATGAGATGATGAACATAGCCAGGCATGAGCTATGATGTTTTATTTATTAAAATTGTTATTGGGCCTTATGTGCCATAATATGCCTTGTTGCCTATTAAGAGGTAATAAGAGAATTAATGGGCCTTAAGTGCCATAAGAGATGCTTGTGTAACAAGTATCATGTTTACCTTGGTCAGATGAGCTGAATGTGATAGTTACCTAAAAATGTGGTAACAATGCTCAGTGATGAGTTAAGGATTTGAATACCCAGAACCATATGATTATGGCATTGAGTTTGTGAAGGGATGAGTATTCCCAATATTGAAATGAGGGACTGAAATCCCAATGTCTTATGAAGACTGAGAAGTAACTGATGAAAACAATACATGTTTCTTGGTAGCATTTGTCCTAATAAGTTATGTTTGAAAACTTGACTGATGCTAAAAGAATATGATAATGTACTTAATTAATCAAGTGAAATCTTTTCATGTAGTGCTATGACCATAGATCCATCATCGTCAGTAGCTGGAGATGGTGAAATAGGTTTTCCTACGGGATCTCCTAGAGTTCGCATATTTTTGAATATGTGGGGGTTGATGGGTGAAAATATCCGTACATCCTAATGGGGGAATTGATGGAAGGTAAACATTAAACCTCTCAATCCTTCATTATATGTGCCGAGATGGATGTATCACAAATCTCCCGATGATGTTAATGTCGGATCGATGGAGGTAAACATGAAATCTCTCGATTGCGAAGAGAGTACAACCACCACTATAACTCTATAGAAAAGATGCCACTATACCCCTGCAAGCTATGTAGTAGAGACACAAGATGTACTACATGTGATCTTGCACTGACTGAGATGTGGGAGGTCATGGAAGTCGACTCTTCTAATGACTTTGTATGGTACAGATTTTGACTTCGCAATGGTCAGTTGGAGTATGAGCAGTATATCTCATCTCCTCAAAGCTTAAGTATGTTTGTAAAATGTAATCATCCGTGTAGCGTATTTGCATAAGATTGAAATACGAGAACCACTGGTTGATTTTATCTTTCTTAGCATGTCCTTGATACATAAATGTTACGTATGTTCTTTAATTCTATATTGAATAAGAGACATGCTGGATTATCAAGTTATAGCTGAAATACTTGAATAGGAATGTTGCTCTAATCTGCATAGATATTGATTTATCTGCTATTGAAATATATAATTCCACTGTTCAGTTTATTTCTATTAAACTGCAATAATAATGTTTTCGATAGAGAGTTATATCTCTTGTTGGGGCAATTTTGTAATTGTCTCACCCCCGTGGGATCCAACATTTTAGGTAGACGCCAACAAAGAGGTAGGAACCCTACAACCGAGGAAGAGCAACAGCAACAACAACAGGGACAACAATAATCCTTCAGGTGAAAATACTGGCTGTCAAGCTTTGTATATAAAGTCCTATGTGTCATCTCTGTACTCTCAGATCCTAGGAATCAGTGGATAGTGTTTTTATAATCAATCTGAGATTTTGGTTTGAATGCCTCGAGGATTTTGTTACTTGTGATTTTTAGCAAAGCAATGATGTATATATATTCTCAAGAAGAGATAGTACAGTGAATGTACTTTGTGAACCAGTATATAAATATAATATTGTGGTTCTTGGTTAAAGAGTTTTCCTGAGAATGGATCTCTTTGTAAATGGTTTTAATTTTTAGTGATTTTCAGTAATGCGTTGTTTGTGATCGCTTCCGCCTAAGAAAATCTTGTTTTTATAAGTTGGATGCCACAATAAGGTGACTAATAGATATAGTGTGACAATAATTGGATGTTTAATGTAAGTGGAGATAACTATTGTGATTTTTCTGAATTAATATTGTATTAATGGAGATAATGGGCTTAATGAGTGAAACATAATACTTCATACAAAATGATATCATGTAACTTTGATGGTGGTAGGATGATAATATTGGGACCTAAATCATAAATATTGATAACTAATGCATAATATTAAGATATTTGAGTGAAACCCAAATTGTGTTATAACTCATAAAAAGAAACTTCAAAACTCAAATCAAATATATTGTGTTCCTTGGGTCCCAATTAGACTGGGTACCAAGTTTGAGATTAATTGAATAATATTTGATTACTTAATTTCATTCAGGAAAGAAAATATAAGTGGAAGTCCAAAAAAATAAATAATACATTAAACGACTTCAAAGGAGAAAATTGATTATAAATCCAAATTCTATATATATGGATAAGCCCGGGAGTCAAATTTGGCCTTATTTAAATGTTCTATGATCCCTCAAATACATGTGGAAAGATATAGGCTTAAATTGATAAAATTTCTAATTAATACAAGTAATTTTTCTATAGTTTTGGATTCCATATCTATCGCTTTCCTTTTCTTGATCCACATCAATTTTTGAACCAGTGGCTTTTAATCTAAGGGTGACCTTACTTTCTTCTTCCTTGCCTTATTTTCAATTTAGTAGGAAACAATACTAAGATTGTTTCCTAATTCCCTTTAAGTCCTTTACTATGATTCTTTCTCTCACACCTTCCTTATCTCTTGCCAGATTCAATGATCTTGTCAATATTAGGTTTTCAGGGCATGTACACCTAGTCCGCATCCCAACTTTTCCTTTGTCTTGTTGCTCTCCTATTCCCATCTACATTCACTTATCCTCTCACTTCTTGGCCTGCAGACCTCTACGTCATCTCTGCTTGACCTTCTGTAAACCCCCTAATACCAGTCACATGTGTTGGTTCCACCGATCATGTTCTGACCATACCTCCCCTACTCTGGCAGCCTACGCTAGGGATCTTGGGTTAGGGTTGAGGTTTCCGACCTTCACAGGGCTTGGTGAAGGCATGGATTCACTCCACCAGGTCTAGAGATGCTTCATAGTGCCTCCATAACAATGCCTTATAATCCAATTTTAATCCTTTCAAGGTAATGTAGTTTCTTCCCTTTCTTCATCCTTTTTCTATGTAGGAGGAAGTTTTACTTCCAGACTACAATGTCAGATGATTTGAGTGGTGTTGCCTTTAGTTTTTCCTATTGAACTCAGTGTCCAAGATTTCTATCATCGTGTGTCTTTGGATAATGGATTTTGTGTTTGGTTTCCCATAAGTTCCTCCTTTCTCACACAAGCCTGTTATGATGGGTCTTGTTCCATGGTCTCTAGAAACCTCACATCATGTGGTGTGGTCTTTTAGAATTGGGAGAACTTGGTTGAGCTAGAGGAAATATTTTCCCCATGTATGTATGTTTTTAATCATCAATTGCTTCTTTTTTTGGCCTTTGTATTGCTGGTTCTTTGTGTGAAAGGAAGAAGAAGGTATTTTGTTCTTGGACATTTTCACCCCTACTTTGATTTCTTGTTTCCTCATGCTACAAGGGAAAATATCATCTTTTCGCTAATGTGTTTTCTTTTTTATCATGTTGAGATGAGTGTCAGGCATGTTGTGGTCCCACGCTAGATGGCCAACCATGACATGACCATCTTAGTTAAGTTTTAACAAAATATATAATGTTATCATGAGGATTTTTAGCATTTTCATGATTTGCCAATAACTCTAGAGTTCATAGTAAATTATTTATAGATTAGAAAAACAAAAGAAAATAGGTTTTCAAACAAGTGATTTATTCTCCATCCGATGGTATTGTTTTCATAACCTAATTCCAATATAATAAATATGCGATAAGGATTTCCAAGATGGGTTAGAATTTATAAAATTTATATATGATAATATATAATTTAGTAACATAAACAAATATATGTTATAGAATCAGGAAAATATATTCTATAAAAAGATGTGATTTTTAATAACCTAATTCACTAAAGTAAAAAAGGCAATTTCTAGGGTTTATGTAATCAATGTGAACAGAACCCTAATTTCATATATGCATTTAATATAGGTGCTTTGTAATTACGATATGGAAATAGGTTTGGCCCTGAATGAATGTTGACTCAATCTAAGGTCTGTTGCATCCCTTTTCATAATATTGAGCAATCACCCATATACATATATATATATATATATATATATATATATATACATATACATATATATTTGGTGCTTTGGGAGATACTATGCTATACACATTATCTATCTTTTGTGAGGTTGACTTATGTGATAAATTATGCACTGATATGGGTTTTTTTATCATCTTAATATGTTGGAAATGCTTGTTGAATCTAAACCATGTAATGAGTTCATTATATTTTAGGTTGTATCCTTATTTATAGTTTTGGAGCAAGTCTGATTCTCTTTGTGAAATAAAACTTATTTTCTAATATGATCACCTCTTGTGGTTTTATGATGCACCATTATTGTGGAAATAATTGTATATTTTTATGGGTCCTCTGACCTCGCTTGACATTAGTTGGATGATCTCATCCATTTACTTAAGATTGACTAAACTTATTCTTGTCTCTAATTTTTTGCATGCACAATAAACTAACTTATTTATAGTAGTGGTACCTCTGTACCTCCATAACACTTGGACGTACATATTTTTCCCCAAGGGCACATATTCCACTCATATATATAAAGGCATGTGTATTTTTCCCAGGGTTTATGTTTTCCACACAATACTTTCGGTTTGAGAATGTATGGGCCTCAATCCTTCTTAAATAATGTTAGCCCTGATAAAGTTTAGTTGTTGTGCTTTTTCCTTAATGATGCTTAATTCCTTTTATATACTCATACCGACATTTTTATGCCGATAACATCCATTTTGTACTCTCTTGCGTGGTATTCTTCTAACCTCTTAGGTGAAGGACATGGTGGACATGACATGATGACATAGACTTGGCTTAGTGCAGCTGACTCTTAGGAGATAGACTTGTAATAGTCAGGATATCCATCTTCTTATATGTTAGAGTTTTTATCTTCACGTAAGCCCCATGTAGTAGATAATTATATAATCTTGTAAAATTGAATATAGTCATTACATTTATTTTTGTGCCTATACTTTGGTCTTGTATACCGTTCATCTAAGAAAAATACACCTATTATAGCATTTTGTTAGTGTGTTTGGATTAGATGGGTTTATTCCTCAAATTAGTGAGGAGTGGATGCTCTATCAGGTCCCACTCCTTACAATATCACTCCAATAGGAAGAAAAAATCCATCTACATTATTTGTAATAAAATACATGTGTTTGTAACAACCTCACTTTTCAGCAACCCCCAATTAAGGAAGGCCTTAAAGTTGAGAGACATTACCTTAAATTTTCCCAAGGATCTAGATCTAAAAAAATAACAAATAATAGTAAATAATTTCCATTAAATCAAATGTTGTTTACAAAATGCTCTTCGAAGGAGTTACATGAATTTATATCCTTAGAACTATACATATGAAAACTATATGAGAAGAAGTATTTATCTAATTCTCCTTACAACTTAACTTTAAAGTCTTCAAGTTGGCTCATCATATCTTGATACCATCTTATCTAGCATGTACCTAAAATGTTGTGAAACAAAAGTACAAATCAGCATATCAAAATATACTGTGTATGTGGGGTGCATGCAAAAGTGTACAAGTAAACTAACAACATATATTCCATCAAATACTTTCAAATAACAACTATCATTTATTCGCATGATATTCCTTAATGTGATAGTCATAGTGGCATTATGATTGAACATAATGTAAATAAACACCCAACAATTTAATTTTTCAATCTTCGAGAAACATTCGACAAACACCAGCAAACTAGTGCGCGTAATCATAAGCGTAACCACATACCTTTTGCAGAACCATGCAGATCATTGAACCATTCTTTAAGAATATCTTCCAATCAAGTAATCAAAAGCAAATAGGAATCCAATCATTAATTATATTAAACCCTACTCTGGTCCTAATCTAGGGTTTAGGTTTCCTTGTTATTGAGCTAACATTAAATTCATGTTTTGACACCAAATTATTATAGTCAACCTATGCTTTCTTGATGATTACTTAGATTTGATTAATTTCATTAACCACATAGCAAGTTAGGATCTTTAACCCTAGTTCTTCATATATACAATTAGTAACTCCGAATATCATCATTATGGTTATAATCACATTAAATTGATGTTATGTTCAACAATGTCAGATTACATCTCAACGAAGTGTATTTAACATGATTAACAACCTATTAGTCAAAACTAAGTTTGTTATGCTTCAAACACCACTTTAACACATACTACTGATTATCCACTTTAGAAACACTAATTTTAGAAACATATGAACCTTTAACCCAAATTAGGTACAAGATGCTTTTTTTATCCAAAAAAGGTTAAGATTTATCCATTAATATCATTTAAACAAGTGATGACCATTAAATCATGAAACTAGGGTTTCTATGCATATTTTATATTAAAGATTGCATCTTTATGCACTTTTAAAAAAAGAAGCATTATCAAGTCTCAATTATATTTTATTTGCATTCCTCTCATTTTGTTGATCAATTTTGATATAAAACTCTTCTCAATCTGAGTTATGTATAATTAGTTAATTTTTTTGCAAAATAAAGATAATTGGCCAATCAGATTAGGATACATCAGATCAGTGAGAATTATCCACTAAATCCATCTGGTCGGGCCAAACCAATGGTTCACAGACACTTCAGCAGCGCACTCCAGCGGTTAAGGCTAGAACATAATGAAAAGTCAAGTTTTCCCTTACCTTGAAATGTTTGACTTAGGGACATGTAAGAAATTTCTTCAGAATTCATCTTCTACCTTTCGCCTTCCTTTCCCACGATGTCGTGTCACATTTGGTTCAACTTATTGTGGACTCCACTCTCACCGCTTCAGATCCTCATGTGATCGTCTCATGGCTCCGTCCCTCTCCGTCGAACACATACAACTGCTTGTAGCTGCTTGTCATGGTCAAGGTCGGCTACCCCTTCTCTACGCAAGGCATGCCCAACCCCTGACACATCATTTGCTTTTATGAAGTCTGCCAACCAGAGGGCGGTTCACCTCTCACACTGCCCCGACGCCATCTCAAACATCAAGGGAGCATCAGGGTGCTTAGTCTGACTAGAAGGCATGAGGGAGAAAGAGGGCCGAGATGAGTTCTCTATAGGTGCACCTAAAGTGTGGCTCCTGCCTGGGTACGCCACTACCGCGGTGGCTCCTCCACCTGCATCCCCTTTCGAGGCCAGTGTTGGGTCCATGCACCTTTGTGTGCCCTTGTCAGAGGTCGCAGAGCATGGAGGGGAGCCAAGCTGATGGGGATGGTGAGACATAAAGGTCTGGACCTAGTCGTCTTTGAAGGGTTCATAGTTTTTCTTTGTCTCCTCTATGATGTTGGGTTGGCAGACCATGGAGGTAACCCTAGGCCATGCCCTTCTGGCGATGAGAGGGTTGCATGGGGTCCATATATATATATATATATATATATATATATATATATATATATATATATATATATATATATATATATATATATAGACACACAAACACACACACACACACACACACACACACACACATATATATATATATATATATATATATATATATATATATATATATATATATATATATATATATATACACACACATACATATACCTAGGGAAAGCCTAGTAGTCATACTTTAAGAGAAGAGTGAAGGGGAAGAGGAGGAGTGGATCTTGGGTTTCCCTTCCATACACCTCATTTTTAGGAAACAGTCACACACTCGATTCACTTGGATGGAAAGCACTTTAATCCATAAATAACCACATATCATGCCTCTCTATTCACGACTATTTATGTTCTTAACATAAAAACTACTAAGGATACTCACTTCTTTCTTATTTGGAATTGGCCAACCCCTCGCCAATAAGAAACTTGGTTAGCAAAAACCATTTCGTTTAAGGAAGGTGCATTTGGCACATATTTATTGGTCATCAACTTTTAAAGAAGTTTTTTGCAATCAAGGTTATTATTCCTTTTTCTCTCTCTTTATTGTACTCCTGAACTCAATTGCCTCTCCTTCATGAAGATTCATTCATATCTAATTCGTGGGGTTTATTGAGATATATACACAAAACTTGCTCTTTTGTTAAATCCTTAAATTAATTATCCACACCTCATAGAAATTCTTTTGTCTTCCTATTTCTAGAATTCTCTTCCTTCTTTATTATTTTCAAGTATAACAAAAGTTAATTGATGTCTCAAGACATATGTTGCCAAACTGACTAGATAATCTTTTTATTAATTATCTAAACACCACATAACTTATTTCCTATGGAAGGTCACATATAGTCTCATATTTCTATTATCCAATAATGAATGAAGTCATCATTCTTTTTTATGCACGAAATCTCGTATTTCTTTGACTGGTGCCATATGGAGCTATTTGTCAAGAAAATAGTCTCATGACCCTTTACATGGGCCACGGGTTGCACCCATGCCACCAAGATGACTTTATTTTTTCATTAATAATTCAATTAGGGAACTTATCAATTCATGTCTTTTTTTATATACTAGAATTTTTACCACGTAAGAGTGTTACAATGTACCCAATCATTACTTTTACCGAAAACCTTAACTAAGGTCATGTTGATTAGCGTTAAAGTACATTGACGAACATGTGACCACTGTAGTGGCTTCAAGTCCAAGGACCAAAGTCATTACTATCACATTGAGATATGATTCTGGCCGTTGTGACTTCTAAGTATCATAAGCAAAGTGGGTTGGTGATGTGGATATATTCGTGTACTCTCAAATTCATTAGGATCTAGAAATCCTAGATTTTAGCAAGACAATCCTACAGTAAACGGGTCTTACTATAAGCATTGAATCCCAAGGGAAAGCATTGCTGAGAACCGTGCTAGTTATATCCATTTGGATCCAATACTAATATTTAATTCCAAAAGTTGATTGGTTGATCTTAACTTATTGCAAATGAAACAAAAACTGAATTTAATTGAGAACTAATAAATGCTTAGAAACACTAGAGGGAGAAATTGAGTTTCACCTTCGCTACATGCGTTCAATCACTCGCATTGCATCACTGCTCATGTAGATATTAGATTGAGGCCAAACAATTTCTCAGCTTGTGAAAACTGCATGAATGAATATCATCGTAGCCTTGTTGCCGTGCTACCTGCAAGTCATGGGTTGATCACTCAGATTGTATGTCCTTTTTAATTCTAGGCTTAGAGAAATTTGAATCTTAGAATTGGAATACCGACCAATATTAGTTGAACTCCAGTATGAGAACTTTCAAAAAAAAAAAAAGAATATACAATCTGAGTGATCAACCCATGTTACATGCAATAAATAGCAAGTTCTATTAATGATTTATACTGACAGTAAATACAAAATGAGATCATGAAGTACGGCTAGCGTCGTTAATCGCCGCACCCCAAGGAATGGATTACTCAACCCTGATTTAGAGATCAAGACAAATACGATAAGAAGATGAAGTCTTCGTCATGATATAGGGAGGGAGTACGGCTGTGGTCTGCGACGACAAGGTCTCTGCTTTCTTAAATTGTGAGGAACGACATGTGTCTGATGATAGTTGTGGATGATGAACGGGCACAGCCTGTGTGGATGATGAACGGGCACAGCATGCCTCTCTCTGCTTGTCAACGTTTGGTGGAGAGGGGGTCCACAAATCTCCGTCTTGGGAGTATTTGAACCATAGTGCAGCAGCCTTTCGGCCACGTGGATACAAACTACCTTTCTATGGAGCAGTCTTATATTTACAGGAGATAGGCAGCATCAGGGTTATAGTGAGATTTACAAACGGCAACGGAAGGTAGAGAGCATCAACGATTGCAAGCTATTGATGGTGCATGGAGCTTGTGTTGTCGAGGTCGGTGCTTCTATTTAACGGCGCATGAGCTCAGCACCTTGACGAATTACTAGCCCTAGGGTTCTACAAGGATGAGGCTCATACATTTATAGACCGGTCAAATTGAGTCAAAATCTGCGGGTGCCCACGGGTCGATCCGTTTAAGTTGGGTTTGGGTGGTAAAATTTACCACCCGTTGAAAATCATCCAAATCTATACCCACCTATTTATTTAACGGGTTTCCCGGGTGATTCGCGGACACCCGCGGGTGACCCGATTAACTGAAATAAGTATATTTATATACATAATATACACATAGAGCTATCAAAAGATGATACTCGTTTCATACTAAGTAAACTCTTACACCGACAACAATTGTATTTTCTTTATTTTGTGTTTGCAATATGGAAAAATAAGTACTTGTAATATCATAAATGTCTAATGTTACGTGACAAAATTATGTGTTATTTTTTGTGATATATATATATGAAAACTTAATAAATATTTTCTATTTTACATCAACATACAACAATTAGTTGTTATTATTTCTTTAAGTTTGTATAAACATATATCAACAACTAATTGAATGGTTTGGCATCAAACACAGCAGAGCTGGTTGGTTCCTTTACATTATATTTGACATAAAAATAATAATTACAAGCTGATTTAAATGTTATTTTTAGTGCTAAGGAAAGAAACCCGCGGACAACCCGCTGGATCGTGTTTGGGTATGTTTTTTTTCCACCCGTTTAGAAGTGTATCTTTTTTATCCGCACCCGCAACAACCCAATCCAAACCAACCGACCCACACATGCGTGCGAGTCTCGACGCGTCTTGGTATCAAGAGGCACAAGTGGATGGGACCCTTAATTGCTTGTAACTCGTGTCGGAGGACTTTTATAGATGCCTGTTGGCTGATGTCTCTCATCCAATCTCGATAGACGTAGATAGACTGGGTGTCAGTCGTTCCAAATGACGATGGCGTGTTGCGGAGGGCAGGAGGCGGGATGACAATCGAGGGGTTGATGGCATGCACTAGCTTCGGGGATTTGCTAATCTTGTGTGAACACATAATAGTTTAGATTTATTGTTCCCATATAAACATGGAGTAGACTTCTTCTTTATTTATGCGTTTGACATGTATGCAGTGTAGTTAAAATTGTTGATTAGGATTAAATAAATGTGACACGTGATCTTGATCGGGTAGGGGTGCATGTTACTCCGTGTTTGTCTAAATTTATTTCGAATTATTTATTTTAATTGCATTGCATGCCTGCCGAAGGACAAATAAGCATATAGTGCATTCAGTGTTTACTCCACAGTAATCAGTCTCATCACAGGGCTCGATAAGATTGCATGATAGGCTGGAGGCACCGATTGCTGCTGGCTTTGAGGGTGACCTCAGAGAGAGCAGCCTTGATAGGCGCTGATGTGCGCGGGGGAAGACCCGGCAGTGGGGGCGGGTCTTGATAGTCAAGTGTTGTTGCCACGTTTTCTTCGCGGAAATGTTTCGGTCACACGCGTGTTGGGAGTCAAGCGCGGTTTACGTACGGGAGAAAGTAATATTGTTGGGTGGGAGAGGTTGATTTGGGGGTGATGATTAATTGAATGGATTGGTAGATGTTGTGTAATATGCAAATAAATTTGTTTTATTTATAACTTTTGAACCGTGATGGATTTTTTAACGAAATAAAAATCATTAGATTCATTATAAAAAAAATGCATTCTACAAATACTAATATTTATATATATTTAACAAAAAATATAAAAATGATATGAATAAGATATTTTAGATGTCAATGAACCATTTTGGGTGTCAATGAACTCTTATGAACGTCAATTAACCATTTTTGAGTGTCAATAACTATTTATTGGCGTCATTATAATTCTAGGTATCAATGAACCATTTTGAGCATCATTAAGTAGTTCTTAAGTGTCAAACAGATTTATTTAGGTGTCGTTATGTTGTTTTGGTTGTCAATCCCTTATTTGAGCATCATTTTAAACTTCTGAGTGGCAATGAACCATTTTGGGCGTCAATTACCTTATTCGGGCATCATCTTTATATTTTTGGGTGTTAATGAACTATTTTGGGCGTCAATTAACCATTTTTAGGTGTCAATAACCATTTATGGGCGACATGACATCTAAAAATACCTTATTTGAGCGTCATTTTAAACTTCTGGGTGTCAATGAACTATTTTGAGTGTCAATTACCTTATTTTGGTGTCATCTTTATACTTTTGAGTTTCAATGCACTATTTTGGGCGTCAATTAACCATTTTTGTGTGTCAATAGAGCAATTTTTGGGCGCCATAGCATAAAAAAAAGCTAAATATTGCCCAAAAATTGTTAAATAGTTATTTTAGTTGTCAATACCTTATTTGGGCGTCATCTTTATACTTATGGGTGTTAATGACTAACCATTTTTGGGTGTCAATAACTATTTATGGGCGCCACAGTTGGTTGTCAATTAACATATATATATCATTTTTGTATTTTTTCCTCAAAAATATGTCAATATTAGGCTTGTTAGATTACATTTTTCGTAACGAAACCAATAATTTTTATTTCATTAAAAATTTCATTACGGTTCAAAAGTCATAAGAGAAATAAATTTATTTGTTTATTACATAATTCCAAAAAAACACCCTATCACCATCTGCCATGTGTTGGTGGTTTGAGGGCTGGTTTGAGACTATTTTGGGCGCGCGTGAAATCAGACATCGCGGGCTTCAGTTTGCCCAAATCTTAACTCTTTTCTCCGGACGGGGCGGGTGTGCGCGGACTTTATGGCTGTGCCTCGACAACCTGGTCTCGGATACGTGAGAGCCATGATGGCAAGCTGAGTATCGAGGATTTTGCCCAGCTCCTTCAATTTAATGTAACCAATCATTATTAGTACGTATGTTCGTAGAATTTCAAATGAATCAAGATGCAATTTAATCTAAAAAATACAACTCAATTATTATGAATATCCATTTTAAAATCCATTTTGAAGTCGTCATCAAATAATACAAAATATAAAAGAATTGTCAAATCAATATTTGCAATCCTTGTGATTGTTTCACGTTCAGATAATGCTATTATCCTTACCACATGGTTTAGTCAAATTGTCCAACATCATGCGATCACAAAACACATATTTCCATATCTTTGTTTCCAATTCTACCTACCAAACACATTTACTCGACATTGTTTCTAACATCAAGATTGTCGAAGAGTTTTGTGAGAGTTCAAAGTGACCCACACTCTCTATACATGCCACCAAAAGAAATTAATTTAGAATTTTCATTTTACAACTAAATGTTGAAATTTGTTTTATTTTAAACTTCCTTTTAGTCCAATAAACAATTTCTCCATCTTTTAGACATACATTTTAAATGGAGTGCCCAACACACCAAAGTGTACCTTGTCTAATATGTAACTACTTAAGTCATGATATGTGTGATTGCCCCAATCTATCCACAGTCAAAGCAGTGCATCAGGAGACCTTCTCTGAGAAAAGTTTCATGCCCTCTCATCGTGGATATTAAACAAACTTCTATCAACAATATGGTAACTACAATCAACAAAACAACTACTTTCATTGGTTGTGCCATGAAAATCAGTATTAAGATGAAGTGGAGTATACTCAACACTACTATGGGGTTACAGTGACGATACTTATTGTGAAAATCACTATTCCACCAGAGATATGTGAGAGATTAGACACCCTAGAGAAGATGCTAGATGACTAGAGGAACAAAGTGGTCAGTGAGCTGCACAACTTTCCCTAATAGTCGATGTCTTGGTGGGTCAACGTGAGAGCTCAGTTAGCATCATAGAGGAACAAAGATCTCAATTAGCAACACACCTTTCCCTAATAGTTGATGTCTTGGTGGGTCAACTTGAGAGCTTAGTTATTATCATAGAGGAACAAAGATCTCAGTAAGCAACACAACTATGCCTAATAATTGAGGTGTTGGTGGGTCAACTTGAGACTTACCCAAATAGGTGGGGCAACCAGAGACAATTAGCATTGTAGAGGATGGTACCGAGGGCATACCAGAAATCACAATATATGATATTGTAAAGAGGCAAGATCACTTCCTTACTAAAATTTAAAGAAAATACAAAACATCCACTTTTTCTAAGAAACATAGACATTGTGCAATGCATGTACAATAATCCAAGTAAATAAGCATATTTCAGATACATATGAAATGTCAATAGCAGTGGAAAGAAACTAAATTATTACATTGCTATTTGAATTCTTGTTCATTACATGAGTTTCTTTAAAAAAGGAAAAACTAAAAAGAAACTATAGGATCTAGCAATAAGCAACCTAGTCATCCTTGATTGCAAAACTTGAATCTACTACTCCTGAACATGGAGACCTTGATCTTGTTCCACACCTTGATCTAACCTTGGGTGGTTGGGAAAGCACCCAGCAAAAGGAAAAGAAAACAAGGTATGTGCCAGAGGAAATGAATAAGAAAAAAGATAAAGAAAACTATATGGAAATAAAGGCTAAGATTTCATCATAAGATGAAGACAGTCAAAAGAATGAGGCATAAGTAAATAGATGCTTGCCATAATAAAAATAGTAAAAAGTTTGCATGTATGATTAATATTGACTACCTAAACAATGTTGGGTTGAGGCACCTACCTAACCTCAACCAATAGGCGAGGGACAGTAACACATTACAATCACCTACAAATATTTAATATTGGGGAAAGTAACACATTCCCCAGGGCAAATTTACACATACCCTATCTATGGGTGTTTGTACAAAAGTACCACTACACTAGGTTAATAGTCTAATAAAATCAACATACTAAGAAATATGGCAAGTATAAGCATCAAGTAAATATATACATGGCAGTGGGATACAAGACCCAAGAAATATATATTAAAAATAATTTTGAGCAAAGATAGCTAAGGAATTGTCAAAAGAGAAATTAGGATTTTATAGAAGCCTCATTAGGGAAACTAGGTTAGGATTACAAATCTTCCCAACTTATGTGTAAGGAAAACACATACCTTTTCTTAAGAGATCTGATTACTTCTTCTTCACTACTTTAATCGATTCCAAAGCTTATTTTCCTATTTCTAATGTTTAAATATGAATTAGGGTTTACTCATGTATAAAGGCAAGGAACCCTAACTTTTGGACTTTTTGAACAAAACCTCGATTTTTTGACCCTAAAACTATCACCATTAACTTAGTTAGGTTTTTTTATTAAGAAAACATATAATATTGTATATTTTGGAGTTATGAACATTTATGTGTATTTTTGGTGATTTTTAGTTATTTGATTCATTTTCTAAAAATCCCTTTCGATAAAACTCAGAGTCAACATTTGGAATTATTTTTATTAGAAAGATCATGTTTTTACGAGTTCAAAACATATTTTCTTTTAAATTTTGGACATATGAATATTTTGTTATGATTTTATCAAAATCAGCCAATAGAAACATGCCACATAGGAAAAACGATCGCAAAGAAACAAAAGGGAGGGAAAAGAACAGACCCACCTCGTTGACTTGGCCCAATCAGAGTCGACCAAGTAAGGGGTCAAAGGCACAACTTTGACTCACCCCAAAGCAAAGCAAACCGGGCGAAAGAACAATTTTTCCCTTAGGTGGAAAATGACGAGAAGAAGAAACCGAGAAGGGCATAAGACAAAATAATGCACACAGGGGATTCATCCCCTTCATCATGCAACACCATGGCCAATGAGAAGCAGTGTGTGATTTGGGCAAAATTGCATGAATTGATCAAACTCAAAAACAAGTACTCGAAAAGAACCAATAGGTGATCACAAACCAGCCGAAGTAGATAATTTGACCCAAGGTCGAGTAGGGAACGAGCAAGGTCCGCCGCAACCTCAGATCCTATCCAACCTCGCAGACGTCCACACATGCAAGCAATAGGAAATCAAAGGAAGAGAAGAGTTGGGTAAAAGGAGACAGAGGTATAGGGGGTACTATTTATAGATGGGGTTTGCTCTAGGGTTATATGCACAATGGTGGTGAGAGAACTTGACAGTCAACTTTTGGCTCTTCTCAAAACATTTACATAACACCAAAATATTAGGATCAATCGGCACATAATCAAATTTGAAAATTGTAGGAGAAGAAATCACACGATTTCATTAAGAAACGATCGAGAAATTCCAAATCGAAATTCCAATCCGAACTGTCCACTTTCCTTGTTAGTCGCAAGCTAGGTGACGAGTTCCTAGCCGTCTTATTAGTCGGACAAGAAATCTGGCATGTTCATCGATGTGAGAAATCAAAAAAATAAAAAGAAAGGTGTGTGACACATAAATAACATTCCTAATCATATTAGTATATAGTGTACTTGTGCGTTAATTTCCTTTTTTCTCTCTCCTCATTTGAAGGGGCAAACATATTCCAAATTAAATGGAAATTGACACCAAACCTATTTTTGATATGAGGAATCAGAATATGCAAATAGTTTTGCCTTTTGGGAACTTTTAATGTGTTAAATAAATCAAACTTATTTTCTCTTTCCTCTTTCATTAATGGTTAAAAGATTCTCCAAATTTGATGAAACTTCACCGACAAGTCACATTAAGTGATTGGATATGAATTTTCCATCAATTTTATATGTTGGTGTTATTCTTCATTTATTTAATATATTGAAGGTTCTACACACTTTCTCTCTCCCGATTTCACCCTTCAATCAAATATTCTCCAAATTGAGTGAAAATTCACTCAAAGGCATATTTTAGTGTGTATAACACAAATTTGGCATCCATTATTACTTTTGGAGTCATCAAATATTTTATTTTGTATTTTTTGGTTATCTCCTATTTTGCCTTTCAATTAATTCAAATATAATTACCAATTTTCCAAAGGTTGTAAAACTTATCACCCAAGCAAACTTGTACACAAAGGAAAATGAAATTGGGTTTAGAATTATCCCTTAAGTTCCACTTTTGTGATTTTTAGGCAACTTATTCTTATATTCACTTAATGGGAAAATAAATTCATTTATTGGCACATTATATTCACTTTTAGGATTTTCTTGCTTTTTCCCACACAAAAGCCATAGAAACTTCTAGATCAATTTTTATTTTATCCTTATCCTTCATAAGGGGACATTTTAAAAATTAAGCCCATTAGCAACTTTTACTAAGGTATTTGTGCTTTACTCCTTATAAACTAAAATATTAGGAACAAATGCACACCAAACCTTTATAATTTCCATTAATTCAACATCAATGCCATAAATAAAGAAAAGCTTAGAAAAAAGCTGAAACTAATATTATACATGGATTTCAGTTCATTACAAAACTCCACCTGTTAAAAAGGATTTCATCCCTAAAATCTCATACAAAAAGGGAAGGGTGAGTACGTAACATCTCATCTCTAAGCTCCCAAGTGGTTTCTTCCAAACCATGATACTGCCATAAAACTTTCACCAACTCGATCTCCTTGTTCTTCAACTATTTAACTCGGGAGTCAAGAATCTTCATGGGTAACTCTTCATAAGTCAGATTCTCTTGAATATCTAGAGGCTCGATTGAGAGTACATGAGAAGGGTCCTTCACATACTTTCTCAACACAGAGACATGAAACACATTATGGATCTTGTCATAGGCAGGAGGGAGAGCTAAACAGTATGCACAATTTCCAACCTTTTCTAAAATATCAAATGGTCCAACATAGCATGGACTAAGCTTGCCTTTAACTTTAGATCTTGCAATCAAACATATAGGCTTGATCTTCAAGAAGGCATAGTCACCTACTAAGAAACTCACGTCAGACCTTTTCTTATCAGCATACATCTTCTGTCGATCTTGAGCATCTTTCATCTCCTTCTTGATCAATAGAACCTTCTCTATCATCGTCTGCATATCATTAGAATTCACTAGAGCACGTTCCCCCACATCATCCTAGTGTAACGGAGAATGACAAGGTCTTCCATATAAAGCTTCATAAGGTGACATACCAATACTAGCTTGGTAGCCATTATTATAAGAAAACTCTACTATTGGAAGAAAGTTATCCCATACACCTCCCCAATCCATAACACAGGAAAAAAGCATATCTTCTAAAATTTGCATTGTCCTTTTAGATTGACCATCGGTTTGAGGATGATAGGCTGTACTGAAACACATACCAGTACCCATCTTTGCTTGAATCTGACTCCACGATCGAGAGGTGAACTTTAGGTCACAATCAGATACTATCACTTTGGGAACTCCATGCAGACGAATGATCCAATCTACGTACAAATGAACCATCTCATCAACCTTGTAAGTGGACTTGAAAGGCAAAAGGTTGGTAGATTTTGTAAGCGGATAAATCACAACCCACACAACATCAAAGCCCTTTCTGGTCTTAGGGAAATAAGTGACAAAGTCCATAGTAATATTCTCCCATTTCCATTCTAGAATCTCAAGAAGATGCAGAAGATCACCAGGTTGTTGATGTTCGATCTTGACTTGTTGATAAGTCAAACACTTCGCAATGTGCAGAGCGATATCCTTCTTCATGTTCTTCCACCAAAAACTTCACTATAGATCCTTGTACATCTTGGTAGTACCAGGGTGTATGGTGTACTTATACCCATGGGCTTCACTTAAAACCTTTTGTCGTAGGTTCCCAACCTTAGGTATCCACAAACTTTGTTGGAAATGAACAACACCATCAATTCCAACTGAAAAGTCAAACTATGTCTTCGCAACTACGACCTTCATCTCTTCAAGCTCAAAACTTTCAAGCTGTGCAACAACAACTTTTGAGATCCAAGAAGGTGTAATGGACAAACTAGCCATGTGAACACACAAATTCTTAGCATCTTCTTTATTGTCACGTTGTGGTTGCCAACAAGAAACATACTCACGGTTCATGGTAGCACATACTACATTCTTCTTCCAACTCAAAGTATCGACAACCACATTCACTTTACCGGGATGATAGGTGATGGTAAAGTCAAAGTCCTTGAGATACTCCATCCATATACACTGCCTCACATTTAGGTCCTTCTGTGTCAATAGACTTTTGTGATATGAGAAAACTTCTAAACTTCAAAGCATGCATGATAGCTACTAGCTCTAAATCATGGGTAGGCCAGTTCTCTTCATTAGGTTTCAACTGGTGCAAAGCATAGGAGATCACTCAATCTTCTTGTATCAAGACACACCTTAATCCTTGCTTAGAAGCATTTGTAAAAATGATGTAGACCTTGCCTTCAATAGGTAGAGCAAGAATAGGAACAAATGTCAAACAACTCTTGAACTTATGAAAACTGTCCTCACATTCAAGTGTCCACACAAACTTGACTTCTTTTCTTGTCAAATTTGTCAGAGGAAGAGACAACTCAGAAAAACTCTTGATAAACCTCCGATAGTAACCTGCTAAAACAAGGAAACTACAGATCTCATACGGGGTCTTCAGAATTTTCCACTTGGTTACAACTTCTACCTTTATAGGATCAACATCAATATGTCTGGTAGAAATCACATGACCTAAGAATATCACTTCCTTGATCCAGAACTCACATTTTGACAATTTAGCATACAGTTGATTTTCTCTCAATGTGTTCAGAATGATCCGTAGATGTTCACGATGTTGTTCTTCAGATTCAGAGTAGACCAACACATCATTGATGAACACCACCACGAATTGATCGAGGTATGGATGAAACACTCGATTAATCAAGTCCATGAAAGTAGCAGGGGCATTAGTCAAGTTGAAAGACATGACCTAGAACTCATATTTCCCATAATGTGTTCTGAAAGTTGTCTTCGGGACATCCTCATCCTTCACGCACATCTGGTAGTAGCCACTTTGCAGATCCATCTTCTAGAACACAATGGTTGGCTCCAGCTGGTCAAAAAGATCATCGATGTGAGGCAAAGGATAGTAGTTCTTTATCGTCACTTTATTAAGCATACGATAATTCATGCACATACGCAACAAACCATCCTTCTTCTTTACAAACAAGATAGGGGCTCCCCATGGTGAAACACTAGGGCATACAAAGCTCATGTCAAGAATCTCCTGAAGCTGCTTCTTAAGCTTTGCGAGTTCTACAGGGGCCAAGCGATAAGGAGGCTTTGAGATGGGAGAGGTTCTTGGTGCGAGCTCGATCGAAAACTCTACCTCACGAGTTAGAGGCAAGCAAGGAAACTCCTCAAGGAAAACATCGAGGAAGTCCTTCACAACATCTATGTGATCGAGAGTAGGAGGTGTAGCATCAAGGATGATAGAGGCTAAGAATGATCTACACCCTTACGAGACAAGCTTTTCAGCATTGACGGCAGAGATGACAAACTGCCAATCCTCAAACTTCCTACCCTTGACACACATTCTTCCCACAACAAGATGTAACAAACTGACCTTTGATATTTCACAAAACAAAACAGCTTTGTACCTCTTCAACCAATCCATCCCCAAGATGACATCAAAGGCGGTCATGTCAAGCAAGATGAAATCCGAAGGAAACACTATACCAGATATACAGAGGTCCATGGTCGGGAGTTTGAGATAAGAAGAGAAGATCCTACCACTAGGGGTTTTAACATCTAAAACATGATCCATATATTCTGATTCTATCTCTAACATGGCAGTAATTCGACAAACCAAAATTGAAGAGTGCTTTAACTGGATGCATATTAATATGTAAGGTACCTTCGATGAATTCATTATCTCCTTCTGCTTCCTCAGCAGTAAGGGAAAACACCCTTCCATTACCTTGTCGGTTTTGATTGTTGTTTCTTGGTGGTAGATTTTGTCATTGTTGTGGCTGCTGAACATGCTACTGAGCTGGAGCTGGTCCTCACCCAAGCTTACGGAAGTTGGGTCGAATGTGACCAGCTTGACTGCACTCATGGTAGATAGGTGCATGTTGATCTTATCTATGAGGTTGACCATTGCCAGCAGGGCACCTTCCTGGCGGGTGAGAATGCAAGCAACGATTGCACCTGTCGTGCCCTTGGTTTCCACCAGCATTCTTCCTCTTATTGTTGTTGTGCCCAGAAGACTAGAACCCGGGATATGACTTGATCACCAAATCCTTATCCACCATTTGTTGAAAAGTCAAGGGAAACTGGGGAACAAGGTTGCATTCTACGTTGTAGCTTAAACCCTCGAGAAATAGGGTTGATCTCCTTTCAACTCCTAGGTCCACTGTATAACGCTCTAGGATAAGAAAACATTGCACATACTCAGAGACGCTCAAGCTTCCTTGACGTAGACTATAAAAATCTTCTTCCTTCCTCTTCAGATAAGTGGGGAAGATATACTTCTCACGGAAGAGCTTAAGGAATTCTTCCCAATTCATGCTTGAAGTATCGTGGGTACGAGACATACCCGTCCACCACACTCGTGTTGGCCCATCTAACACATGTCGTGAAGCAAACCTTCTGGTAAGGAGGACATGCCATTCCCTCAAAGGTATGCTCCAAAGATAGAATCCAGTCATTAGCTTTATCCACCATGTTTGGATTACTCTCTCCTTTGAAGTATGGTGGTTGCTTCTTGATGAAATCTATAAGGGTGAACTCCTTCATCTTGGCAGTATCAGCTGCAATATTGGAAAATTGTCCCACAAAGGTAGTCGAGAGTAGCCGGCACAACATGGTTAGCTCTTGCTCAAGGGTCAGAAGAGTGGTGCCAACATGGGAAGTAGGGACTGTCCTAGTGTTAGAGGGAGTCACTGGAGTATCTCAGTTGTCAGTGTTGCTGGAGGTGGCTCCTGAAGAGGAGTTGTTCATGTTTCCAAACAATTCTCCCTTCCTGAAAGATTAGGGTACACCAAAAGATAACAAGAGTAGACAACAAGGATGTCTAAGGCTACTATTGTCTCTGTGGATACTATTTTAGGAAGTCAGTATCAATGCAGACCAAGACAGTATCATATGGATCTGGAAGTCCCCATAAACCAAGCTAGTGGCACAGAAGAAAATATTGCCAGCACCTAGACCCTCATCCATTCTAGACACCCTAGCTTTCAACTTATGCCCTAGTAGTTGCCCAACAGGCTCTGATACCATGTTGTAAAGAAGTGAGATCACCTCCTTACTAAAATTTAAAGGAAATATAAAACATCCACATTTTTCAAGAAACATATAATTGTGGAATGCATGTCTAATAATCCAAGTAAATAAGCATATTTCAGGTACATATGAAATGTCAATAGCAGCGGAAAGAAACTAAGTTATTAAATTGCTATTTGAACTCTTGTTCACTACATGAGTTTCTTTGAAAAAAGAAAAATAGAAAATAAACTATAGGATCTAGCAATGTGCAACCTAGTCATCCTTGATTTCAAAACTTGAATCTACTACTCCTAAACTTGGTCACCTTGGCCTTTTTCCACACCTTGATCTAACCCTGGGTGGTTGGGAAAGCATCCAACAAAAGGGAAAGAAAACAAGGTATGTTTCAGAGGAAATGAACAAGAATAAAGATAAAGAAAACTATATGGAAATATAGGCTAGGATTTCATCATAAGATGAAGATAGTCAAAAGAATGAGACAAGTAAATAGATGCTTGCCATAATAAAAATAGTAAAAAGGTTGCATGCATGATATATATTGACTACCTAAACTATGTAGGGTTGAGGCACCTACCTAACCTCAACCAATAGGTGAGGGAGAGTAACACATTCCAATCACCTACAAATATTCTATATTGGGGAGAGTAGCACATTCCCCAGGGCAAATTTACACATGCCCTATCTATGGGTGGTTGTACACAAGTACCACTACACTTGTTTAATAGTCTAATAAAATCAACATACTAAGAAATATGGCAAGTATAAGCATCAAGTAAATATAGACATGGATGTGGGGTACAAGAACCAAAACTAAATATTAAAACTGATTTTGAGCAAAGATAGCTAAGGAATTGTCAAGAGAGAAATTTGGGTTTTACAGAAGCCTCATTAGGGAAACTAGGTTAGGGTTACAAATTTTCCCAACTTAAGTGTAAGGAAAGCACATATTGTGGCATCCAACTTATAAAACACGAGATTAACTAAGCGGAAGCGAATCATTTACAGTGGATTGCTAAAAATCGCTAAAAATTAAAACTTTTTGCAAAGAGATCCACACATAGGAAATATTTTTCATCAAGATCCAAAGTATAATATTTACATTCTGTTCCATAAGTACACAACCTGTACTATCTCTTCTCGAGGATTACAACATCAGCTGTCCTATTCAACATTATATACAGACAACATAAAAACCTCGAGGCATCAAGCCAAAATCTCAGATCGATTAAATAAAAACACTGACTACTGACTCCGAGGACCTGAGAGTACACATATGACACATAGGACTTTCTAACTATAAGACTAGACATGCAGTATCTCCACCTGAGATATTACTACTATCCTCGATGTTTCTGTTGTTCTTTCTCTGCTAAAGTTTTCCTGCCTCCTTGTTCATGTCCACCTAAAAACATTGGATCCCACGGGGGTGAGACAATTATAAATTGTCCCAGCAGGAGATATAACTCTCCGCCAAAATATCATTATTGCAATTAAATATATAAAACTGGATAGAGGATATGCAGTTTAAAGCATTCACATCTTAAAGCATTGTAACTATTTATGATAGAACAACTATTCACTTAATAAGGAATAGGAAGAACATGTATATCATTTATCCTTCGTATCATACCATCATGACAAACTTCTCTTGTGACACTCATTATCTTGATATGTCACCCATGGACATTCTTAATTCAACTTATTGGCCTTGGCCAATCTGCTAAACAAATTTTTGGTTATATTGGACATGAGAGTGTACTTCATCATGTCTTATTCAGGAATTGGTCTATACCAATCCTTTTTAAATATTTCAGGCATTGGATTACACCAATCCTGTGCAACCAGTACAAGCATTAAACTTGTATTTTTCCTGTGTATCCATTCCAAGTATTGAACTATGTCAATCCTGTATAACCATTCTAAGTATTGAACTATGTCAATCTTGTGTAACCATTCCAAGTATTGAACTATGTCAATCTTGTGTAACCATTCCAAGTATTGAACTATGTCAATCTTGTGTAACCATTCCAAGTATTGAACTATGTCAATCTTATGCAACTATTTCAGATATTGGGTTATTACCAATCCTGTGTTATTATTCCAGGTATTGGGTTATTACCAATCCTGTGTTATTATTCCAGGTATTGAACTATGTCAATCATGTGACATTATTCCAGGTATTAGGATTTAACCAATCCTGTGTTATTATTCCAGGTATTGGGTTATTACCAATCCTATGTTATTATTCCAGGTATTGAACTATGTCAATCCTGTGACATTATTCCAGGTATTGGGATTTAACCAATCCTTTGTTATTATTCTAGGTATTGGGTTATTACCAATCATGTGTTATCATTCTAGGTATTGAACTATGTCAATCCTGTGACATTATTCCAGGTATTGGGATTTAACCAATCATGTGTTATTATTCCATGTATTGGGTTATTACCAATCCTATGTTATTATTCCAGGTATTGAACTATGTCAATCCTGTGACATTATTCAAGGTATTGGGATTTAACCAATCCTGTGTTATTATTCCAGTTATTGGGTTATTACCAATCCTGTATTATCATTCCAAGTATTGAACTATGTCAATCCTGTGACATTATTCCAGGTATTGGGATTTAACCAATCCTGTGTTATTATTCCAGGTATTGGGTTATTACCAATCCTGTGTTATCGTTCTAGGTATTGAACTATGTCAATCCTGTGCATCTATTCCAGGTATTGAACTATATCAATCCTGTGTTATTATTCCAGGTATGGAACCATATCAATCTTGTGCATCTATTCCAGGTATTGAACTATATCAATCCTGTGTTATTATTCCAGGCATTGAACTATGTCAATCCTGTGTAACCTTTAAAACATTTTGTTACCTCTCACTAGGAAACAACCATCCTCATAGCTCATAAGGCCCATAAAACACCTAGTCACCTCTCACTAGGCAACATCTAACCATATGGCTCATAAGGCCATTACACATCTTTAGAATTCAGGCATGTTCATTACTCTTAACATTTATCATTAAATGATTCTCAGTACAAGGTATGAGTTCATTCCTCATCCTTATCATGGTATGATTACATCATACTCATTAGTTTGGCTTACCCTTATTCTCAAGGTATATTAGCCTATGCTTGTCAAGGTATATCAAACTCATTACATTTTATTGTAACAATTTACATAACACACTTCATATATTTCTTACTCAAATAGATTGGATTTGAAATGCATCAAGGTATATCACTTTCCTCATCACCTCTATCTTCCTTGAGTTATCAGCTTATCTTGTATTAAGGCACTTCCCATCTTAATACTTTCATCCATTGACCTATCACTCTCATCCTGAAGTGCATAGGTCACACACAAGAATGGTCCAACTACCTTTAATGATATGGACTCATTTTAGGTTAAGGTATTGCCTACAATAAGGTTGCCTGTACTCAATCCTTTAAGGTATTTCACCTTTATAAGGTTTCACCCTCTGCTTTATTATCAGGGTTCTGGTTTGTCATCATACTGCACAAGGTTAGGGCTTTAAATATTATAACTCCATTTAGAATTTCACCTACCGTTACCCTTTATTAGGGCTTTGGGGTTTCACTTACTATTCATCCCAACTAGGGTTTCTCATGACATCACCCTCAATTAGGGTTTCTCATGGCATCACCACCAATTAGGGTTTCTCCTTTCCTATCAATGGGGAATACTCATCCCAATTAGGGTTTCACTCTTTATTCCCACAATTGGGGTTTTACATTATGTTACCCTGAACTAGGGTTAAGATTCATTAACCTTCTGGATTAGGGTTTCATGATCTCTTTATTAAGAATCATAACCTAATCATCACATGATCAATACTCATATATGAATTCCTCTCTATCTTCCTCCCAACTTGATTAGGTCACATCAACCCTTCAATCAAGTACATACAACTATGGTTAACATAGTGTACTAAGACATTACTCTCATAACCTTTTAGGGTTAATTAATCTAAAGGTATTGATCATCTAGGTACTTTAGGGTTTCAACCTTTGTACCTAGCCTTAATAATCATCATTGGATAAATGGATCATTCATCATCTTAATTCTTAAGATATTCAATCACATTGGAATTCCATTACATAAGGTATCCAAATGAATTGACCAATTGGATCTTGTATTACAATAGGTATCCAAGTGGATTAACCAATTGAGTCCTCAATTACATTAGGTATCCAAAAGGATTAACCATATTGATCCTCAAACAATTTTGATTACTTGGGCCCCAAACGGTCTTGGTCTTTCAAAGTTCAAACTGTTTGAAATCGTTTGGTAAAAGTGACCTTCAAGATCGTTTGCTAAAGTACCTTTTTGAAACCGCATGAACTCAACCGATTTGGGATCGTTTGGTCCCAAATGGTCTTCAGACCGTTTGGTCCAAACCTCCTCAAAACCGCATGGACCAAAGATGGTCTCAACTACTCCAATCGGTTTAGGGTTCTCAATGTTGATTCCATCAACCATTGTATTCATGTAACTAATCATCAATTGGACCTATCACCATACTTTGATTGAGTTAAGTAGGTCATCCTTCAACTGATTTGACTCTCAATTGACCCTCAATTGGTCATCAATTAGGGTTTGGAATCGATGATCCTTCAACATTAATCAATGTGTAACTAGTTACTTTAAAACTATTGGACCATCATCCAAATTGAACATGACCTGAACCCAAACGGTCTTGAGGTCGTTTGGATGACCTCCAAACGGTCTTGAGACAGTTTTCCCATCTCATCACTCAAATCCAAGTCATCCAATTAGGGTTTGGATCATTGGATTGATCACCAAACCAACATTTGATTGCACTTCAACTTAGTATCTTTAGATCTTCAAACACCTAACCATAGTCAACCCTAGACCTCCAAACGGTCTTGGGTGACCCCCAAACGGTCTTGGGATCATTTGGATGACCTCCAAATGGTTTTGAGACCGTTTTCCCATCACATCATCATTAACCATGTCATTCAATTAAGGTTTGGATCCTAGGATTGGTCACCAAATCAGCAATTGATTGTACATCAACTTAATATCTTTGGACCTTCAATTTCTCAACCATACTTAACCCTAGACCTCAAAATGGTATTGAGACCGTTTGTGTGATCCCCAAATGGTTTTGAAACCGTTTGGGTCAATCAACCCAAAATATCTTCTCAATCACTTGCAAAATCAACGCTTAGCCGATTAGGGTTCATACCATATCTTTGGATCTTCAAACACTTAACCATACTCAACCCTAGACCTCCAAACGGTCTTGGGTGACCCCAAAGCGGTCATGAGACCGTTTGGGTGATCCCCAAATGGTTTTGAAACCGTTTGGGTCAATCAACCCAAGTTTCCAACTTAATCAAATTACAAATCAGCACTTAACCCGATTAGGGTTTTGGTGATTGATGGACCTTCAGCTCATGAACCAATTGGAACTAATCAATAATAATTGATGGGTCATTAACCTAGATCATTTTCAACATATATCAAAATGGTCAACCCTGGTCAACACCACCAAACGGTCTGAAACCATTTGGTCTCATGTGGTTTGGTGAAACCATTTGCTTCTAAACGGTTTGAAACCGTTTGCTCCCAAACGGTTTGGGAAACCATTTGAGAAACAAAAGTAAACTGTTTGCCTTGGATATTTTGGAGAGGTGTGTGCTTATAATCTTCAATCTTTGAACTCACAAAACCTGCTGTGGTTTCCATGGTGATTGCATCAATCAATCAAAACAAATTTCAGGAATGTAAAAAGGATCACCAAGTGATAAGGAATTAATTGAAATAACAATATTAAGGGTTCAAGTTATAAAACCCGCATCCAATTGAGCTCCAAAGCTCCAAGCTCACGACAACAATGGTGGATGAAGCTCTTGCAACTCCCCCTAGGCTCGTCCTGAAGCTTTTGGTTAAAACGTTTGGCTAGGGTTGAAGAGGAGATCAAATTAAGAAGAAATCAATGATTTACTTTCAATTTCCACCATGGAATTAAGGACAAAAGAGGTCAAGAACCTTACCAACAGGTTGGGGTCGTCCTCATACTGTCCCTTAGCTTCTCTTGGTGTCGTACAAGGCAAATAAAGAAAGGAAATCCGAAAAGAAGTCCTTAAGTGAGTGGAAAAAGGGATATGTATAAGGAAATCCCAAGGAGAGAGAAAATGGGATTATTTCCTTTAATTCCCAAAATAATTTCCAACAAATCCCCCTCCATTTCTTGGCCACGAATCTATATTCATGTTCTTGCAAAACCTCTTCATTATCCAAGAATAAAGAGAAAAGAAATTAAGCACCTTAACCCTTATAATATTAATATCCATTTTTGAGTGGAATTTCTTTTTCTTATAATAATGGTGAGTGGAATTTCACCTCCTTAGGATATGCTCGTGCCTTTGCAAGTCTTAAGATCATCCACACACATCTGAATCCAACCATTTTAATTTTGGTTGAAGGCCCCTTCAATTATTTTATTTATGTTTGCATTAAATTGAATTAGGGTTCCAATTAGGCTTAAATCTTGATTATTTTAATATCAAGATTCTCTCTCCTCCAACTTAATTCACATGAGGTGCCCCTCTCATTTATTTGCTCTAAATGATGTCAAGAAACATTAGGGACCTTATTGAAGTGGTAATTTGCATATTGAACCTTAGGTTTTGGGTAAATTGCACTTTACACCAAAACTAGGTTTTAATGCACAAACATTGTCCAACAAGCTCTATCTTGGTGTCCAGGCTTGTGGAAACCATACCACTACATCATATTCATTATTATTATGTCTCAACATCAGAGTAACTTATTATTATGTAACATTTGTAAGTTAGACCCTTAACTTGGGTAATTTGCACTTTAGTCCAAAATAAGCAAACATTGCTTCAACATTGTTCAAATAGGACCACAATTGAAACATAAGTTCCTCATGAGCCCTAATTACTTTTCACAAGATAAGATTAAGCATATAATCATATTTATTTATTAAAACACCTAGGGTTAAAGCATAACCCAAGTCAGGGATGTTACACATACCTTTTCTTAAGAGATCCAATTACTTCTTCTTACTACTTTAATCGATTCTAAAGGCTATTTTCCTATTTCCAATGTTTTACATGAATTAGGGTTTACTCATGTATAAAGGAAAAGAACCCTAACTTTTGGAATTTTCAAACAAAACATCAATTTTGACTCTAAAACTATCACCATTAACTTAGTTAGGTTTTTCTGATTAAGAAAACATATAATATTGTATATTTTGGAGTTATAAACATTAGGTGTATTTTTGGTGATTTTTAGTTATTTAATTCATTTTCTAAAAATCCCTTTTGATAAAACTCAGGTTCAACCTTTGGAATTATTTTTATTAGAAAGATCATGTTTTTATGAGTTCAGAACATATTTTCTTTTTAATTTTTGACATAGGAATATTTAATGATTTTATCAAAATCAGCCAATAGAAACATGCCACGTAGGTAAAATGATCGCAATGAAACAAAAGGGAGGGCAAAGAACGGGCCCGCCTCACTGACTTAGCCCAATCAGAGGTGGCCAATTTAGGGTTCAAACGCACAACTTTGACTCACCCCAAAGCAAAGCAAACCCTGCGAAAAGACAATTCTGCCCTTAGGGGGAAAACGAAGAGAAGAAGAAATCGAGAAAGGCAGAAGAGAAAATGCACATAGGAGATTCATCCCCTTTGTCACACCACACCATGGCTGACGAGCAGAAATATGTGATTTGGAAAAAACCACATGAGTTGATCAAACTCAAAAACAAGTCTCGAAATGAACCAGTAGGTGATTACAAACCTACCAAAGTAGGCAATTTGACCCAAGGACGAGTAGGGAAGAGCAAGGTCCGCTACAACCTCAGATCCTATCCAAACTACCTGACATCCACACATGCAAATACCAAGAAATCAAAGGAACAAAAGAGTTAGGTAAAAGGAGACGGAGGTCTAGGGGGTACTATTTATAGATGGGGTTTGCTCTAGGGTTATATTCACAATGGCGGTGAGAGAACTCGACAACCAACTTTCTAATTTCACCCTTTAATCAAATATTCTCCAAACTGAGTGATAATTCACCCAAAGGCATATTTTAGTGTGTATAACTTGAATTTAGCATCCATTGTTACTTTTGGAGTCATTAAATATTTTATATCATATTTTTAAGTTATCATCTATTTCCCCTTTCAATTAATTCAATTATAATTACCAATTTTCCAAAAGTTGTAAAACTTATCACCCAAGCAAACTTGTACACAAAGGAAAATGAATTTAGGTTTAGAACTATCCCTTAAGTTCCACTTTTGCAATGTTTAGGTAATTTATTCTAATATTCACTTAATGGGAAAATATATTCAGTTATTGGCTCATTATATTCACTTTTAGGATTTTCTTACTTTTTCCCACACAAAAACCATATAAACTTCTAGATCATTTTTTATTTTATCCTTATCCTTCATAAGTGGACATTTTACAAATTAAACCCACTAGCAACTTTTACTAAGGTATTTGTGCTTTACTCCTTATAAAGTAAAATATTGGGAACAAATGTACACCAAACCTTTATAATTTTCACTAATTCAACATCAAGGGCATAAAGGAAAGAAAAGATTAGAAAAAGGTTGAAACTAATATTATACATGGATTTCAGTTTGTGACAAATACAGTGACAATGACACAGGATGTGGAACTACAACTAGAGTGGGACCTAAAAAATCTATTTCACCACTCTTCACAAAACTCCATTTTGGCACCAATCTAATATTTTTCTTTTACTGTTGAAAGTATTGCTAATCTTATTGAGCTTCACTTTCTTTGAGCCTTTAAATGTTTCTACATTTTTCATGCATACATTTGGCCAACATTTGTAAATATGTTTCTACTTCAATCATGATATGAGGATTGCTAACTATCCCCATAGTTCAAAGCAACACATGCCGAGACTGTCTCCAAAGCATAATTACATGCCCTCTCATTATGGATGAGAAATAGACTATTGTCATAAATATGGTGACTACAGTCATAATGTTCCAAGAGTTCTAGAGACAATGACACATAACAAAGTGATGGAAACCCAAGATGAGAAACTACATCCAGAGGTGGTGTCTTGCTCCAATTTTGTGAGGAAGGGTAGGTGACTGGACGGTAGTTGTGGATGATAAATGAGGAATGCTTTCAGTGGTGGAGAAGTTGGACGTGTGCCTATGATGGAAGTTGTCATCCTATGTATCCAAAATTTGATGTTATATATATATATAAATAAATATATATATAAATATATATATATATATATAAGTACAAAAAGAACCAGTTAAAAGCAATCAAATCATATTATAGAACTATTAAGGATCAAAACCCAAGAGACATATTTTTTAGAACCTTGTTAAATTTATCATATTCAAGTCAGTATTAATATTGGAATAGAAAAATTTATTTGGAAATTTAATATAATTGCAATCAAGTAAAAACTGAATTAAATTGAGATGTAATTAATAGTGGAAAACATTTAGCTGGAATCAATTTTCACCATCAACTACTTATAACACTCAAATTTAGGAATTTATGCTAAGTATTTATCCATAGTTTCATTATGTTATAGCCTTAATATGATCCAAAATAAATCTAGATACTTTATCTTTTTGTAATTTATTACTTTTGAAAATAAAGTTGTTCAACTAGTAAATTTTGGGACTTGCAAGCACCGAACCTAAGGAAACATTGAATCTCCAATTCCCTCCTAATGAATTGGGTTGAATTCCCCTGAATTCATTCGAATTCATTCCAACCTTTTTACAACAATACACGTTGGAACTCCATCGATTCTTTTTCCTTTTAAATACAACCAAAAGATTGTCTTCTGATGGTACCTTCTGATGGCACCAATAGAAGGATGGTTCTGAAGGATCTTCTTCTAATGGTGCCTTCTAATGGACCCTTGTTCTGATTGATCATCTTCTAATGGTTTATTTCAAAGGTTACAAATGAAGGCTAGAAGTTTGTCATAGGAGCGCTTCTACAATCACCTTCTGAAGGAATGAATTTGGTCACAATCATGTGAACTCAACCAAATTCATTTCCCTCCACCGTAAGCTTTTTTTTCTTTGGAGGACAAGATGAAGATCCCTTTTGATGGCTCACCTTATGATAGTCCACCTTCAAAAGGTTGACTTCTTCTGATAGTGCCTTCTAAAGATCCCTACCAATGGCACATCCTCTAATGGTTTGCCTTCCAATGATGTCAAATGAAGACACACCTTCTGATGGTACATTCCAGTCCATTCTTGGGAACTGAAGGAATTAATTTGACCACATTCACTTGAATTCAATCAAATTCATTTCCACTTAACATATACACTCCATATACCCCTATAAATACTTGTCTCTTGCTACCTAGCAAAGCATTTTGAACTTCAATTTCACACAGTTGTGCAGTTCTAGTCTTTGGTTCCTTGAGCTCCATCATAGAGCTTCAAGGCCCCAGAGGGCCAAAGAAGCTCATCCTATGCACATCCCTTCGGTTTGCCTCCATCCACCATTGTTTTCCATCATCTTGAACGTCCATACACCACCTTAAACATCCATTTCAACATCATTTAGCCATTTCTAGCACCTTCCACCTCTATAAACCCATCCAAAGCTGTTGTTTGAGTGGAATCATGGAGAAAGGAGGTCAAGAAGTCCATAAGATCAAGGAGGATGACCTCAAGGACGAGATCTAACCCTTATGAAGGCTAAGGAGCGAGATCAACCTCACTTCCACTGGATAAATCTCTTCTTCTTCCCATTTCTTATATTGTTCTTCTTTGTTTCCATATGAAGTTTTAGTCTAGATCTAGTGTGTCTTTCTATTTTGTCTTCTTTCTGGTCATAATTGTCGGTTTGGTTGATCTCTTTCTTGATTGAACCTCTATTTTTACTGAGATTGAGAGATTTGTTGTAGAAATAGGTAGAGAAGGTAGTTTGGATCGAAATATGAAACGAGTACATCTAAGGGAGGATCTGTCTAGAATACAAGTTAGAGATATCTGACATAGAACCTTGAATTCATCCTCATGAATGTGAGTTTATCCGCATTCACTTGAATGTGACCAAATTCATTCTTATGTGACCGAATTCATAGTCAGTGTTCTGTGCAAATTTTCTACTGTTCCTAACACCCTTAAATATTATGAACCTGAGAGCGTATCCAGGATATTAAGGAATGTTGATCTATTCATTAGTACATATATCACCTTTAGCATCGGTTAAATATGACCTTAGAAGTTGGTTCCCAAATGAGACCCAAGTGGGTGACACTAAATGTAGGCACCTTAGGCGTCAGTTTCACAACCGATGCCATAAAGTCGTCCCCCGATTGCAAACCCAAAAACCGCGCCAGTAGGGGGACAATATGCGTCGGTTAAAATCCATAAATGACACCAGGTTAGACCATAGGTGACTATTAGCAACAAAAAACTAACACCGATAAAGGATAGAGATGTCAGTTAATTATTTTTCACCGACAAGTTAAGTTTTTGTTGTCGATTTCTATTGTTAATCGACATCTATATTTTGATTTTTTTTCTTATCATCTTACAAGCCTACTGTCCGGCTGGTCAGCAGGATGCCGAACATGTAGTTCAGTTCTGAACTATAGGTTTACAACATCCATTGATTTCAACCAACAACAAGCCACAAACTTGCAAAATTAACAAGGATGGACAACATTTTTAATATATGGAATGATTCACACATATGTATAAGCACATTTCATTATTATGATTTCATCACACACATGTAGAAACCTAGTTTTCATTCCTCCATTTTATATTCACACACATATAGCAACCTGCAGTTCCATTCATTTCATCTCTTTTCACATTCATACATGTACATGTAGAATTAAACATTCATGTATTCATCTTCAGATAAGACTATTCAGAAAAATTCATTCATACATGTATATATAAGTATCTCTTTTAAAGTTTAACATGTCATCAAATACAAAAATAATTATGACAACTAAGTTTTGAAATATCATTCTTTATCATTATCATTGTCATCATCGCCATCAGTATTCCATTGATAATAAAAAATTCCCACTACTTCTAAGGCTTTTGCCCGTTGTTCTCTTACATCATTTAATTCTTCCATCGTATAGGGAGTATGTACATCTAATAACTTTTCACCTGTAGTGAAGTCACTAGTTTTAAACACCTACAAAGAGAATGACATATATATAAAATTAATAATATATAATAAGATTGATATATTTCATATTATCTAGTGAGACTATATATAATACATATTGTATGGTATCAATTTTCATTGCAGCATGTTTGATAATTAGGTCCATATATCACATCACATAGTATGCACATGCCCAGTCTTTGTCTTGTGTAGCATACTATAAATTGAAACATACAAAATGTTAACAAATACAAACAAACATAGTTCACATAAATAATATATATATTAGAATCAGGAAATTACTTTCACATTCTCCCAAAGTAACGATTTCTTTGTCTTGACCATGTTTCCTCCAGTATTTTTGAACGCTTTTAAAGCCCTACATGTTAATTTAACACATTAAATTGCATTATTAAATAATAATGTAATAACAGATGTTAATAGATATAAAAAATATGAAAAATTTCTCACGTGAATAATGGCCTTTTCATTACGTGTCCATATAATGAGTCTAATTCCTTCCCCGAAGGACCTAGATAATAAACAATCCACGTTCAGGGGACAATAACTAGTAACTACCAATGCCTACCACTAGAGGTAAGAAAGTTAAGCATTAATAACTCAAAATACACAATAAAAATGTAATTTTTTGAAGTCCAAATTATAAACAAAGTAAACTTACTCAACATTGAATGGATCTATTATCACCGTCTTCTTTTTTTTACCAAAATATTTAAAAGCAGCAGAGCAGTATGAGGTAACTGATGAAGGGTATTTATCTACAAGACTGATCAAAGATGGAACTAGAAATCCCACATGGGAAAATGAAAAATCTTTACAGACTGTGTGTAAGTGGCTGCAAAACATGTATTACATATACATTAATATATAAGAAACCAGATAACCACATATAAAATAAGGTATATGGATATATAAACAAGATCTCACCATATACATAGCTCTATCATAGATGTATTCAGCCAATCATAATGAAACAACTCCAAAATATCTTGTATAAATATTTGGTTATCATATGATTCTCGTGCAACATCCACCTGAATAGAAACATTTATAGGAGAATTTGGGTCATGTTCGCCTATCCATGCAGCCATACCCTTACCATTAGGACCTAACAAGTCGTATCGGTCCCTTGGAAGCCAACTAGGTACTTCAGGAAGAGGTGGAGGTGGAGGCAGAGTTGTAGCGGGTTTCTTCCTTTTGACATGTATATATAATTTGAGATCAATTGACTAGCTCGTATATACACGCTAATAAATTAACGTAATGTAGATTTACCATACAATATCTATATAGATGACATCTTCTTTGGGACACAATATCACTCCACCTTTTGCTTCGCCAAGCGTTTCAGAATCTGGGTGGGCATATGGCAATGGATGATGCCTCCACGGGTGGAGTACAAGTCTCGAGTTTACACGAATCGCACCAACTGGAACTGGAGTGCCATGAAACATGCTCCCTGGAAGGGATGGGTAAGCCTCAACCTCTGCAATGATAAATTCTTTACTTTTTAGATGGCATGGCTTCAACCCCTGTAAATTTACATAAAGTATGTTATATACATATATACATACATATATCATCTTGAAAAGACTAGCTACTATTTCATAAAAATACTTACAGCGGACGTACTAGGTGATGGGTCTAAAGGATTACTCCCAACCACCTCTACAGTAGGAGAAGAGTGGCACGCCACAGATACTGTCTGAGTGGCCTGGCACTTGCTCATTACTTCATGGAATCTCTTATTAAGTGCTTCCTTAACTCTCCTATCAATTAACTCATCTACCTATGCATGGATAAAAGAAACACTAGCTTTTGATTATTGAATTCCCTTTTACAATAATATTCTAAAAAAAGAATAGGTTACCTCATCTTTTGAAAATCCCACTTTTGGGACATGTTTGCACTGTGATGGCCCAAAGAACACTTTTATGCCCACACCAGCGCCTGCACCCCTAACACGTATGGGATGCTCTAGGTTACCAAGAGCAACTGTCAATTCATCCCTTGTGCCCTCAGGGATGAACTTGCCTTTCTTCCTCTGCTCGTGAAGCTCCCGCTAATCGCCAATAGAAATTGGTAAGTAAACATAATAATCAATATTGATTTCTCTAAGAGTTGAATTTTACCATTTTTGAAGCCGCCTCAACAGTTGTGGGTTTGGTTATATCTCCTTTCTCATTTTGCCTCTCAGCTATCCAAACAGAATGGCGAGACAGAGGTGCAGGAGTAGAAGTAGAGGACTCCCTAGTCTCCTGAGTAGCAGCAAACTCAGCAGGAGAAGCAACTTATAGTCTTTGGTGAACGCCTGCATAGCCTTTTGGACCCATCGTGTGGTCATGCACATTCAGTGCACACCTTGCTCTTTGAGCATCACTGATAGCCTTGTTAGTAAGCACATTGATTTGGTTAGTAACACTAAAGGTCAATCTTGAATAGGTGAATACATAAGAATGTATATTAATTAAATTAGGAGTGGTGCTTAATACCTTGAATTCATCAGTTTTTCTTTTGGCAACAAACTCCTCCCAGTCATTGGGGTCCAGGTAGTTCCATTGCTCAGTGGCTGACTTCTTCCTCTTCTCAGCATCTCGTATGTAATCTTGGGTGAGATTTGTCCTATATTTCCTTAGGACCCTCCCACAGTGCTTCATCATGCATTTATTATGCATGCTTTCATCCTATTCAAATATACTCTACAAAATAGAATTGCTTTTAAATAGTATCCTAAAAATTAGTAATATGCAAAATAGAATTGCAAATAATAATAACTCAGGCATAGTTCCTTCCATACTAAGTCTTTCTTCCCCTTAGGCACTTTATGCCAAGATTCTACATTAGGACTACAATGGCTATGAATAAGAACCCCAAGATATGAAATAAATGAGTTGCAGTTCACTCCAACTGGATTTCCTGCATGATCAAAATCCACAGCCAATTTGGGTCCATTGCCCCTTTGTTGTAGTAACTTTTTCATCATAGTGATGCCCCTCACTTTTTCAATTTTTTTGTTGCTCATCATGTGACCCAAGTTCTTCAGGGGGTATATAATCAACCTAAAATTTGACAAAAAAACACACTTACAGGATATAACTATAAATGGACATATAGATAGAAATATAGGATATATTTTAAAAACTTACATTGGCAAGCACCGCATTCATATCCTCGCCCTCACAGTAATCATCATCACGGTCATCATACTCATGCTCATCCATCTGAAAGTGTCATTAAAAAATCAAACATTTAACATTTAACATAACTAGAAGATAATAAAACATTGTAAAGTTCACATTCAGAAAAATAAAACATATAAAAAAATAAAAACATGCCTCTAATACTGCAATCTTTTATCAATTAACATTCCTTCGGTGTGATCTCTGTGCACATACAAGTCATTGTTAGATTCAATATTTGGTGTTGGCAACCCAATTGAGAATGGACTGAAGTCATCATACTTATCATAGTACTCTTCTTCATCTATAGGATCTTCAATGAACTATCTTTTACCATGAAGAACAACCGACCATTTATCATTTGCAGTATCATTGATATAAAATATTTGTTTTTCCTATAATGCCAATATGAATGGTTCACCCTTCTCGCCAATCTTTTTAAAGTTCACTAATGTGAAACCCAATTCATCCACTATAACTCCTTTGGTGTTATCAACCCAATTACATTTAAAGAGTGGAATTCTAAAATCTACATAGTCAAACTCCCATATGTCTTCAATGACACCGTAATATGACATTTTAGCTTCATGTGGACTCTTATCCTTTTCACTTGCAAAAAACAATGAAGGCACTTGAAGGGTGACACCACTATTTTGGACGACACTCTTATCATCTTGATGCATTGTGTAATATGAGAACCCATTTATGTCAAACCCTTCATAAGACATAACATTAAATTTTGGTTTACAGGTGAGGCATTTGATATTTTCAGCAAGATTATTTGGTGTTTGAGATAGTTGATGTAAGACTTTATCTTCAAACCACTTAATAAATGTCTTGTTATGCTCTCTAGCAAGACACATTGAATTGGCTCGAGGATATTGTTTCTTGATGAAATTGGTATGTTCCTCGATATAAACACTCATTTCGTCGATGTTGTGTAATATATATAAGTGACCTTGTTCCAACTTCTCACAACTGATTACTTTCATCCATGATCCCAAAATTCCTTTGCCAGAATACTCCTCAATATTCTTTTCATTAACAGGAGCGTCATTACCACTCGGAAAGTCATTATAAGAATCCATAACCTCTCTCGCCACATAACCCTCAATAATACTCCCTTTAAGTCAATAATAGTTTCGAACATCACCTTTAAAAATGCTCATGTATCGTTCAAAGGGATACATCCAATGTAAGAAAATTGGTCCCAACATTTTCACTTCCCTAGTCAAGTGGACAACAAGATGTACCATGATATCAAAGAATGAAGGATAAAAATACAACTCAAGATGACATAGGGTAACAACCACTTCTCCTTGCAATTTATCAAGAGTATCAAGGTCAATAACTTTACTACACATACTTTTGAAAAAGAAACAAAGTCTGGTGATTGCAAACCTTACATGCTTTGGCAATATAGATCGAATTGCCACAGACAATATTTGTTGCATTAAAGTGTGACAATCATGAGATTTAAGACCTATCAACTTCAGATCTTTTATTGACACCAATCTATGGATGTTGGATGAGTAACCTTGTGGCACCTTAACATTTATCAAGCAATCACAAAAAGCTTTATTCTCCTTTCTAGACAACGTGTAACAAGCAGGAGGTATGTATGTTCTCCGATCGGTACTAACTACTTTTGTTAATTTTTCCCTTATTCCCATTTCACATAGGTCCATTCTAGATTTTATCCCATCTTTATTCTTACCTGGTATATCCAACAAAGTACAAATGACGCTATCATAGACATTTTTCTCAATGTGCATGACATCGATACAATGCCTGACTGCCAAAGAACTCCAATAAGGAAGATCCCAAAATATTGACTTCTTCTTGAATAAAGATTTGTCACTCCGTGTGGCCATGGTACATTGTGATCTCTTACCAAATTCATTGACAAAGTCTTTTACTCTTTCATAAACTACCTCCCCTGGTATAGGTTTAGGTGCACTCTGTTCCTCATTCCGTCCATTGAACGCTTTGCGCAACCTATGGTACAGATAGAATTTTGGAAGAAACCTTCGATGACCAAGATATATAGTCTTTCCGCCATGTTTTAGTCGTATTGAATCAATGTTATCTTCACATATAGGACACACTTTAGATCCTTTGACACTATATCCATAAAAATTCCCATATGCTGCAAAGTCATTAACAGTGCAAAACAACATAGTGTGCAAACAAAATGTCTCTCTTCGTGAAGCATCATAGGTCATCACACCTTCACCCCAAAGTTTCTTTAAGTCATTAATCAGAGGTTCAAGATAAACATCAATATCATTTCCAGGTTGTTTAGGTTCCGATATCAACAACGACAACATAACATACTTATTTTTCATACACAATCAGGGAGGAAGATTGTATATAACAAGCATAACTGGCCAAGTGCTATGTTGGCTGTTCAATGTTCCATATGGATTCATCCCATCTGTACAAAGCCCAAGTCTTAGATTCCTGACTTCTTCACCAAATTTAGGGTACAATAAATCAATCTTCTTCCACTGTGGGGAATCAGACACATGTCATAGGACCCCATCATTATTTTTCTTAACATCTACATGCCACCTCAAATTCTTCGCATGTATAAAATCGGCAAACAAGCGTTGAAACTGTGATATTATAGGTAGATACCACATCACCTTGGCAGGAGAACCAGTTTTGGACTCCCCCGAAGTTGTCATTTTATACCTTGATGCACCACATTTTGGACAATCTTTCAAATCCACATAGTCCTTTTGAAATAATACACAATCATTCGGGCATGTGTGTATCTTCTAGGTCTCCATTCCCATTGGGAACAACAATTTCTTTAACTGTTATGTTGAGATTGGCAGCTCGTTTCCTTCAGGAAGAATTTCTTTCAACAAAGTCAATAATGACGCGAAGCTTTTGTCGCTCCATCTATTGTTAGATTTCAGCTTATACAGTCTCAACACAGTGCTAAGCTTCGTAAACTTAGTAGAACCTGTGTATAATGGTATCTCAGCATTATGCACAATGTTTCTAAACATGGGAGGTGGATCAGTGTGCTCTACCCCACAACTATCCAGCATCGCATCAACTATGTCTACTGGAACTGGTTCGTTCACATCTACATCATCAGAGGCAATTTCTTCTTCCACACAAGCACTGCTATCGACATCCACTGATTTTAGGTTTGGAATCTCTCCATGCATGTGCCATTCTGTATAGCCTTGTACAATTCCGTTACACATGGCATGACTTTTGATTTCGCCACCCGTGCTGACTTTCAAGTTGTTACCGTAATGCCTACATGGATAGTAGAACCTATCTCTAGGTTGTTTCCTATGTTCCTCGACAAATCTAATAAATTGATCAAGACCAAAAATAAACTCTGGGGTGCAACGATTTGGAATGGACATCCATGATCTATCCATTCTATGATCAAAGAGAAAACAAGTATATATTAGGGTTGACAGTGTTATATATGATAAATGTGTACCACCTATCCCATTCTTGATCACCTAATCTCACTAGTAAGAGTATAATATGTATTCAATTTTCAAGAAATTTTGACAACATTTCCCCGCAGTTCTCCAAGTACACCGATGTACATGGGCAAATGCCCACTGACATATGTACTTAGAGAACAAACATGGAAGTGCTGATGAAACATCATGAAAACCAAATACACATTATACACTTACATCCTAAGTGAGATTAAGTGTTCAAGAACAGTCCCAAACCAGGGACTATCCAAGATTTACTTCTAATGAGTAAATCTCAGACGGGTTTCTAGGCCAACAAAATACATGTATTTATGTTGTCATTCATATACCTACAATCATAGTATCATTGTTCATATCCTAGGTTTTGTGTAACATCATTTAATTCAATTCATTATTCCATTTGGATAAGTTCATTCATTCATCATTAACCCAAATCAATCATAATCAACTACACAATTTTGAAGAACAATTATATATTGAAATAAGTTAAATCAATCACTAACAAGAGAGAAAGAAAGCAATAATAATTTATTAAATTCATTCATTCATCATTAACCCTAGTTATATAATCGTTATTAATCAACTACACAGTTTTGGAGAGCAAATTATATATTGAACTAAGTTCATTTTTTCCTCGTTTAACCATTATTAATCAATATTAATCCATCCTAATTAATCAACAATAGTCTTACAGAAAACTCACCACACTGGTAGAGCATGTTGTGGTGGGGGCAGCCGGACATGGAGATGGTCACAGCTGTGGCTGTGGAGGTGGTCACAGCTATGGATGGAGGTGGAGGTGGAGATGACTGAAGCTACGGTGAAGCAGGTGGTGAGCGGTGGCAGGATGGCGAGCTGTGGCTGTGGTCATTGGCGGAGATGACTAAGCAAGCGAGAGGTGGCGGTGGCAACAATGACTGAACTAGAGCGGCGGCAACGGTGACTGAATTGGAGCAGCGGTGGTGAGCTCCTCAGTGGCAGTTCCTCTCCACAACAGCGGTGATGAGCTCCTCTCTACATCGGCGGCGGCAACAAGCTCCTCTCCACAAGAGCAGCAACAAGTGACAACACAGAATCGCGAGACCTAGCTTGAGTGGCAATAGGGAATCAGGAATGAAACAGAGAAGGGGAAGAGACTGGCTCATGTCGGTGCTATTCAGTTAATTATCGGCATTGATTGTTGCTTAAAACTGATGCTTAACACCATCTACAAACACCGAGATGGTAAAAAAATTTCACAGGGACAACGCACGAACAAACATCCTCGTCGGTCCCCATGGAACACTTGACACAGAATATGGTATGAAATTTTGCGGGGCTTGGCATCCGTTATGTTTTAAATAACTAACTCCATATGGGGGAAAAAAATTTATGGGGCTTGGCGCGGAACATGAGTCGTCGGTGTGTACACAACCGACGTTGAATTGAACATTCTGGAGGCAAATTTTTTTCCCTGGAAAATTGTATTTTGCAGGTGATTTTGGATGTGGGTTCTTGTGTCTACCAGCCGATGCTAAAGAAAAAGCGATACATGTGTCTTTTATAAAACGTTTGGCCTCTAGACATAGGTGTCAGTTGATAGTTTTAACCGACATCATAGTTTACTAGCGTCGGTGTTCTATTTATAACCGACGCCAGTATATGTGACGTTATATGCCATTTCTGTACTAGTGATTATCCTTGAGAGAGATTTCGGATCATTGATGGGTTTTTAGTCAGAGAATGTGAGAGTGAGTTGGATGACCCCCATAGGAGCAGATATCATGGTACATGCTACATTTGCATATTAGTTTCTTGCTAGGGTGTTTGAGGGTTGTTTACGTTGGAGAACAAATTCATAGACTATCCAACTTGTGGTTACATAGTTAGGAACTCCTTCAGCTGGTAGGTAGGATTCGACAAAATCACTTTTCTTTAATTTACTTTGTTCCATTTCATATTATTTTGGTGGACTCATTCTAGTTCTTTTCATATATCAACTACCGATTTTGCTTAACTAACTAAGAGGAGGATCTTAGGCATCCTAAATGTCGCCACATCCCTATGTTCAACCCTGTATTGAGTTGTGAGGGTCTTTGAAAGTTTTAGGTTATTAATTTAAAATTGAATCCTTTGGGATTCGCCTCTTTCCAGATGCGTGATTTGGAATTGATCAACTTTTGCTGTTATTGTTGTGGACATGGTTTTCCATGTTTAGATGCCCAAAGATTTTTTATGTCAGCATAAGCGTGTACATATATGCATAGTTCTCCTTTTTGTTTTGCACATACTTGTTTATACATACTAAAATAGTTTCCCTTCTCCGTGTTCTTATTCAGCCATGGACTTTGCTTCAACAAGGCAAGTTATCTTGTCCACCTGTCCTCCTGAATTTTTCAGCATACCCAATTGCTGGAAAATAATTGAAAGTCATGCACTTCATCTAGTCAAGCTATATTTCCCCCCACCATCGTCATATGTAGACACTCCAACAATAGAGAATTCCAATCAGCCCTCGACCTCTACTTCATTGTGGGATCAAGAACTGATTAGAGTAGTGACACTAGGGAGGGAGAGTGTTGATGCAATCACATCTTCCTTACCCCCTCACCTCCATGACCAATCTAATCAACTCTGAGGGGCTATTAGAAAGACAAGATTTTCAACTTTAAGTATCCACCAAAGTTGCAACCCGCAGCCAAAGTATGCTTCAACCTATTAAGAAAGGACTATTCAAACACAATTTCTTGACACATTAGAGTTTCAGAGACCATACACAGCAGAAATGGCGAATCATGAGAGTGTTTTAGCTCAAGTCCAACAACTTCAGAATGAGGTTGTTGAATTTATTAGGAGGCTTCAAGATCTAGTCAATGTACTTATCACACACTTTCAAGGGACATTGTACGATTAAGAACAATTCAATCATCAAAACCACCCCATTGAACTGATAAGGAACTTACCTTGTCTTCCCATCCAGGATACCAGCTGGAATCACTTGAATTTTTCTATGAAAACTCACCCATCCAAGGAAGTACTTCATTCCATACAATTGATTTAGTTGATCAAACAACGGAGGATACAAACCATATGCACGATTTGTTTGATGACAATGACTTATATCCTCCTCAGGGAAGCTAAGAAACCTCACAATTTGAGGGGTAGTTTGAGAAGCCTGAATCAACCTTTATCCCAAACCAAGGTGATACCTCTCACATTGAGACTTGTCACTTTGTTTCAAGCAGAACTCCTACTATGGGTTGGAATAATTTATTTGAGGAGGATGACAATAATTGTTCAATTTTGTAAAGTGAGTATATTGATGACGATAAGTTGGAGCAGCATGATCTTACATTCTCTACCTATCTATTACAAGTATTGGTAAGAATCATAGGAACATTATGGACAATTCATCATAATATGGCTGCAACACATGAAGTAACCCATACCCACTCAAAATGACAAGCTTGGGGTAGCTGGAATGGCATTGGATTTATCCAAAATCACTCCATATTCAAACATTGATTGAGGGTTTTAGATTTTGAATGATGATTTTTCATACCATCCACTCTCAAATTTAGATATGGAAGCATCCATCTCACGATGTGTCGATAATTCTAGGTGTATGCATGAAGACACTTGCATTTGTGAGAGCCCAATCCATTCAGTGTTAAGGACTTCACCTTCTTGCAATTCAAGATTATTTCAGCACAAGGATGAGTCCATTGAATCACATGACAACCACTCACCACCTTAGACTCAGGATATAGATTGTTTATTTCTAAAGGCGATCACCATCAACAATACATAGGTAACTCGGAATCCAAAACTAAGGATTTGGGATCTGAGTGTAGGGATTGTGGTGAAGCCACCTCCTCTTCCTTACACAATCTTCTTTCTTAATTTGTGAATAATAAAAGTCATTTCAATAAAATTTATATTTCCTCTAACTACTTAGATATAATTTTTCTTCTATGCATCATTTAAATATTCTTTATTATATTACATACATGTATTTATGACATTTCACTGATACAACAACTATGAACTAACTTTCTAACAAGAATTAATTTCATACATATATATATATAATGTATATATAATATATATATCACAGAATGGGATGGATACCAAGTTTTAACTTTTAGTTTTTCGATGGTTTAAATTTTAGATTTTCAAAGTTCAATACGAATCAAATTTGATAGCATTGGATTCATTTCAACAAAATTTGATTGAACCTTTTCTAAATCCTGATCCTGAAAAACTGACATAGAGTCTTTCTCCCTTGACCGCTTTTGACCAACTTTCTCGAGTTTCCATGTTTTGCTTTTCCTATTTTTTTAGTTTTTGACATGCGTCAGATTGGCCCCCTGAAAAGAAAAATTGCATCATATTTTTGCAGGATTAATTTGACCACATTCAATTGAATTCATCCTTTTGTTTTTGTTCGTGCTTCTCTTCTTGGGTCAACGGTCAAATTGACAGTCTGATGGCTGATAAGTGGTAGAATGACATTTGTTGAACTCTGATAGACGTCATATTGTTGGTGTCAAACTGACATTTGGATGCCTTTTGATTGTTCTTATCATTGAATCTTAGCCTCAAAATAAATCCCTTGGTTTTGACTAAATTGAATTGATTTTGGTTGAATTCTTTTCTATGGGGTCTTCCAAGAACCTATAAATAGAAGTGGGGTTTCAATCAAATTCTTCCATATCAACTTCATCTTCCCTACTCCTTTATTTTTCTTGAACCCTAATTTTCTCTTCACCCTTGCACCCTAGCCTCCATACCTAACTTCTAGCCACCCTAGTGCACACCACCAAGCCTCCTCCACCCCATAACAACTAGTCGTCGCCCACACAACAACACACCATGTCACTGCCTAGCTAGCCTTCACCTGCAGATGCAACCAGGGCATATCTCACCTTACTACCTGATCTCCTTCCTCTTCACAGTCATAGATTGCCCTAACAACATTGTTTCACAACCATAACACTGGAAAACCAACAACCACTTATCCACAACACCATCTGACACCTCTTTCAATTGTGTTGGCGTGACTCCAACCCGCATGCTTTACGCCTTCACACACTATGCACCTTCGCACACTGCATGCCTTTGTATGCCAATGCCAACACCATTGTTGTCTTCATGGTTATTTCCTCACACCACACAACCGTCCTCTGTACTGCTTCACTATAGTAGGCCACCTCAATGTTACTGTTGTATCTGTGAACAACACTGCTAACATCAGTGTGACAATAATCCGCTACATAATAATATTGATGCTACCACTTCCATAGAAAATTTTCACATTTTCCGTAGTGTGAATTTGACTGAAACAATATCAAATTCCTTTGACAATCATCCACTCTAATTCAATTAAAATAAACCTACTTCGGTCAAATTTGACCCCGAGGAGAAAATTTTTCTTCATCGCCAACTTGACTGAATTCTACACCGCTCCTCTCCCTTCCATTAGCAACATGGACCACATGAAAAGTGGATTCAAAAGGTTCAAGAGGAAAGTTTTGAAGAGGAAAGGAGAAGGGAGTTCATCTGCATTGATACCCTCTATCACGTCGACACATCCGACCTATACCCTCCATGTGCATCAAAATCCATGAACCCGTTGTATGGGGATGTTATCCATCGTTCACCATTAGTGAATCTTGGGTCATGCAAATTCAACCCCAACTACCAACATCCCTCCACCACACCCATGGACATGGGTAATGGGGAGTCAGATTGATGCGGAGGAGGTTTATGAAGAGATATGGTCCCAGTTGCACCACCATGACAAGGAACTACACAATGCTCATGGCAGCACACAAGCCCATCCAAAGGGGTGCCACATCAGGCCTGGTCCATCAGAGATTATCAGAAACCTTCTGTAGAGTGTTCAGTGTTCATAAATAGGTCGTCTTTGTTGTGTGACTTTGCCTCAGTCGATGAGCCTCCCATCACCTCTACTGACTTTGCCCAAAAAATGGTTCCTCCTCCTTTGTTCTTCAACTAGGAGCAAAAGAAGAAGTTCAATCAGTTGTGCGAAGAGGGGCGTAAACTCATCAGCCCAAGGTACATCAACCCCATCACCACCAACTCTCTAGGAGTCTACAAGCAGGTCGATTGGTACTTAGCATCAGTTGGCCTTGACATCCTCGCATATGTAGACTGCAATGCATATCATAGAATCACTTTTGAGTTATGTGCCACATTTGTCAATCTCGAGGACCCTCACCATGACATTCTTCACTTCTTTCTACTGAAATGCACTAGGGTGGTCATCGAGGACCAGTTGAATGGCTGGTTTGCACACTCTTCCAGTGACTATGTTCAGATGTCTAGGGGTGACTGGTGATAACGACAGTGACTTCAAAGCCAACCAAGATTAGAAGATGCTGACTGGAATGAACATTTGATCGACCTTTTTCTCATGCTAAAAAATGAACGTGTGATAAAGGAAGGAATCAAACTCTTAAATTTATAACATGAAACCTTCTAGGCCCCCACATCTTTTATTACGGGGTCGAAGTAGATATACATGGTCAAACACAGGGACTTGGTGACGTTTAGGACGCCACAGATCTTGTCCTTGAGTCAGATAAGTCAAAAATGATGGTTGATAAAATGGTGCTAGAACTAATCTAGCGGGTTGTCACGAATTAAAACAAAACAAAGAAAAGAAAAGAAAACAAAACAAAATAGAGCTCGTGGTTCTACTAATCAAAGAAAGAGAGTTCCTGGCTATGTAACCACAGACAGGGCAGTCTATCCACTCGTTCTCGGGCGTAGACAACCCTCGAACACCTAAGCAGGCATCTAGTACACACAGTGGCATCTGTCATGTGGGTCGTCCCACTCACTTTCGCGAAGCATGACTAAAACCATAAACAATATGTCATCGACCCTATCTCGAGGAATGACATATCAACACCTCGGAATATACTAAGTTCCCTCTCAGGTCTTAGGATATTCCGAGATGTTAGGAACAAAATACCTTGGATCCTCCTCCTCTCGGTTTCAGATCCAAACTATCTTATCTTAACCATTCCTACACAGATCTCACGATACAGGCAGAAATAGCAGTTCAAACTAGTAAGAGATCAACCAAACTAGCAATCATAACTTGGAAAGAGAAAATAGAACATGCAACATACTAGATCTGATATGAATCTACTTGCTTAAGGCAAAAGTACATATACATGCCCAGATCGGGCTACATAGCCAAGAAGGAGCTAACTAGCCACAGACAAGCATGGTTAGCACCGAACAAAGATGGAAGAACATCGTTTGTACAAGAAACAAAGGAATGCAGTAGAATGAAAGAGAAGAAGAAAGAGATATAGCCCATCAAGGAAAGGTGGCTCTCGCTCCTCGGTCTTCGTGCAGGCCAGATCTCATTCCTTGGTCCTCCTCTTCATCCTTCTAGACTCCTTGGTTCTCTCTCTCTAGATCTACTCCAAACAGTAGCCCAGAGGATGTGTGAGGATGTTGGTGTAGACTGATCTTCTCTTTCCTCAGCTTCCACCTGTAGAGATCGTAGACCAGTAGTGGAGGAGGGTGGTGATGCAGATCTTCTCTCTCCTTGGTGGTGAGGATGAACGTAGCACAGATCTGCTCTCTCCTTGGTTTCCACCCTGGGAGAGAATAGATCTGAGATGGGGATGGAGGAGAGATAGAGTGAAGGCTGGTGGCTATTGGAGCACATAGACTGGCTGCCTCAGTCCTCTCGGACCTTGGGATGCTTCCCCGAGGCTCTGGCTCCAACCCGGTAGCCTTCCGGTGTCTGGACACGACCCAACAGCCCTTTGGCCTCAAGGCTGGATCCACCAATCATCCCCTCCCCCCCCCCCCTTGGATGGAGGTGTGGCTGTCTATTTATAGGCTGGCTGGGTGAGAATGCATGTGCTTTGCACATGGGCTTTAAGTCACTGTTGGAAATATGTACCGATCGCGGTTATGGGATCGTGGTCGTGATCTGTTGGGCGGTCACGATCAGTTGCCCTTCAGGTCACGATCTTTTTCCAGCCTAGTCGCGATCCCTTTCGTTTTCATTAGGTCACAGTTGTCCCTGGCTGGTCCGCGGGTCACAGTTCCTTTTCTTGGCCATTGGTCGAGGTCTGAACTGGAGGAGGGGTTGTTGTAGTGGGGTCGAAGCCGCGATCTGGAGTAGGTGAGTCAAGGTGTTGATGGTGGACTGCGAGGTGCAGGTGAAGGAGAGGGAACCGCGGTCTTGAGCAGGTGTGTTGTAATGTCGGTGACTGCGATGGGTGGAGGTGGTGGCGGAAGCACTGCCGAGGTGAAAAGAACATGGTGACGCTAATAGAGATGCTCGTTCACAGGTGGCGTTGAGGTGCAAGCGGAGAGGAGAGGAAGAACCACGGGCGGACATTAAGGTGCTGGTCGCGATCAAGATCGCGGCCAGTCCCTGGTCGTGGGGCGCAGGGTGTCGTCTGTGGAGGTGGGTCGCGACTTGCTGGTGAGGTGGTCGCAGTGTGTTGTGAAGAGGACCACGAGTCGAAGAAGTAGTGCAACAGATGCTGGTCGCGGTTGGCGAGGGTATAACCATGATCGCGGTTGAGACAAATAGTAGGAGGGAACCGCGGGCAGGAGTCGATGGTGCCATGGTCACGATAAAGATCGCAGACACGATATGCTGGAGGGAAAACCGCGGGCTGTAGGGGGAAAGATCACGACCGATGCTGGAGGGAATCACGATCGTGATTAGGGTTGGACCCGAGAGGGGAAAGGAGAATCACGAGCACTATAGCCGCACAATGAAATAAAGGGGCGGACCCCATGTTTGCTAAAAGAATAAAGGGCATGCATAGTTGCTGCATGGGTCGAGCGCTATGGGCCTATGTACTCCATTTAACCTGCACAAATAGGATAAAACCCAATTAAAATAGGAATTAAATCCATTGGGTTGATCATGGATATATAGAAAGGTTTAGACAATGAAATCAAGTAATTAAAGCTGAACTGGGCCTAGGATTAAGGATAAGATAGTAATGATCGTAAAATGAAATATTAGGCAGTATAATTCACTGGGCCACCATTTAGCAGAGAGAGTATGTAAAGATAGTTCATCTGTGTTCGGTGCATGCAAGTCTAACATTGGCTAATTGGATACATTATTGGCTAGCTAGCTACTTTATCTAAGTAAAGGTAAAATGAACTAAAACACAAGCAAAAAGGGGCATATTAAGGCCAATGTGATATGAAACTATAGATAAAATGCACTGATAATATGCGTAGATTTGGGTGTTATCAACTACCCCAAGCTTAAAACTTGCTTGTCCTCAAGCAAGACTGTGCTCAATGAACAAAAAGATAACATCCAAATTAAGCTTGGCAATAAAAGCCAAAGTTAAGAAAAACAGTTTAAAGCATTAATTCTTGATATGTGTCATTTCAGAACAAACACCCACCAATCAACCTCAGTGTTGCCAAAGCAAGATCAAAGAGTTTCCAGGCAAGATTAAGCCAATTCACTACAGTCTGTCGATACTCATGAGGGTTTGAATCATAATTATTAAACATGAAAGAATTGTCACATAGGTGATCACGCGGGTGATGAGCAATGAGACATCACCATGAATCCATGCATACCAATCCAGAACAACACGCCTCTCACTTATTCATGTCTTTAAGAAACAAAGAAAAAAGACTCTAATGACTTCTAAGGATCTCGATCTGCGTCAGATTGGTCCATGTAGCGAGCAACAGTCCCTGCAGTCCGAACTAGTTGGTCCAAAGTAGTGAGACGAACTCTTCATACTGTGCTCGAACCAACCCTGCTACTGAGATGATCTCATAGGTCACCTAGGGGTTCCTAATGACTCTCTAATGAGCTTTTGGAATGATACTATCAGGCACAACATACCCACGTTCTTGAGTGCAGTCATACACCGAATGGGCACCATCCTCAACTCTCCTAAAAGAGAAAACAACACTCATTTATTGTTCACACCCAGACTTTTATCATCTGCATTCTATTTGTAGGCTTGGGTGAGAACTATATAGATATTTTGGGATTTTGTGGGTGGCCAAGCCTCTTTTGCACATTTTTATGTTTTTCATCTTTTTGACTCAATCTAATGTGAAAAGGCGTGCAGTCCATTGAAGAAAAACATTTTATCTTGATTATAGCTCAAAGCTCATCATTGATCCGTTGATACCTGTGTGAGAAGTTGCAATTATGATTCAGGAATCCTTAGAATAGAGGCAAGCTTATGAATCCACAGCTAGGATTCTTTGATCATGTTTTAGCTCATTCCAACGGTCCTTTACCATGAGTTCGCCATTCACGACATAGATCAAGGGAATCTAGCTTTAAGCTATGAAAAAGGGACATAACCTTAGATTTATTACTGAACTCAAGGAAAGAGTCAAAGAGCAAGTCAAGCAAAAGGTCAAGCAATTTTTAAGATGAAAATTGTGCATCTAGGCATAAAGTCAAGCATTTATCTATTAGATTTGCACCATATAGCCATAATTGCAAAGCTAAAAAGCTAATTTTTTTTGAAAATTTAAAACTAAATGCAGGAAATAAACATGCATGCAAGAAGGCTGAAGAGAAAGAAGGGAGAAGCCCACCACTACCCCAAGCTTAAAATTTTGCTCGTCCTCGAGCAAGACTCAAACTTGAGATAGTGAGGCAGGAATGCATGAGTTTAACGGAAATTATTGAAGTTCTAAAGATGATGCATGGGTGCAAGGATATAAAAACAGTTAGAGGAAAGAAACTAACTAGTAAAAACATGAAAAGTAGAATTTATTATAATAAAAGGGTGGGAGGGTGGATAAGAGAAAAGGGGGTGGTTGCCCCATGATACAGACACTGGGATCCCAAATCCTATGTTTTGGGACCAATGTCGCCTGTGTCTTGCCAACAGGTTCTGCCACATAATAGGAGTAGAATAGGCGGATGTTTTGGCCCTGTCGAGTCCAAAGAAGCAAAGTGAAATCCGGCGACTCGGTGAAGTCATCTTTGTGTTGGAAGTGGATTGAACTGCACTGGGATGAATTCTTTGACAAATCATCCTCAGGGTACCTTTCATTATAAAAATATGAATATGAAGGTCCTGGGATGTCGATACAGGATGAGATGGAGGGGATAGGTTGAATGACTTGGGTAGAATCCATTTCTCCTCCCTCCATCTCTAAACTTGAGGTTGGATGCTCAGATAAGATACTATATACAGTCTAAGTCATCCAATCATCTTCTGAACAAGAAGTACTCCCTGAAGAATCAGTTTTTGGTTCTACCACCCCAAGCTTATCACCTGGCGTGGAGTCAGGGGTATCTTCATGCTCAACATCCATGTTGTAGTGAACCATCCATCTACCTCCCTTGAGTTCCACCAAGCCTTGAGGAGGGATGATGGTGATTGTAAGCTTGTGTTGTTCCAGCTCATCGCCGTCAGTGTATTCGCTCCACTGAGATGAATAGTCATCGTCATCCTCACCATATATATTGTTCCAAACCATGATCGGCATACTGCTCGAAGCAAAGTGACAAGTCTCAATATGAGGGTTATCACTCTTGTAATGACCCGTTTTCAAATTAGTCATCTGATTAGGGTTCACTTGGATAATTGTATGTTTAATTAAGTTGATCATTGTTTAAAGCTTGATTAGTGATGGTAGTTAAATTTTCATGTTTTAAATATAATATGATGTTTTAATCATACTTTGATTCACATAATTAGGGTTAACATTTCAGAAACCCTAATCGGCCCAAATTAGGGTTTTGGTGATATATGAATACAGAATTTGATAAGTATAGTGTCTCACTAAATGATTTTTAGTATTTTCTGTGTAACTCTTATTTAATTAAAATTTGGATATGATTTGTATGTATAAAATGTGAACACTCTTGAAAAATATCAGAATTTTTGAAGAATGTTCTGACCTGTTTATCGGTCGAGTTTCAAACTCGACCGATCATATTTTCAGATTTATATAGCAGTGTTATAATTGAATTTTATCTTTTTATTGGCATATTCAATTGATCTCAAATTTTAACTGTGCTTGATAAACACAATTTTAGACACCCTGTTAAATTGGCGTAATTTTTGGATGACTTTTGATCTCTACAGTGAGGGTGTCGGTCGAGTTATGTGCTGGACAAACTCGACCGACCATGCTGCTGACTGTAATATAGCAGTGTGGTATTTGATTTTTAGTTATTTATTGGTAACTCCAAATGATATAAAATTTTTACTGTATCTTATAATATCAATTTCAGACATTGGGTTAAAGTTTCATAATTTTTGGATGAGGTTTTAGTTCAGAAACATGTAGTTCGGTCGAGTTCTGAGAGAGACAAACTCGACCGACCATATTTTTCTGGAAAATAAAAAAGACTGAAAAATGTTTATAATTAATTATTCCAAGCACCTTAATGAGTATATAGGACTCTATTACGACCCAATCACCTCTCATTTCCGTATCACACTTCAGAATTTCGTAATTCTTGAGAGAGGAGGAGATTTTAGGGTTTGGAGAATCTGAAGTGGAAATTTCAGATTTCTGGGTTTTCTCTTTCCAAGGTTGGTAAATTCTGCATAGATCATAAATCTTTACTAGGTTTATTTGCTTCTATTCTCTCCTATGTATAGAACTCGTCACTTCCCTGATTTGGATCAAAAGAATCCAAATTGATCTCTTCTTTCATTCTTTCTTCTTCAATTCTTCTTCTTCTAGGTTCTTGAGTGAAGAGGAGCAGGAAGATTCTGTTTTCTTGAAGCAAGGACTTGATTCAAGAATTAGCAGTAGTAGCTGGGCTACGAATTTCAGGTGTTTTACACCTGAGGTGAGTGTTTTTATCCCTCCTAAGATTTGTATCCATGTTGAAAGACTAATTCAATGCGGCTAAAACAATCAGAAACCTTGTTTATATATTTATGTGATTGGATTTGATTTGGGAAAGATATTGGAGAATCCAATTTTACTGATTTTGATTATTTCTCATTGATTGAAACTTGATTAGTTCTTGTTATATTGATTGAGGATGCATGGGTATTATTATGGGTAGATGAATATGGTATTTCACGTGAATTTTGCCTAAAAATCAGCCCAATGGCCGATATGCTTGGAATTGAATTGACATGTATAAAGTCATATTTGAATTGTACTAGATTGTATTATACAAGTGTATTGTTGAATGTTAATGGAGTTGAAATGACCACATATCCTGATTAGGATTTGAGTTGAGGAAGTGAATCAAATGAGTCAATTAATCAATGTATACTTATGATTGATGAATGAAATGTGTGAAAATGGAAACTAGGGTTTCCATGTTTGGGAATAACCCTAATGAGCCCTAGAGTCATGATTGGATTACTGAATGATATGATTCTTATGATATGTTGAACTAAGGAATGACTTCTTGAAAACCCTAAAAGTTTATTACTAAGACAATTATGAGTGATAAACCTAGAACTTGTATATGATGTTGTAAATGTGACTAAATGCTGAAATTGAAGTTATTAATACATCCATTGAATATGATGAGTCTTATGAATATCACCTAAGTCCAATGTAATTGTTTTAATACAATAAAGAATTATCATTGTTGATTATGAGAATGACATTAGTAGTCAACATCAAGGTACACTTATCTGAATATAGGAGACAATATGAACAAGATGTACTTAATGGTGATTGCAAGATAAAGATGAAACCAATGAAGATAGTATGACGAAGTATTTTATCTTTTATTTAATTACATATGGATTAACCCAAATTAAATGAAATACACTAATAACTATACTTTGATAAATGTTATGTAGAAGAGAAGCTTTGTATGTAAAGTGAATCAAGAAAGATTGGTCCAGATGATGTAATGAACATGAAATGAAAGAAGTTGAGACTACTGAGTATAAAATGATGGAAAAAGATAGGAATTAGTAGATGATTCTAAGAATGTAACTCTTACCCTAAAATGATGAGTTTGATGATGCTAATGAATGGCAATCTCAAATGGGTGATTAAGAGATGTACATGACTGTAGTGAATTCAACTAAATGATGAAACTCAAGTATTTGAATTGACTTACAAGAATGTGTTCTTGTATTGTGATTGTTTGATAGAATACTTGTATTATGAGAATGAACCAATTTGATGGAATTCAAATGATAATCAACATGTGTTTACTAGTAACCCCATATTAAGAATGTGAAATAAAAGAAGAAGAGAACTAAGTCGGGTATGCATGTATATGCATGAAATTTATTGGCATCTATTCAGATTGGATGGAATAGGAATATGTTGTATGATAAATCCATTCTGAGTATGAGGAATGATACATGATATATATATGCTTTTACTGTTGCTAGTTTTAATGCCTCTACTAATATTTGTTCATAATCGTGATATACAATGAGCTGATAAGATTTATGTTGAAATGGAATTTAATATGCACTCCTTACATTGAGAAACCCTGATAAGGGTAAATGTTGCATAATGAGATTATGTCTAGGGCTGAAGGCCCAGTGATGATGATAAAACCCTGATGGGGTAAATACTGGACAATAAGATTATGTCTCAGGCAGAAAGCCCACTATTGATGATTGTTATGAGTTGATGCAGAAGATAGAAATAATCATATTTGTTGCAATCTATAGACTTATTGTGCTTCTTGCTTTGATCATTGCCCTTATTGATAAAGTTAATATGTTTCATGTTATTATAGTTACACGAGAATACACATATATGATATATGATGTTTTGAATTCTTTTAAGATGACTGAAAGAGATTACTAACAAGTGAAATGATTGAACATCTAGTTAGGTGCCCTGAACACCGTGAGTTTCCCCCGAGGACCACACTGGGGAAACAAAACAGATCTCCTTGTAGTAATCGATGAATTATGAGAAGGATTTTCGGAGTGTGGATCGAGACCTTAAAGGTTAGACCACTAGGATTTAGGAGTGAGTCATCTGGAGTGGCTCTGGCCCTAAACCCTTGTTGTGAAAGTCTATGTCCAGATGGAATAGACTCTGTTGAAATGAAATATGTGAAATGTGAAATGAAAAATATGTGAAATAATGTGATATGTGATATACTGTTTTGCTGGTTCCTATCTCGTGTACCCGAGATGAGGACGTGAGCCTCTTTAGGCAACCCTGAGGTGGCCAGGGTCTGTTGTTGATATCTTAGGGTGGCTGGATAAACCCTAAAATAGTGACGGTGAGTCGTTGACATGAGAATCAGGTGTGGCGACTTCTACTTGGTGAGGTACAAGCCAAGTAGTTTCAGGGCAAATGAATAAAAGATGATAAGCTGTGTAGAACATGACTTGAATGATTATTACATTCCTTGTGCTGCTAGTTGATGATTTGTCATTGTTGATTAAGCTTCATGTTGTGGAAAGTAATCATGTTGCTATGGACATTTACTATTTCATATTATGATCTGTCATGCTGACAAGTTATAAATTTTGGAATTTATATCTATTTTGAATATGAGTTGGATTGCTTTCTATTTGATAGTATTGTTTGGTAGATATGTATTATGTGTACTTCAGCTTCAGGACTGTAGGATGTGTTCCTGGTCTAGCTGGTGGAGTGTCACAAATATAATGTTATTGTCATGTATTGATTCAAAATGCTTAGAACTTGACTTATTACTCATGCAGTAGGATTCTTAATCTGAACTAAGAAGTATTTGCTAATTTGTTCATAGACATGTTTTAACAGATGTTTCAAAGTTATAATTGGTTTAAGTGATTACCTTATCTTTTGGATTAGATTACCATTGTAAGATAGATTTGACTCATGATAGAACTATCTGCTAGACTTTTTAATATCTGCATGTTTCCATTAAGTTTATTATACTTAATCTGATGCTGATGCATGTACCTAGCTTGAGTGGGAGGTATCCACTCACTGGGGCTCTTTATGAGTCTCATGAGGTTGTTTCAAATGTTTTTAGGTATAATGCTATCCAGTGGAGAGGTTGTGACAAAGAAGATATAAATAGTATAATCTAGATATATTAGAATGTCCCTGTACTCTCTCTTTCCCGGGATGGGTTGTAGATTATGTTTGTTCATCAATGTACATGTATCTGGTGTAAACTAAACCGCAAATGAGAACAAGATTTGATTCTGGATTTAATGGACTTGAATATGATTGTGATATCTAAATGTAATGTCCTTGATGCGACATTGATTTATGAATTTGTGAATAAACAAAAAGGAAAAAATTATCTGTATTTTTTGTATAATGTTTAATCGCCTTTGTCGAGAATTCATTGTTTTATTTCATAATCTGGGTTTAGGTTTTGGGATTACCTCTAATGGTTGGTATTTGTGCTGATCAAAAGAGTGGGTCCTGACAACTCTGGTCTGGATCACTATCTGAATTAGATTCGTTAGAACAAGCTTCACTTTCTGATAGCGAGTTTGTTTGACTTTCCCGGTGAGGATAGGAGTCATCATCTTCATAGACCCATTCTTGTTCCTCCATTGGTTCATCATCTGGCTCATCTAGATAGAATGAAGAACTTCCCCGCGTAGGTTGGTCTTCACAGAAAAACCCCAGTGCATCCAGCTGATGATCTGAATCGTATGGTGAAGCATACTCCTCTTTAGACCCAATGGAATGGTTTTGATGACTGGATTCTTCATTGCTAGGCGATAGAGCTTGTGACTGCATTGTAACCCAATTGATGAGCTCTTAAAGCCTACTACATTGTTCAACATCTTCACAAAGTTGTCGGGCTTGTGCAGCAACACCTTTAAGGTTCGTCAATTCTACCTCGCAATGTCATTGTAGACTTGCTATATCAAACTGGTGTGCTTGGACGAATCCTTGCTCAACATCTTGAAGTAGGCTTTTACTGCGGTCTGTAGCTTCGGTGGTTACCTTGAGATGACGATCCTTCTCTTCTAGAAGTTGTTGCATTGGATCAACATCTTCTTGGAAATGAGGGGCTAAGGAGGTGAGTGCGTGAATACTTTCCCTAGCCACCTCCACTTCCTTAATCAGTTCTTGATCCCAGGATAGCACGGGAGTCAAGGGCTGACTAGCAATCTCCGTATTTGGGGAATCTTCATATGACGATGGTGGGGGCAAATATAACTCGACTAGCTGTAGAGCACGACCTTCAATTATTTGCCAACAGTCGGAACTACAGAAAAACTTGGGAGGACAGGTGGACAAGATCACTTGTCTTGCCGAAGTGAGATCCACGGCTGAAAAAGGTATAAGAAAAAGAAAAGGTATTCAGTATATATGAATAAGTATGCTGAAAACAAAAGAAAAATTATGCATATATATATACAGGCTTATAGTGACGGAACAGAATCCTTTAGGCGTGTAAACGTGGAAAACCACGTCCCCGACAACGGTGCCAAAAAGTTGATCGGCCTTTTTCTCGTGCTTGAAAACCTAAGCAAACTCTTAAATTTATAACCCGAAACCTTCTAGGCCCCCACAACTTTTATTACAGGGTCAAAGTAGATATTTGAGATCGAACACAGGGATGTGGTGACATTTAGGATGCCACAAATCTCATTCTTGAGTCAGATAAGCCAAAAATGATGGTTGATAAAATGGTGCTAGAACTAGTCTAGCGGGTTGTCACAAATTAAAACAAAACAAAGAAAAGTAAAGAAAACAAAACAAAACAGAGCTCGTGGTTCTACTAATCAGAGAAAGAGAGTTCCTAGCTATGTAACCACAAATGGGGCAATCTATGCACTCGTTATCGGGCGTAGACAACCCTCAAAAACCTAAGCAAGCATCTAGTACGCACAGTGGCATCTGTCATGTGGGTCGTCCTACTCACTTTCGCGAAGCGTGACTAAAACCATCAACAATATGTCATCGACCCTATCTCGAGGAATGATATATCAACACCTCAGAATATACATAGTTCCCTCTCACATCTTAGGATATTCTGGGATGTTACGAACAAAATACCTTGGATTGTCCCTCTCTCGGGTTCGGATCCAAACTATCTTATCTTAACCATTCCTATACGGATCTCGCAATACAGGCAGAAATAGCAGTTCAAACTAGTAAGAGATCAACCAAACTAGCAATCATAACTTGGAAAGAGAAAATATAACATGCAACATACTCGATCTGATATGAATCTACTTGCTTAAGGCAAAAGTACATATACATGCCCAGATTGGGCTACATAGCCAAGAAGAAGCTAATTAGCCACAGACAAGCATGGTTAGCACCGAACAAAGATGAATGAACATCATTTGTACAAGAAACAAAGGAATGCAGTAGAATGAAAGAGAATAAGAAAGTGATATACCCCGTAGAGGAAAGGTGGCTCTCGCTCCTCGGTCTCCGTGCAGGCCGGATCTCGTTCCTTGGTCCTCCTCTTCGTCCTTATGGACTCCTTGGTTCTCTATCTCTAGATATACCCTAAACAGCAGCCCGATGGATGTGAGAGGAAGTTGGTGTAGACTGATCTTCTCTCTCCTCATCTTCCACCTGTGGAGATTGTAGACCAGTAGTGGAGGATAACGGTGATGTGGATCTTCTCTCTCCTTGGTGGTGAGGATGAACGTAGCACAAATATGCTCTCTCCTTGGTTTTCACCCTTGGAGAGAGTAGATCTGAGATGGGGACGGAGGAGAGAGAGAGAGTGTGAAGGCTGGTGGCTGCTTGAGCACATAGACTGGCTGCCTCGGTCATCTCGGACCTTGGGATGCTTCCTCGATGCTCTGGCTCCAACCCGGTAGCCTTCCGGTGTCTGGACACGACCCAGCAGCGGTTACAACCCCAATTTTTGGGTTCATTTTCCGAGAAATGTAATTTCTCATATTAATGATTTTTGAACAATTAAAGATATGATTTGCTTTGAATAAATGGATTTTTTTTACAATAGCCTTGATGATTGTGTTGTGGGCTTTATTGGCTATTGGGCCCAAATAACAAGAAAATTCAATTAGTAAATGAATAATTGAGTTTTTGAGAAAAGAATGATATGGAAACCTCTAGAAGGCAAATCCAAAGAGGGATTTCGTGCCTCTTGGGTTCCTTGGGTTCTAAGGAGTCCAAAGTTGCAAAGAAAAGGCAACAAGAAAAGAAAAGATTAATTAAGTATTTCTTTATTAAGAAAGAAATTGAAAACAATGGTAAAATGTGGAAAACAAGTGAAAAGAGGTATAATTGAGTTATTCTTGGTGGAATTTCGTATCCCAAGGATTCCTAATGATAAAAGGAATGCCAATGAGGAAAATAAAAGAGAAATAAAGAGAAATCCTCAAAAAGAGATATTTTAATGAGAAATAAACAAGATAATGTGAAATAATGCATATTGATACATTTAGAAGGATAATGAGTATTCCTTAAAAAGGGGATTTGAATTATTTGAGTTTATTGGGATCTAATGAATCCCAATGAAGAAAAGAAAGAGAAAAATACCAATAATAGAATGTAAGAGGATAATATGATGCATGATTAAAGAATTTCATGGTTTTATTAAAGAAGTGGTATTTTCTACTTAAGGAAAACATAATTCCGTGATTAATGGATTAAAAAGCAAGTCAAAAGAGAATAAGGGAGAATATTTTTGTATTCCTAAAAATCCAATGAATATGTTGCTTTAAGAAGATGATTAAGAGAGAGAAACTTTCTTATTAGTGAAGGAATATAATTCCTATTAGGAATAGGCTTTGTTCCTTCGTGGGCAAGCATGATGGGGCATGACTACCCTCCTATATAAAAGGGTAGACCCCTTGGATGAGCCCAACCAGTTCCCATGCATTCTCTCTCCTCTCCATCTTCTTTTTCGGGAAAACCCTAGTCTTGGAGGGTAGAGAAACCCTAGAGAAAACCAGGGGTTGAGGAGTCATCTGGTTGGAGGCGAGAAGCTTCCACGACAACCCTGAACGGATTGTCTACCAACCCAATGCCTCTGACGCCACACAACTCCAGTCATAAGTCTGCAAACCATAGAAAATGTAGCTGCAACCGCGGGCCTTTTCACGCTCGAGATTGGCCATATCAGTCATGTCAAAGGGGCACCTTGCTTGCGCCAAGGAGCAAAGGGTCTGGGGCAGCCATGGGCGGTGATGCTCAGGCCGTAGGGGAGGAGCAGGAGTCATGCCAAGGCGTCTAGGGCGGTTGCTGGGGCACCATCGAGAGGTTGAAGACGACCATTGTGCATTGGACAGATATGCCCCTCACCTGGCTGTACAAGATACAACTTAAAGGAGGGCAATTTCGACATTTCTAAATGTTTCCAAGTCGCGAGATCGTTGCATGGGTGAAGAGACGTGGCACAATCTGATTGGCCCAAGTAACTGAAATCTTGCTAAATTCGTAATTAAATATTGGTAACTCTGATTAGGACATGTAATATATGAAAATTGATCCTCAGAATGAGAGGAACACAAAGAAATTCTTGTTGAAGCCTAATTTCGCTTTCTATTAAAAACCCTAACCTTTGATGATTAATGAATTAGAAAGGGGTTATGTGAGTGTTTAAAATAGATATTAACATGTTGTTAATAAAAAGGGCATATTAGATCTAAAAGGATGATCTTCATGCATAATTTGATTAATTTAGGGTTCCATATGATTTAATGAACCTTGAACCCTAACTGTGGTAATTATGATCCTTAATGATTTTAATTGGTCAAATTCATGTACAAAGCTAAGATATGATGGCTCTAATATATTTTGAGTAAAAAGATTCCTAATTCTGGATAAATATCCTAAAAGTAGTAATTAGGGTTTTCTCATGAATAAAAGGTAGAATTGATGGAAAAATGAGTTCATATGTTAATTAGACCCTAATGAACTTTGAATTGATGATAGAGGCATATAATGATCTTGTCATGGATTAAAAGGATAAAAATAGTAGCTTTAATATAAAAGACGCTTAATGAAATTAATTGATAGTTAATGGTGCCTTTAATCTAAAAATAGGGTTATATTTTGTTAAGATAACCTTAATATTGAAGAATATATGAGATAATTAGGGTTTAATATGGTAAAAGATGAAGGGAAACCATAATTGCAAATGAAACCCTAAAATGGATACAGAAACCCTAGGAAGGAATTTCAAGTTGAATAGAAAGAATCTTGATAAAGTGTGTAGTAAATAGAGTACATGTGTTTTTCAGGATTCTTGATTGTGTGGTTGAACTACTTGCTTGAATGGCTTTCTTGGTTGGAATTGATATTAGCTTGAGAAATCTACTGAACAGGTATGTGGTTACGCTTACGAATAATCGTTTTAGTTTCACGGCGATTTCCGAACGTGTTTATCGGTTGCTTGAAAATAACTATTGGATGGCTTTTATTTCATGAAACTATAAAGTGACTATGATTATCACCATGAATATATATATATATATATATATATATATAACTGGCTTAGATCCGAATCCACTTGTAAAGGCTAAAAAGGGGTAACCTAGAGTAAGTTCTAGGTTATCGTGGGTTAAAAATTGGGCTACCAAGTGCAGTGCTATGAGACCCTTTAGCATGCCATGAGTTAAGGTGTGGGCTACTTACGGGTAGTGCAATGTGACTCAACCCTAGAAACTGGTTCACCTATAGGTGGGGCCATGAGGGGTTTAATGGGGAGCTACTATAAGGAAAGTAGTATCCATGTCCACTACAGGGACAACGCAGAGGATAGGGAATGCATGGATCACGCAGTTATATTTAAAATGTAAAATTGTTTGTTAAATGGTAACTAGTTGCAATACATTGTTATGAATAATTGCATGATTATTGGTTCCCCCACATACCAGATTTATGCTGACCGACGTTTTGTTTGTCGGCATTTTAGGTACAAAGCCAAAAGGACAAACGGTAAATCGTCATATTGTGAAATACATGCATTAAAATACAAGGAGGATTAGTTAGAGTAGAATTCATATGTGGATAGAAGTTTAGAAATCCAAGTTTTCAAAAGGTATGAAAAGTTTATTTTCTTACATCTTTCTAGTTTAGTCTGTTAAAATTTAATAATTGTTCTTGGTTAATTGCCGAACCTTTGATCCAGAAATTATGTGTGCGGCTTCAACCTCTCGGCCTCCCTTAATTGGGGGTTACTGGAAGGTGGGGTCGTTACATTTGGTATCAGAGCATAGGTTCCTCACTTAACCATGAATAATCATTAAATTTTACAAACTCCATAGAACTCAAGGGAGTTATTAGAGGATTATCTGAAAGATGGAGGTGTCTAGAAAAGGATCACGACCGGGGGATGGCAATATTTTCATCCACACCACTAGTCAGAATATGAGGACTCCCGGATCCGTGTGACTGCCTGGCCAAAGTCTTAGGGTATGATTCGAAATAAGATACCTTTAGGACTCTCTCATCTTTTTCATCCCTTCTCAACTTAGATTCTGTTAAGGACCTTAAGGATTAGGGTTTTCCCTCTTCTCCTCACCCTCTTGAGGTATGGGTAAGGTTGATAAGGTTTAAGGAATCCTCCACCAAATTAATGAAAAGCATGTAAATAAGATGTCATGGACATAAGCTTAATAGATTAAGCGTAAACTAAAGGATAGATATATGCTTAGGTCGTATGACATAAGTTGTCATGCCCTCAGAAGAGACCTGAGACTAGGCCTTCTTATCAGGAGGATAAGTAAAGAGAGTTAGTCTTAGAGGTAGAGACCTCCATTATAAGTAGAGACATGGTACATCCTCTAAGGATGATGTTAACCCTAACCCTAAGTGAAGGTTAGAGAGAGAGAGATGACATGATGAGTTAGATGTCTTGGTAGACCAGGTGTTTGGATAGACATGCATTGGATGCCATATGAGCCATGAGAAGTTGATGACTGAGTACCTTTGGCAACCCAACCCTGGGAAGGGTCATGCATGTTTGAGCGAAGGATAGCTCCTTCATGGATGAGGTTAGAGAAGAACCTATAGAAACCTTATGGGCTATTGCAAGTAGGATATAGCTTGCACCCAGAGTACATCATTAGTACGAGCAATAAGTTAAAACTGAGACTAGAAGGACATGATGGATGGCTTATGAGATAAGCATAAGGGGCTATGGATAATCATGAGCAAACATAAGTTTGAGCATATGCTTCACCCACGTAGAGGTATGCCTGTGAGCTTGATCCTTCATGGAGAGATGACCTCTAGTAGTATGACTGGATGTGGAGTTAGCTTTAGAGAGAGAAAGAAGGAACCAAGCAAGAAGGTTGGAAACCTAAAACCCCGAGATGTGAGGAACAGTGGGGAGTCGAGAATGATGCAACCTAAGTGGATGATAGTGGTTGCCTCATGCTTGATCCCTGGAGGCTGATGATATCTTGGTTGCCTTTAGAGGAACCAAACCCTAGAGAGAGGATGATGCTTCTGGTACCTATGTGCCTGTGGTATAGGTGTTTACCTTCTGAGATAGGAAGAAGAGTTCCTTAGACCTGGAGAGGTTCAGTAAGCAGGTTGTGAGGCCTTGTACCTTGTTGGATGACCGTGAGGAGGACTCAACCCCGAGGTAAAAGGGTTAAGGAAGTGTGTGTTATACCTTATACATGCCTGATTCGTGGTTAATAGATTGAGCATGTAGTTGGTCATCAAAAAGTGAACCTAGGGTTCCTAGGCCTAAGAGGGGAAGTGGTGTACCTAATGCTCATGACGAGAATTAAGTTGCTATAGTCTCGAGCATGGTACTCCTCATGTATAGAGAAAAAGGGAAACCCCTCATAGCTAAGTGGATGACATGGGAAGGTATGATCGTGATCTGGTGTTGAGGATGAGAACAAGTCTGACCCAGTATGGTTTAGTAGGTGGTCAGCTTGTTCCTTAGTAGCTTGCTAGGGTTAAGCATGCTCATCTCATATAGGTTTGTCCAATAAGCATGCATATCTTTTCCAACATAGTGTAACGCTAAAATGGTAGGTAAGTGAGAGAAAGCTCCACCTTCTCTCTAGAAACATCCCCTTGGTCATACCACTCTCTGATCAGCGTTTAGCCTTCGTCTAGCGTGCTTCAGCCTACTCTCTACCGATCTGCTTAGCTCAGCTCCTTAGCGGTGGTGGCTTTTTCCACTCCACAATTGACTATTTCTCCCCATCCATGGTGCTACATACTATCCCTTCTTCTGTGCTATCAAATATGCAAAAGGGAAACAACTGAAAGCTAGCCCCAAATACACTACAGCAACACCTCGGCCTGCCCTCTATAGCATTTTGCCGTCAAGCGTTCCTTCTTCTTTAGTGTAGATTGGCACCACTAAGATGGCTATCCAGCAGCGGTAGGGTTTTTAATACATGTACCATCCTCATAACTCCTTCACCCTTTCCAATCCTATGCAATAAATTCTAGAGCATTAGATCACTATCGAGACACATCTCTAGCTCTACCAAGGGAATAAAGCAACATGCAGGCATTAAAATCTTAACTCCTGTTTCACACAACTCTAGAGGCTGGGTTTTTCTCTCCTCTCCAGCCGTTCCCAGGGATCTCTACAATTTCAAAACATCCTTTCAAAAAAGATCACCAAGCTACACACCATTTTGCCGGCTACTGCGTTTTTTTTCGAAGCAAAACTCGACAGTCTCATCAATTTTTGACATTCATCTACTCAGAGAATATCTCTTAAACTTATACTCCTGCTCAGAAAACACCATGAGAACAGGAGGCATACTCACCCTGGCCTCAAGCGTAAAAAATTCTTGCATGTCAAAAAGCGGCAAGCCAAAAATTTTCCGCCTTGCCTTGAAGAAGAAAAAACCCTCGGTGCTTGATAGAGAATTAAGGTCTACAGCCCTACCCACAGAAATGAACTCTCGTTTCACCTTCCTGGAATTTCCACTCTCAAACCCCTCCTATTCCACAAGTATCCCCCTGCCGAAAGCTTGGATCTACCACAAGATTGATATTTCACCGGGGACATGCATGATCAATATTGGCCATCGTTCCTTCCAGGTGACGGTATCATGGTCCTCCCCGACCGAACAACAATGGGGAAACAAAGCCTCAACCCTTCTCATCTCGGAGGGCTGGAGCGAGATGATCACTGCACTCAAGCTCAAACCAGAATGGTCGATCTTCATCAAACTGATAGGAAACTGTACTTTCCTTGCTTGGGTGCGTGATTTCATCAATGATACACCTCCTGAGCTAGCTTAACTTTACAAAAAACACAACCAAGAGAGCTCATCATCATCAAACTCTAATGACCAGCTCTTTGTCTGGGATGAGCACCAACCCCCAGTGGGATCAAGATCATGTCCCATCTCAGTCAGCTCAGGCTCAGAGGAGGAAGACGACGCTGACACACCTACAATGCTACAACAAACAAGTTCCATTATAGAAAGGTACCATCTTTTTATTCCCCCAAGGATAAGAAGAACAATCTTTTCAATATCTCCTCACTTTACAAAACCCTAAAACCCCGATCCCTCCCTGTGGCCGATATCATCCCAGATGACTTGGATCTCCTAAACTGTTTGTTTCCATTATTAGGACAAGACAAATCATCTCACCTTATTAACAAACGTCTAGAGAAAAACTCCACCACCCAAATATGGAAAACGGTCCCCCCCAAAAAACCTTTTCGGGCACTTCACTGTTCTCTTTGTTTCAGAAAGAACCACTCAACTTCTAGGTGCCTTTCCCGCTTTACCTATTTTAGATGTCACCAAATAGGCCACACAAAAAGGTTTTGTAAAGCTCGCCCTCTCCCAAATTAGATCAGAACTCATGCAGACTCAGCGTTCATCTCCACACGTTCTTTCTCTGGAATAAGATCGTCTTTTTACAAAAACTTTAGAGTTCCAAAAAAGAACATCACAGACCACAGGCGCATAAAACAACCCCCTCCATCTCCTCCCCTCACAAAAAATGCCTTTGCATGCCTCGAAAACCTCCCGACCAAACATGCAGACACTACCTCTTCTCGATACCAGAACATAAACCCCACGGTAGTGCCTATATCAAAACCCTACCACAAAACAAAAAACCACACAACTTCTACACCAAAACCCCGCTACCCAAACCCTCACCTTTCAACTTCAACTCCAACACATAACACAAACACCCCACCTGCTACAACAAACATGAAAACACTGGAACACCTTGAGTATGTGATTGCCCTTGACCTACCTGCTAACTCTATGCGTCTTCTCAAGGTCCTCTCCTTGAGAAGCATCCTCATCTCCATCGAAAACAATATAGACAACAACCCTATAAATATCCTAGACATCACTCGTGCCTTAGCCCTTCTCATCCTTGGACAGACAATCTTAAAACCAAAAATCTTCTCGCCAACCCAGCTCATCTACATTGTCCCTGAAGGAACAAAAATCAACCATCTCTTCAACCAAATTCTCACAATTCCTTATGGATCTAGTTTCATTACAACCATATTATCTAAATGGACAGCTGACTTAGGTGCTTTCCCAGCTCATGCTGGTGGCTCTGATTGGGTTTCTATCACAAATCTCCCACCCCACCTCTGGGAAGTTGAGATTTTCCAGGGTATAGCCCATTCAATTGGGGCTACTCTTCAATATATCAGCCCAGAAACCTTGCATCCTACCCAATACATTAAAACTTTTTGTCTCTTCGCCGTCAAAGCAGCCATTTCTTTACCGCCAACCATCAATATTAGAATCGGTGAATCAATTTACAATATCAAACTGTCTGCTGAACATCCCTCAGAAAACAGGACAGCTTTCTCCGATCTCTCAAACCATCCGCCTTTTTGGCTTTGCCCAAACAAAGATAGAAAGACTACCTCAAATACCCGCTCTTCTGGTGATCGCCACCATGTTTGGGTTAGGAAAAACTCAAACTCCACCTACACAGACAACACTTACCATCACACAAGTAGGAAAAGAACCAGAACATTTGAACCCTCCTCTCATGAAAACACATACATTCCAGCAGGTACCATCTTCCCTTCTCCAACCTCAACAAAGGAAAGTTGCCCCACACAAAATCCAAACCAAACCTCCGTAAGAAAAAAAAACAATCCTCAGCTAAAGGATGACAACTCTTTGCAGAATTCTGATCAGGAGAGTCTTAAACAAAGGAAAGAAAGCAACTACTTCCAGAAGATTATGATGCCAGGCCAAAAATAGACAAAAAATAATATCATCATCAACAGGCCAAATCCAGGTACTTACTCAAACTCCTCTATTTGTTCTTTCAGTGATAAATCTTATATCTATAATATATCTTCCCCATCCCCCACAAAGGATACAAAAGACGATATAGATAGTATTGAGGACCTTGCTTCATGGTCAAACATCAATAGTTTCACAAAATTTTCAAAAAATATAGGCATCCATCTCGTAGATGAAGATAAGGCACAAAAAACTCTTGATGATATTGAAATCTTTATGGGTTGGTCAAATAGAAGGGTCTTAAATGCTGCAAAAATAAACTTTGATCTTCTCAAAATCAACTAGATTGAGTTCTCTTTAGAGTTGTTTATCTCCTGGAAATCATTTACCAAATCTATGAAACTTTCATCTTGGAACGTCTGTGGAGCTTCCAACCTCCAAAGACGCAAAAAAATCCACTCACACATCTACAAAAATAAAATTGACCTGATCACTATCCAAGAAACAAAAACTTGTCTGACTCCTTTTGCTCTCAAAACTATAGGGGGGAATAGAATCACTGACTGGGTCCAGTTACCCCCTTCAGGCTTCAAAGGGGGTCTCTTAGTTGGTTTCAACAATCAGATCTTAACTGCCCTAAACATCTCCAAACTTGAATACTCTATTACCATTACTTTTAAAAACTCTTCTGATGGTTATCTCTGGTCTTTTTCTGGGGTTTATGGGGAACCAGGGCATAACAAATCAGCCTTCCTAACTGAACTAAATTTTCTCACAAAAAAACACTACTTGTCACCCTGGGTTATTAGTGGAGACTTCAACTTGACAACTCAAAACACAGACAGATTTAACTCCACAAATTCCCCTCAAACTATGTCTGCTACAGATAAAGCTTTTTGCAAGCTACTCACAAATCACGCTTTGATCGACATCAAACCATCAAATGCCTCTTACACTTGGTCAAGAAATCAATAGTTTGCCATACTCGACCATTTCATATGCTCCACCAAATGGGAAGATAATCACCCCCTCTCCTCTGTCCATATCACTCACAGAGCCATATCGGATCATTTCCCACTCATTCTTGACACAAATTCCATCTCTTGGGGTCAGCGCCCTTTCAAATTTGAAAATAGTTGGCTCTCTATAAACAACTTCACCAACACCTGCTTTGAACATTGGAAACTTGCCGATTCCCAAACAAAAAACATAGGATTACACATCCAAAAAAACACAAAAAACATCAAAACACACATAAAAAAATGGAAACTCACAAACCCAAACAATTTATACGAATCACAAAAAAATCTAGAAGAACAATTCCTTTTTGTGGATAAGGACCCTGCTGCCGACCTAGCTCTTATTCTTTCTATTAAAGCTGAACTTGAATTCACAAATAAATGTATTGACACCAGATGGAGACAAAGGGCAAAAATAACATGGGCAAAGGAAGGTGACAAAAACACAAAATTCTTTCATAAGATATGTAACAAAAACTATCGACAAAATTCCATAACTCATCTACATATAAATGGTAGGCTCACCTCTCACAAACAATCTATCTCAACTCACATCACAAACCATTTCAAAAACATTTTCAACAACAACCACAACCCCTCCTACCTTAACGACTTGGATTGGACTAGGATTTGTCATGAAAACATAAAAAAACCCCAAGACCTTATAAAACCTTTCACCCATGGAGAATTGGATTCGGCCATATCTGACTTAGGACTAAATAAACCACCAGGGCCTGATGGCCTTAACATAGAATTCTATCAGGCAAAATGGGACCATTACAAACTTGACTTCCTTGCTTTTCTAAAATCTTTCTACGAAAGTAGAAACCCCCACAACATCTTCAAGTTCTTAAACAAAACTTTCATCACCCTAATAAAAAAAACAAGTCAACTTGATCACATCTCCCAATTCAGGCCCATTAGCCTTATTAACACTTCATACAAAATCATAGCAAAAACTCTAGCAAACAGAATCAAACCACACATGAACGATATCATTCCCCTAAATCAAAACGCTTTCCTAAAAAATAGAAGCATCCAAGATACTTATTTGATGGTCAATGAAACCATACATCTCTGCCACAAAAACAGAACCCCCCTTCTAGCCATTAAACTAGACTTTGAGAAAGCATTTGATTTTGTCAACTGGAACTGCTTAACTAAAACTCTCACTAGTTTTGGTTTTCCTGACAAATGGGTAAATTGGATGCATGCATGCATATCTACAAACCACTTTTCTACAATCATAAATGGTGTCCCCTTTGGTTTTTTTCATAATTCAAATGGCCTCAGACAAGGAGACCCCCTCTCCCCTTACCTATTTATCATCATCACAACTATCCTTTCTCATATGATTCACCTGGGAAAACAAAGTGGTCTCATAAACTCTCCTGGGGAATGCAAAGAGAACATCATTCAATTTGCCAATGACACCATAATCTTCTCCTCACCTGAAGACTCATCACTTCTAGTCAGAGAGTTTTGTGTTCAGGGGTCCCCTATTATAGAAAAAATAAACACAAAACTCTCTGACTAGACAAATAACTTCCTCAATCTTTCAGGGAGACTTACCCTCCTAAACAGTGTCATCACTCCCATCAACTCACACTTCCTGAGCTGCATCCCTCTCCCATCAAAAACAAAATCTATCCTTGACAAAGTTAGGAGAAAATTCCTTTGGAATAACTTCCACAAATATGAAAAACCCGGGAAACACTACCATCTAGTAAATTGGAAAACAATAGTTGCTCCTCTCGATCAGGGTGGTTGGGGTATCCTAAATATTGAAACCCATGCCTTCAGCCTTATTACAAAAATTATCAACAATCTGATCCAAAATAAATCAAAAATTTGGTCACAACTCATCAACCACAAATACTACCAAAAATCCCCTCCCTGGCATATAGTCTCAAAAAAATCTGCATCACCCCTTTGGAAATACATAAACAAAAATATCCAAAAAAATAACTCAAATTATCAACACCCCTCCACACTCCCACTGGAATATCTCTTTCTGGAATGATCCATGGTTTGAAAAAAATTCCGTCATAAATCTTCACCCAAACTGGACCATCCCAAACAATCTACTCAAAATCAAAATCGATAAAGCTCTCCACCTTATAACCAGTAATAGAACAAACTCTCTTAAAAGATGCATTCTCATGCATCTCAAACAACACGAATTCTATAATTTAAATCTCTCCTTGGAAAACAACACCTCAAACAATATAATGTGGAAATGGGGAAAACTTACTCAGTTAAGGGAGCCTACTCTTTTCTCACCTACAGAGGCTTCGCCTCACCCACCACAAAAATATGGAAATAGAAATGGCCGCAAAAATATAAAACATTTATGTGGCTTCTACTGCACAACAAGTTGATCACAGGTGAAAACCTAGCGAAGAAGGGTTTCATTGGTCCTTTTAGATGTTCTCTATGCAAAAGAAATTCTGACTTAGTTGATCACATCTTCTTCAAGTGTACCACCTCACAAAACATCATCTTACACTACACACGCAATTACATTTTAGATATCAAGGAAACAACATTCCCACCACAAATCACACCAAATAGACAATACAAAATCTTCAAGGGAAGTGACATATTCATCACCATCAGTTGGAATCTTTGGAAAGAAAGAAACAACAGAATGTTCAACAACAACCAAAAAATGAGACAAAATATTATATCACAAATAGATGCAGATCTTCACATACTTTCAAAATGCAGGTAAACAAACAGAAGAAGGACAAGCTGAATCTGAAGAAGGTGAATCAGAAGCCAGGTTTCTCTGCGACCTTAAAGCCATGGTGGATGAAAAAATTGGAGTCAGCATAGTGCAACAACATCAATGAAAACACCAAACTAGGATCTGATAATCTTTTTCCTAGACTTTAGTTATTTTCTTCTTTAAATGCTTCTCGAGGCTTGTTAAAGGGGTGCCTCCCCCTCGTGATCAGATTTTAGCCTTTATCTTCACTCAGCCCAAACATTTTTATTATTTCCCCTTCATCTTGTACGAACTCACTAAATCAGGTGTTTTCTTACTTTGATGTGTTTTAAATATATGTTATGACCTTTACCTAAAAAAAGGGTTAAGCATGCTCATGTGGATGTAAACCCAAGGTATAAGGATGATTGTGACCTTGGTTAACACGGTGTAGTTTCCTCCCATCCTGGGAGAGGGACCCTTTTGTAGGGTGTATACCAGTCTTGTTGGTTTAAGGTAACCTAAAGAGGTCTCATAGGATCTTGAGAAACTAAGTGAAACGTACATGATATGAAAATGAACATGTAGACCCATAGATATCCATCTCTAAGTGCATGTGGATGTGTTACCATGGAGGTAACTGGTATGGGGCATGACCAAGGTAGGCAGGTCACCATGACCCCTATGAAAGGATGAAAGTCAGCCCATGAATGCAGAGAGAGAGGTGATGAAGGCTTGGGTAAGGTTCTAAGTTAAACATGTACTATGAGCGAATCCTAAGTCTATCCTAGGATCAGGTAGGGATAAGACCGATGGAAGTAGGAGTTGCCTAATTCCTTAGTTGCACATGACCATAGGGTCGGGAGGTAACATCTATCATTGTCTGAGGGCCACGGGTTAGGAGATTGATCACCTTCATGAACTCATGGGTCCCAAAGGGCAGATGAGTAGGGCACTCGCTGGATGCATAAGGGAAGAGGGATGACCCTAAAGTGTCGGCACCCTATAGACCTAGAGGAAATGACCAAGGAATATGTGTGGACCCAAGTAGGTTCCAAACCAATTTCCATGGAGGTAAGTTTGATATCAAGATGATTGTAATATAGAGGCATAAACGACACGTTTCAACTTAGATTTAAAGGTGTAGTGGCAAGGTGGGATGTACCATCTCTACTCTTGGAATAGGAAGAACTCTGTATTTGGACTGCAGCCAAATGCTTATTTCCTATTGTTATGGGAGTGAGAGATAGGACAATACGCATGCCATACACCAAGGATAAAGATGATGTGGGTTGGAACGTTGCCACGAGATATGGGGACAGAGAAGATAACATACCCTGGTAAAGTGAAGGTACATGGATGGTTTGCAAACACTAAGAGGAATGAGGTAGTCACCTTATGAAGATGTTTTTATCATGAGATATGAGTCATTCAAGGTTGAGTTTGATCACCAAGAAGATGAGCTCAAGGTGTTCTCAATAAAGATATACTTAGAGTTTGAATTTGAGAGGATGAGTACATGGAAGTGTATGTCTTCAGTGTTACCTAATACCTAAGGATGTGAAGTGGTAATGGATGCTCTATTGAGATGTATCTGACTAGTTTGGATAGAAGCTAGAAGAGGTTGTTAATCTAACCCTAAGTTTGGAAAGGAGATATGTTTGGCTAATACTTAGATGTAATGAGATATGTTGAACAAGTTAATGGTTGTTTGGTTAGCCTACCTAGGCCTTGGTGCAATGAAAGGATGGTTGTAGAGCCTCAAATGCACTTCTTTGGAAAGGAAGGTGATGAAACCCCGACTAGAGTGGTTTAAGGTTTTTGAGGAATCTATCTTGAGGAATCATGACATATAGGAAATCATGATTGAAGATCACCATACACTGTGGTACTACCAAGATAATAAGTGACAGTAGTACTTTAGATGCCTAAGATATGCAAGCCGAGGGAGAAGGACGAACACAGTAACCCAGTGCATTGATATAAAGGATAAAGAGTCCCTAAAAGAAAGGGAGTTCATCACTATGGATGTTGTAAGTCTCCCCTAGACCAAGGAAGGTCAAGATGCAGTATGGGTTATGGTGGATCGCCTTACCTAGATGACATGAGAAAGGAAGAGTTCTGTCAAGGATAGATCTGGTTGAACTACCCATGAGAGAGATGGTTCAACTACACCATGATGCGAGTTCAAAGGTTCTTGAGTTTGACCTAAAGGTTCCCTTCCAAAAGGTGGGAGTAGGTACATGAAGAACTCGATGTTAGTATGGTTTATCACCCTTAACTAATGGTTAGTATGATCCCGACTAGAGGGTCTGATGAGAGCATGCGTGCTCATTCAGGGTGATACATAGAGATAGTTCTTGTCCTTTGTAAGACGTGATGATAACCACCATAGCCAGTATCAGGTTTTAAAGAAGCTATATAAGGGAGGTTGTGTCGGTCACCACTTCAGTAAGGTGATGTTGGTGAAAGGACCATGTGATGGTTAGAAAAGGACCACAGTGCATGTAGATGAAGTGTCTTTGATCGTGAAATGGCTGAAAGGAGCCTAGAGATGACGGGAGTCATGAGCGGATGCAAAGTAGACTGACATGTAGTTCACTGTGGGGGAATATGTGACATAAAAATCTGACCCCTCTAAGTTATAACTAAGAGAGATGAGTCCCCGATGCAAAGGTTCTTCTGACATGGTTTGGTGGAGAAGGTTAAGTTTGCCCTTACCCTCAGGATAATGTGATGTGTGATGAGTTTCATGTTTCCAATTTAGAGCACTATGTGAGGTACCCCGACCATGTGCTGAGCAATGAACCTAGTGAGCCCCAAGGGAGGTTGACATGGCCTGAGTCACCTGTGCAGTTTATAGACGCCAGGATGAAAGAATTCAGAGAAAAGAATATGTGATGATAAAGGTTCTTTGGAAGCGCTATGAGTAAGGTGAAGCCACATAGGGGCCAATGATGAACATGGAAAATTCTTATCCTGAATTGTTTATTTGCTTGATAGAATTTTGAGGACAAAATTCATATAAGAGGGGAAGGATGTTACAACCCCAATTTTTGGGTTCATTTGCCGAGAAATGTAATTTCTCATATTAATGATTTTTGAAAAAATAAAGATATGATTTGCTTTGAATAAATGGATTTTGTTTACAATATCCTTGATGATTGTGTTGTGGGATTTATTGCTATTGGGCCCAAATAACAAGAAAATTCAATTAGTAAATGAATAATTGAGTTTTTTAGAAAAGAATGAGATGGAAACCTCTAGAAGGCAAATCCAAAGAGGGATTTCGTGCCTCTTGGGTTCCTTGGGTTCCAAGGAGTCCAAAGTTGCAAAGAAAAGGCAATAAGAAAAGAAAAGATTAATTAAGTATTTCTTTATTAAGAAAGAAATTGAAAACAATGGTAAAATGTGGAAAACAAGTGAAAAGAGGTATAATTGAGTTATTCTTGGTGGAATTTCGTATCCCAAGGATTCCTAATGATAAAAGGAATGCAAATGAGGAAAATAAAAGAGAAATAAAGAGAAATCCTCAAAAATAGATATTTTAATGAGAAATAAACAAGATAATGTGAAATAATGCATATTGATGCATTTAGAAGGATAATGAGTATTCCTTAAAAAGGGAATTCGAATTATTTGAGTTTCTTGGGATCCAATGAGTCCCAATGAAGAAAAGAAAGAAAAAAATACCAATAATAGAACATAAGAGGATAATATGATGCATGATTAATGAATTTCATGGTTTTATTAAAGAAGTGGTATTTTCTACTTAAGGAAAACATAATTTCGTGATTAATGGATTAAAAAGCAAGTCAAAAGAGAATAAGGGAGAATATTTTTGTATTCCTAAAAATCCAATGAATATGTTGCTTTAAGAAGATGATTAAGAGAGAGAAACTTTCTTATTAGTGAAGGAATATAATTCCTATTAGGAATAGGCTTTGTTCCTTTGTGGGCAAGCATGATGGGGCATGACTACCCTCCTCTATAAAAGGGTAGACCCCTTGGATGAGCCCAAGCAGTTCCCATGCATCTCTCTCTCCTCTCTATCTTCTTTTTCGGGAAAACCCTAGTCTTGGAGGGTAGAGCAACCCTGGAGCAAACCAGGGGATGAGGAGTCATCTGGTTGGAGGCGGGAATCTTCCACGACAACCCTGAACGGATCATCTACCAACCCAATGCCTCTGACGCTACGCAACTCCATTCATAAGTCTGCAAACCGTAGAAAACGCAGCTGCAACTACGGGCCTTTTCACGCTCGAGATTGGCCATATCAGACATGTCAAAGGGGTGCCTTGCATGTGCCAAGGAGCAGAGGGTCCAGGGAGGCCATGGGCGGTGATGCTCGGACCGTAGGGGAGGAGCAAGAGCCGTGCCACGGCATCTAGGGCGGCTACTGGGGCACCATCGAGAGGTTGAAGACGACCATTGTGTTTTGGACAGATATGCCCCTCCACGGGCTGTAGAATATACAACTTAAAGGAGGGAAATTATGACATTTCAAAATGTTTCCAAGTCGCGAGATCGTTGCATGGGTGAAGTGACATGGCGCAATTTGATTGGCCCAAGTAAGTGAAATCTTGCTAAATTCATAATTAAATATCGGTATCTCCGATTAGGAAAAGTAATATATGAAAATTGATCCTCAGAATGAGAGGAACACAAAGAAATTATTGTTGAAGCCTAATTTCGCTTTCTATTCAAAAAGTATATCAAGATGCTATCTTTAATAGTTTAATCGGTGAAAAACCCTAACCTTTGATGATTAATGAATTATAAAGGGGTTATGTGAGTGTTTAAAATATATATTAGCCTATTGTTAATAAAAGGGCATATTCGAAAAGGATGATCTTCATGCATAATTTGATTAATTTAGGGTTCCATATGATTTAATGAACCTTGAACCCTAACTTTGGTAATTATGATCCTTAATGATTTTAATTGGTCAAATTCATGTACAAAGATGAGATATGATGGTTCTAATCTATTTTGAGTATAAAAATTCCTAATTCTGGATAAATACCCTAAAAGTAGTAATTAGGGTTTTCTCATGAATAAAAGGTAGAATTGATGGCAAAATGAGTTCATATGTTAATTAGACCCTAATGAACTTTGAATTGATGAAAGAGGCGTATAATGATATTGTCATGGATTAAAAGGATAAAAATAGTAGATTTAATGTAAAAGAAGCTTAATGAAATTAATTGATGGTTAATGGTGCCTTTAATATGAAAATAGGGTTATATTTGTTAAGATAACCTTAATATTGAAGAATAGATGAGATAATTAGGGTTTAATATGGTAAAAGATGAAGGGAAACCCTAATTGCAAACGAAACCCTAAAATGGATACGGAAACCCTAGGAAGCAATTTCAAGTTGAATAGAAAGAATCTTGATAAAGTGTGTAGTAAATAGAGTACATGTGTTTTTCAGGATTCTTGATTGTGTGGTTGAACTACTGGCTTGGATGACTTTCTTGGTTGGAATTGATATTAGCTTGAGAAATCTACTAAATAGATATGTGGTTACGCTTATGAATAATGGCTTTAGTTTCATGATGATTTCCGAACGTGTTTATCGGTTTCTTGAAAATAACTGTTGGATGCCTTTTATTTCATGCAACTATAAAGTCACTATGATTATCACCATGAATATATATATATATATAAGTGGCTTAGATCTTAATCCACCTCTGTGGCTTGTAAAGGCTAAAAAGGGGTAACCTAGAGTAAGGTCTAGGTTATCGTGGGTTAGAAATTGGGCTACCAAGTATAGTGCCATAAGACCCTTTAGCATGCCATGAGTTAAGGAGTGGGCTACTTACGAGTAGTGCCATGTGACTCAACCCTAGAAATTGGTTCACCTATAGGTGGGACCATGAGGGGTTTAATGGGGAGCTACTATAAGGAAAGTAGTATCCAGGTCCACTACAGGGACATCGCAGAGGATAGGGAATGCATGGATCACGTAGTTATATTTAAAATGTAAAATTGTTTGTTAAATGGTAATTGGCTGCAATACATTGTTATGAATAATTGCACGATTATTGGTTCCCCCACATACCAGCTTTATGTTGACTGACATTTTGTTTGTCGGTGTTTTAGGTACAAAGCCAAAAGGACAAATAGTAAATCATCATATTGTGAAATACATGCATTAAAATACAAGCAGGATTAGTTAGAGTAGAATTCATATGTGGATAGAAGTTTAGAAATCCAAGTTTTCAAAAGGTATGAAAAGTTTATTTTCTTACATCTTTCCAGTTTCTTCTATTAAAATTTAATAATTGTTCTTGGTTAATTGCCGAACCTTTGATCCGGAAATTATGTGTGCGGATTCGACCTCTCGATCTCCCTTAATTGGGGGTTACCGGAAGGTGGGGTCGTAACAGTAGCCCTTTGGCCTCCAGGCTGGATCCAGCTGTCGTTTGCCCCCCCAAGGTTGTATGCTTGGGGTCTGGACTCCTTCTTTGACCCCTTATTTGGACTCCAGGTCTGGATCCCCTTCAGAAATCCACCCCCCTTGGATGGAGGTGTGGCTGTCTATTTATAGGCTGGCTGGGTGAGAATGCATGTGCTTTGCACATGGGCTTTAAGTCGGTGTTGGTAATATGTACTGATCGCGGTTATAGGATCGCGATCGCGATCTGTTGGGAGGTCGCGATCAGTTGCCCTTCAGGTCGTGATCTTTTTCCAGCCTGGTTGTGATCCCTTTCATTTTCATTAGGTCGCGGTTGTCCTTGGCTGGTCCGTGGGCCGCAGTTCCTTTTCTTGGCCATTGGTCAAGGTCTGAACTGGAGGGGGGGGCGGTTGTTGCAGTGGGGTCGAGGCCGCGATCTGGAGTAAGTGAATCGCGGTGTTGGTGGTGGACTGCGAGGTGCAGGTGAAGGAGAGGGAACCGCGGTCTTGAGCAGGTGTGTTGTGAGGTCGGTGACTGTGATGGGTGGAGGTTGTGGTAGAAGCACTGCCAAGGTGAAAAGAGCATGACGATGCTACTGGAGATGTTCGTTCACAAATGGCGTTGAGGTGCAAGCGAAGAGGAGAGGAAGAATCACGGGTGGACGTTGAGGTGATGATCACGATCAAGATTGTGGTCGCGATCAAGATCACCGCCAGTCCCTAGTCATGGGGCGCAGGGTGTTGTCTGTGGAGGTGGGTCGCGGCTTGCTGGTGAGGTGATCGTGGTGTGTTGTGAAGAGGACCGCGAGTCGAGGAAGTAGTGCAACAGATGCTGGTCATAGTTGGCAAGGGTATAACCGTGATCACGGTTAAGAGAAACATCAGGAGGGAACCACGAGCATGAGTTGATGGCACCACGGTCGCAATCTGTTGGAGGGAAAATTGTGGGTTGCAGGGGGAAAGATCGCGACCAGTGTTGGAGGGAATCGCGATCGCGATTAGGGTTGGACCTGAGAGGGGAAAGGAGAATTGCGAGCATTGTAGCTACACAATGAAATAAAGGGGTGGACCCCATGTTTGCGAAAAGAATAAAGGGCCTGCATAGTTGCTGCATGGGCCGAGCGATATGGGCCTATGTACTCCATTTAACCTGCACAAATAGGATAAAAACCCAATTAAAATAGGAATTAAATCCATTGGGTTGAGCATGGATATACATAAATGTTTAGAAAATGAAATCAAGTAATTAAAGCTGAACTGGGCCCAGGATTAAGGATAAGACAGTAATGATCATTAAATGAAATATCAGGCAGTATAATTCACTGGGCCACAATTTAGTAGAGAGAGAGTATGTAAAGATAGTTCATCTGTGTTCGGTGCATGAAAGTCTAACATTGTCTAATTGGCTACATTATTGGTTAGCTAGCTACTTTATCCAAGTAAAGGTAAAAGGAACTAAAAAACGAGCAAAAAGGGGCATATTAAGGCCAAGGTGATATGAAACTATAGATAAAATGCACTGATAATATGCGTAGATTTGGGTGTTATCTACATTTCACCCCCACCACAACAAAGTCCTTGCACATATACAACCCAGTGCTTCATTATGTACATCTAGTAATAATGAACTACATCTTGTCCAAATAGGATAATCAGATTGTAGTCATTCTGGTTGACCTATACATCATGTGGTGTTGTGTGATTGGATAGAAGGTGAATGTGATGAGCTTCATGATTTTCCACTTACACAACTCAATCAAAAGACAGTGGAAGTGCCTACCACTGGTGGGCATTGTCATGTTATAGCATGCTACAAAGGGCTTATCGGCACCCACTTCTCCTTAATGACAGATGTGGCTAGGCATTCCAAGGTAGACTAGAACTACCTTGTGCATTTTGGGGTGATCAAGGCATGTGGCCGTAGATGTCTCTTTACTTTTAGACTAGCCAAGCATAAGATTAAACAAAAGTTGACTAGTCCCAAACAATGCATCTGGAATGAGGCAGCTTTAGAAGGATCAAACTATATTTATAATCTGAAACCTTCAAGGATCCCCATAATTGATATGGGGTCAAATACGAGTACATGGGGACACATTCAGACGCCTAAGATCCCACTCTTAGTCAGTTAATCAAACCCCAAAATTACTATATGTAAAAAACTAGAATGTGTTTAGCAAAATTATATGAAACAAAACAAAGTAAAGTAAAGAAATTGGATTCTATTAAATCTTACTAACCAGGAGAAGGATTTCTTGTATATGTAACCACAAGTTGGGTAGTCTATGAACCTATTATCAGGCATAAACAACCCTCTAACACCTTATAAAGAAGCTAAGATATAAATATAGCATGTCTCGTGGTAGTTACTCTTGTGGGGGTCATCCCACTCGCTCTTGCATGACGTGACTAAAAGTTCATAAATTATATAAAACCTCTCTCAAGGATAATGGATGCACACCCCTTAATATTTTAGATATCCTCTCAGGTCTAAAATATTAAAGGGTGTTAGGAACAGTAGAAAACCTTCACAGAAAAGAGATCGTGAATTCTCTCACATAAGAATGAATTCGATCGCATTCAAGTGGATGTGGTCAAATTCACCTTGATGGAGACAAATTTAAGGCTCTTTGTTAGATCTATATGACTTGTGTTCAAGGCAGATCCTCCCTTGGATGTCCTCCTTTTAGATTTCAATCTAAACTACCTTCTCTACTCATTTCTATAACAAAACTGTTGATCTTTGTAGAAGCGAATGTTCAAGATAGAAAGAGATCAACCAAACTGGCAATCATGACTAGAAAAAGAAGATAGAACAGAAAACACACTAGATCTGGAACAAAACTACTTGCTTAAGTAAAAGTACATAAACATGCCTAAACCAAGCTACATATCCAAGAAGGATCTCAAATAGTCATAGACAAGCATAGTCGGCACTGAACAAAGATTGAAAAATATCATTTATACAAAGAAAAAGAAGAACAATAAAAGAAAGGGAAAGAAGAAGAGATTTAGCCTATGGAAGTGAGGTTTCTCTCACTCCGTAGACTCCAGAAGAGTTGGATCTTGTCCTTGGGGTCGTCCTCCTTGATTTTCTGGATATCTTGGCCTCCTTTCTCCTTGATTCTGCCCAAACAATAGCTTTCAATGGGTGTATGGAGGTGGATTGTGGGCTCCGATCTCCAAACCACGAATTAATCCCGATTTAATCATGTGCGGAAGCAATCGGTAAACAGCGGAAGACAAAAATCACGGGAAATTAAAACTTTTCGAGACAAGAGCCTGAAACCACAAACCTTTTCCATAGAAAAAGGATTTAACTGTTTACATCACTGACAATTACTTCTTGAGTAATTATATACAACATGATACCAAAACTCTCAAGAATTCATACTCCAAAACACTCCAGGACCTGAGAGTACAGAGGACACATAGGACTTAACTCTAACTACACCATGAAGCAGGCTAGATCTCCACCTGAGATATTTACTGCTCCTGATGCTGCTGTTGCTGGGATTGTTCACCTGAGTTCTTGTTCCTTCGTCTTCGACGACCACCTAAAAAGTAGAAGTCTACGGGGTGAGACAATTATACATAATTGCCCCAGCGAGAGTTATAACTCTCCACTAGGCTTTATAAGCAAAGCAAGGAATAACTAAAGCAATAAGAGCCTTCAAGATATTCACTGGCAGTTCTGATGATAAGCAAGAGTTCAATCAATATTAAAATATGAGAACATCTATGCTATTCAAGGTAACATCAATCAAATAACTCACAATTAACTCTAACAGATATACTACGCTGTTGTTTATGTTTTTCCAAACATTATTATGCCCTGTGGAGATGAGGCATACCACTCATACTCCAACTGATCGCTAAGAAGTCACATCAGTATCATACATAGGCCATTAAGAGAGCCGGATTCTTATGACCTCATCTTCCTCAGTCAGTTAGAGGATTGATTGTTTGACATCTGGCGGGATGTCTATGTAATAGCTCACCAGGGTACTCTGGTCCTTCGCTATTTTTAGAGTTACAGTGGCATTCTGTACTCTCTTCGCTATCGGAAGATTTCTTGTTTATCTTTCACCGATACGGGGTTTACGTCTTTAAGGGAGTGTAGAGATACAGCTCACCTTTAAAACTTTGGGGTGGGGTCTGATGGACTACTAGAATCTACATCATCCACTCACCCTTTCTGTTATAGTGAAGGTATGACGGACTACGAGAATCTACATCAAATACCTACACTAGGATGTCAGGTTCTACACATCCATGTACCCCACATACTCAACAGTATGTGCTCCAGGAGTTCCCTTAGGAAAACCTGTTTCACCATCATTTAGACAACTGACAATGATGGATCTATGATCAGGGCTCTACATTTCACTTGATTAGTTAGGTACATTCAGTATTCCAATCATCATACAGTAACACAGCTATATATGAGAATACAAAATGTAACAGGCCTAACTTATCACAATTATCAGATATTCATCTCAAGCCATCTGTCAAGCATGACCTTAATAACATTTATGGCTCTTACAGCCCATAAATCACAAAGGATGTCACTTAGCAGTGCATCAAGATGGTTCACTATTCATAAAGCATAAGACATGCCTTCAATGAATATAACATGGTATTCCATACCTGGGTGTGACCATCATCTCACAACAACCTGCATGGTTAATTCAACAGATAATAGTAAATACTTCAGTAAATAGGAATACGTCCCCAATTAGGGTTTCACTTGGATTCACCCTCAACTAGTGTTTCACATGGAATCACCCTAAAATAGGGTTCCACATGGGATCACCCACAACTAGGGTTCCACATGGAATTACCTTCAAATAAGGTTCCACTTAATAACCCTTACAATCAGGGTTTACTATTCATCTTTCATGTCATCGCCCAAAAATTAGGGTTTACTATTCACTCCATGGTGAATTGTACTCATTACATCATCATGTAAGAGAAACATCATCATTAAGACTCTTAATTATCATTAAGATCCATTAGATATCATCATTAGGGTTTCCATGACCTCACATAGGTGGGTCATTCCCTAATCATGCACCTTCATGTGTAAAAGAAGTATCTTACTAGAGATTCCTCCTAAAAAGGGCACTTTCTCTCTCTAGGATACTTTCTCTCTCTAGAAACACTTTCTCTTTCCTCTCTCTAGTAGATGGTGGCAACACCACTCTAGATTAGGTTGAGACAAGTCTCTATTGACTGATGTGAGCCAAAGCATCAACATTATGTGATTAGGGTTTGATTAGATTAGGGTTTTACCCCTTTAGACCCTTCAAGGGTATTTTGGTAATTTGCCACATGATCACCATCATGGGTTAACCCACTAATCACATAGTCCCTTAATGACCTAGGTTACCATTAGGGTTTAGATTGAATCACCATTGAACTGATTACATCATCAAATGGTTAAGTACAAACCATCACAAATCTCCAAACGGTTTCAACCTTCAAACGGTTTCAACCACCTAAACGGTCTTGAGACCGTTTGGATCCAAACGGTCTTGAGACCGTTTGGAGGTGAAGACCGTTTGGAAGGGTTGACTTCCAAACCGTTTGGAGCTTCAATCGGTTTGAGGTCGTTTGGACCAATCGACCTTGAGGTCGTTTGAGCTCAAACGGTCTTGAGGTCGTTTGAGCCCAAACGGTCTTGAGACCGTTTGGCCCCAAACGGTCTTGAGACCGTTTGGTCTCAAACGGTCTTGAGACCGTTTGGACCCAAACGGTCTTGAGACCGTTTGGTCCAAATGGGCTCAAACCGTTTGGACCTCCAAAAGGGTTCAAAGGTCACCAAAGTTCAAGGATATGTATGTTGAAGCCCTCAATTGGCTAAAGGTATGCTAACCACTTATACATTGAGCCAATTAGGGTTAGCCTTAACCACTTAGACATCAAATTGACCCTCAATTGTAAACCAATTAGGGTTCAATCGTTCTCAATTAGGGTTTCAAGTTGATTGGTCATCAATGTTCAACAATGTGAAACAATTCAAGGTTGAACCTATCAATTGACCTCCAATTGGGCTCAAACTTGGCCCAAACGGTCTTGAGGTCGTTTGGACATCATCCAAACGGTCTTGAGACCGTTTGCCCAAAGTTTGACCAAAAACCAAGTCGTTTTGACTAAGGTTGAAGTCCAATTAGGTCAAAATCAGCAATTTTCAACAATGCATCAATTTCCTACAATTGGACCCTCAAACCATTAGATTAACTCAACCCTAGACCTTCAAACGGTCTTGGGTTGACACCAAACGGTCTTGAGACCGTTTGGATGAGTTCCAAACGGTCTTGAGACCGTTTGCCCATCCATCCTTTGGACTTTAGCGAAAATTCATCAAGGTTTGATCTATTGAGTTGATCATCACATCAATACTTAATTGCAATATGATTTGGTGCCTTTGGACCTTCAATTGATCAACTATACTTGACCCCAGACCTCCAAACGGTCTTGGGGTGACCCCCAAACGGTCTTGAGACCGTTTGGGTGATTCCCAAACGGTCTTGAAACCGTTTGGGCTAAGCAACCCAAAATCTCAACTTAACTCATAGGAGATTCAGCACTAATTTCAATTAGGGTTTGCCCTATTAATCATCCTTCAACTCATGACTCGTTTGGAATTAATCCATAAAATTTGGTGAGTCGTTAATTAACATCATTATGAACAGTAATCCCAAACGGTCAACGTTTAGTCAACCATCTTAAACGGTCTTGAGACCGTTTTCCCAAAAAGGGCAAATTAAACAGATTGCAAATCAGAAATTAATTCAATTCGTTTTTCTAATTGATTTGCTCATATCTCACGATTCCTTTGGAGTTAACCTCTCAAATTTCGTGGGTGATTAACCTACATAATTATGAACAAGATTCCCAAACGGTCTTCGCTTGGTCAATGGGACCAAACGGTCTTGAGACCGTTTGCCCTCAAACGACCCTGAAACCGTTTGCCCACCAAACGGTTTGAAACCGTTTTGAGCAATAGGTGGAGGTCGTTTGATAAAGTGAAAATCTGTGGATAAGCATAGTAATTAACGCCCTTATCTTCCACCTTAAGAACAGTAGCAGTTCTTCACGATTTTGCTTGCAAGGATGCAAGGGAAGATAGGGAAGAAGAAGATCTATCAACTATATGCATAGAAAAGATGTATAATCGAAGCATCAAGTTTAGAGTTATAAAACCCGCCTAAAGCTTTCTCCTTGAGCTCCAAGCTTTCGAGATCCAAGCCTTTAATGGCGTCCTAGAAGCTCCACAGGTCGGCCAAGGTTAATCCTCCAAGGAAGGTTGAGAAAAGATGGCTAAAAAGATAGAATTAAGTAAGCTAGCCATGAATTTGTCCTTGAATCCGAATTCTAACCATGGAATTTGGGCAAGAAGGGGAATCCAAACCTACCTTGCACCCTTGGTCGTTTCTCCTGAGCTCCAGAGCAAGGCTTGGCCGTTTGGGAAAGAAAGGAAATGAATGGAACAGGGAAAGATCGTTTGCTCATTTGCAAAGGAAAAGCCTTTTTATAGCTTAAGCCTATTTCCTACTACAAGGACCTTTCAAATTCAAAATTCACATCTAGGTCCCTCCTTGTTCAAGGGCACGTCCAAGCCCATCTAATCTTATGCAAATCTCAAGAAAACTCAAGATCTAAGGGTAAAGGAATCCAACCTTCAACTAGGGTACATACAGGAAAGGGTTTTGTACCCATTTTAGGTGATTTCTATCACAAAGATCATTTTTCTCATTTAATTATTAAATGATGTATCCCTTTCATCATTTTTACTCTAAATGATGAAAAGAGTCATAAAAGATGTTCTAGATGGTGAAAATTACAAGTTGGACCCCTCAATTTGGGTAAATTGCACTTTACCCCAAATTAGGGTTTCTAAGCATGGGAATTGCTTCCACAGCTGCACCTTGGTGCTCAAGCTTGGGAAATCCCTCAAACTTTACCATAACCATTCACATGATGTTTCAACATCAAAGGAACATCTTATCTTGTGAATTTTGCAAGTTCAACCCTTAAACTGGGTAATTTGCACATAGGTCCCTGCATACAACACAATGCTACTTCTTTATACAAAAAGGAGCAAAATTGAAAGTAAATGTTCCTGAGGAACTTAATTACATGCCAGGGAGTGTTCACAAGTATATTAATTACATATTTAGGCAAAACTTCCAGGGTTAGGTCATAACCCAGGTCAGGGGTGTTACAAATTCTTTACCCCTTCAAAAGGATTTCGTCCCCGAAATCGATAAAGCATATTATAAGAAGAGAGCAGGATATTTTCTTCTCATTTCATCTTCTAGTTCCCAAGTGGCTTCTTCAACACCACGATGGTTCCAGAGGACTTTTACAAGGCTTATATCCTTCTTCTTTAACTTTTTAGTTCTGTTATCGAGGATTGACACTGGTCCCTCCTCATACGTTATATCTTCATTCAATTTTACCTCCATAGGTTGTAGAACTGACTCGGTATCTGGATGACATTTCCTCAGCATGGAAATGTGAAACACAGGGTGCAGCTTCTGCAACTCTAGAGGTAACTCTAGTCTATAGGCCACCTTTCCAACTTTTTCAACAATTGGATAAGGTCCCAAAAATCTAGGAGCTAACTTTCCTTTCTTCCCAAAACGAAGGACTCCTTTCCAAGGTGAGACCTTGAGATACACTCTGTCTCCATCCTGGAATTCTAGGGGTCTACGACGTTTATCGGCATATGATTTCTGTCTATCTTGTGCAGTCTTAAGCTGTTGTTGTATAACTTTAATCTTTTCTGTAGTTTGCTGCACAAGATCAGGGCCTAATAACTGGTGCTCACCAGTTTCATACCAACACAAGGGTGATCTACAACGTCTGCCATATAAGGCTTCATATGGTGCCATATCAATGCTATGTTGATAGCTATTGTTATAGGCAAACTCTATCAAGCTTAGATGTAGATCCCAACTCCCGGTAAACTGGAGAACACATGCTCTCAACAGATCTTCTAAGGTCTGTATAGTCCTTTCTGACTGTCCATCAGTTTGAGGATGAAAGGCTGTACTAAACCTTAACTTGGTGCCTAGGGCTCTGTGTAACTGTTCCCAAAAGCGACTTGTAAACTGGGGACCTCTGTCAGAAACTATAGTGACAGGAACTCCGTGCAAACGCACTATCTCTTGGACATATATCTGGGATAACCTTTCAGCAGTATAGGTTGTTTTGACAGGTAAGAAATGCGCTGTCTTTGTCAACCTATCAACAACTACCCAAATGGAATCATGTCCTTTGTTTGTCCTGGGTAGGCCAACAACAAAGTCCATGGTTACATGGTCCCACTTCCACTGTGGTATGGGTAAGGGTTGCATTGTCCCTGCAGGTTTCTGGTGTTCAGCCTTGACCTGCTGACACACAGGACACCTCAGAACAAACTCAGCTACATCCTTCTTCATCCCAGGCCACCAATACATGTCTTTCAAGTTTCGATACATCTTGGTGCTCCCTGGATGCATAGCATACATCGAAGAATGAGCTTCTTCCAGGACTAACTTCCTCAGGTCGTCCACATCTGGCACTATCATCCTTCCATGATAGCATGCCACCTGGTCATCTGACTCATGAAAACCCTCTCGCTTCTCATTTCCAAACTCGAATCTAATCTGCTGTACAGAAACATCTACTTGTTGTGCCTCCTTTATCTGCTCTCTTAAGGTAGGTTTAATCTGCATCTCAGCTAACAGACCGGCTAACAATGATGCCTTCAACTGCACATTGTCATGCCTTAAAGAGATAAGCATATCTCTTCTAGAGCATACTAAGGAACTTAGTTGTGCCCTATCCATGGTTGATGTTGCTGATTTCCTACTCAAGGCATCTGCAACCACATTGGCCTTGCCCGGATGGTAATCAATCGTACAATCGTAGTCCTTGATTAACTCCATCCAGCGACGTTGCCTCATATTAAGCTCATGCTGAGTGAAGATGTACTTAAGGTTCTTGTGGTCTGTGAAAATCTGGAAAGTTTCTCCGTAGAGATAATGTCTCCAGATTTTCAAAGCATGGACCACAGCAGCTAACTCTAGATCGTGTGTCGGATAATTCTCTTCGTGTTTCTTAAGCTGTCGGGAAGCAAAAGAAATCACTTGGTTATCCTGCATCAACACACATCCAAGTCCATTCTTGGAGGCATCACAAAAGATTATATATTCCTTTCCTTGCTCAGGTAACACAAGCACAGGTGCACTTGTCAACCTCTCCTTCAACAGCTGAAAATACTGTTGACACTTATCACTCCAAGCAAAAGGAACATCCTTCCGGGTTAACTTGGTCAAAGGTAAGGATATAGAACTGAAATTTTTAATAAACCTTCGATAATAACCAGCTAACCCCAAGAAACTTCTAATCTCCGTCGGTGTCTTCGGTTGTTCCCACTGCAGAACGGATTCTATCTTTGCAGGGTCAACACGAATTCCCGAGGCAGATACCACATGTCCAAGGAAGGATACTTCAGATAACCAAAACTCACACTTGCTAAACTTAGCGTATAGCTTATGCTCTCTTAGCAAGGTCAAAGTCTGGCGAAGGTGTTGCTCATGCTGCTGAGCATCCTTACTATAAATCAGTATGTCGTCTATGAAGACGACAACACACTGATCAAGGAAAGGTCGAAAGACTCTATTCATGAGTTCCATGAATGCAGCCGGTGCATTGGTTAGTCCAAACGACATGACCGTGAACTCATAGTGACCATATCTTGTCCTAAAGGCAGACTTAGATATGTCACTGTCCTTAATGCGGAGTTGATGATATCCAGACCTTAAGTCTATCTTAGAAAAGACTGTCGCACCACGCAACTGGTCGAAAAGATCATCAATCCTCGGCAAAGGATATTTATTCTTTATCGTTACTTTATTGAGTTGTCTATAATCAATGCACAACCGCATCGATCCATCTTTCTTTTTAACAAACAAAACCGGAGCACCCCAAGGTGAGGTACTCGGTCGGATGAAACCCTTCTCAAGTAACTCTTGAAGCTGTTTCTTGAGTTCTGCCATCTCAGCAGGCGCCATCCTATACGGAGTCTGGGCTATAGGTTTCGTATCTGGGACCAAATTGATCTCAAAATCAATTTCCCGGGGTGGTGGTATACCAGGAAGTTCTTCGGGAAACACATCCTCGAATTCCCTGACTATCGGAACTTCAGCAGGGTTGGAACTCTCCTTGGTAACATCTACCACATGGGCTAAGAATGCGTAGCATCCTTGCCTCATCAACTTATCAGCAACCATAGCTGATACAAGACAGGTGGGCAGAATCTTTCTTTCACCTTGAAAGATCCATGTGTTGCTTTCATCAGCAAACACCGCCAGCTTGGATTCACAATCCAAGACAACTCGATACTTTTCCAAGTTATCCATCCCTAGGATTATATCAAATCCTTGCATATCAAGCGGTATGAGATCCACTTGAATGCGATGCTTAGAAAAGAAAAGTACGCAAGGAGAGCATACTTCTTGCAGAACAGCAGACCCACTCAACGGAGTCTCCAACAACAACTTATCTGCCCTATGACTAGTTGTCATATTGCAGTTACGAATCACTCTTCGAGTGATGAAAGAGTGCGTAGCACCCGGGTCAATCAGAACATATACTACACAAGATTTAGACATATCAGAATATAAAAGTTCCATCTGACCTGTCACCACTTGTGGATTGACCACTGCTTCTGGTGGGTTCATAGCATAGAACCTTGCTGTAGCCTGCTGTTGAGGTGGTGCTGATGATCCAGCTTGAGACGCTTGTCCACGTCCTCGAGCTGCTCCTTGATGTTGTCTATTCTGAGATCCCTGTCGATTCTGTCTTGGGGTTTGTTGTGTCACACCGACAGCCCTAGAACGACAATCCTTCATCAAGTGTCCCACCTTACCACAGTTGTAGCAACTCTTTTCCTGTTGCTGTGGTCTGGGTGGTCCAGTAACTGACACAGATGCAGAACTGTGCGTCCCTTGAAGCGGTTGACTTCGTCCTCTACCTCTGCTTGGTGTCCATTGAGTTTGAAAACTCGATCTGGGTGGCGGAGGGTTAGGTGCAGAGAATCTAGGTTTCTTGGAATCCCTAGATGAAGAACCCTGGAACTGTGGATATCTTTTATGGGTTTGTCTTTTCTCAACTACAGATCTCTCTATCCTTCAGACTGACTCAACGAAGGTAGAAAATCTCTCTCGGTTCTCTAAGGCAGACACTGGGGTAGACATGTCAGCATTCAACCCCTTCTCAAACCTTCTGATTCTTTCTTCTTCTGTGGCAGCCATGTGCGGACAAAATCGCAACAACTCCATGAACTTAGCTTCGTATTCACTAATGTTCATAATACCCTGTCTCAGTCTCTCAAACTGAGAGATCTTCTCGTCTAGGAAGGTCTTGGGAAAATATCTATTGATAAATTCCCGACGAAACTCTTCCCATGAGAACTCTGCCCCAGGTCTCTTCTGCTCTTCCATGTTCCACCAGTGACTAGCACTTCCTTTGAGAAGATAGACAACATGTCTAACCTTCTCAGCTTCAGGGATGTTGAGGATCCTGAAGGCCTTCTCCAGCTCTGTCAACCACAGATCAGCATCTGCGGGGTCAGCAGTCCCATGGTACTCGGTAGCTCCGACACGACGTAGTCGCTCGAACGTCTTCCCGATACCTTGCCCCTCAGGCTGGGCAGGTACCCTAGGTGCAGGCATAGGCAACCTGTCGGTTATGTGTGTCATGGCAGTCATAAACTGCCCAAACATTGTCTGGACTGCTGGGTTACCCATGTCATCTGGATCAAACTGGGGTGGCTCTCTAGGTTGTTCTGGTACATGCTGTTCCAATCCTGGTACTCCTGCACCACCTTGAGGTGCACTAGCACTACTTTCTTCCACATTCTCATCATGTGGCTCTGACATCTTAAGTATCTTCTTCTCCTGAGGAGTAGAAGATTCTATTAGATAAGGAAGGAATACTAAAGATAGACTCGACTTCCTAAGTCCTATGCCTCTGTAGACTCGGATGAACCTGGAGCTCTGATACCACTTAATTGTGGGCTCCGATCTCCAAACCACGAATTAATCCCGATTTAATCATGTGCGGAAGCAATCGGTAAACAGCGGAAGACAAAAATCACGGGAAATTAAAACTTTTCGAGACAAGAGCCTGAAACCACAAACCTTTTCCATAGAAAAAGGATTTAACTGTTTACATCACTGACAATTACTTCTTGAGTAATTATATACAACATGATACCAAAACTCTCAAGAATTCATACTCCAAAACACTCCAGGACCTGAGAGTACAGAGGACACATAGGACTTAACTCTAACTACACCATGAAGCAGGCTAGATCTCCACCTGAGATATTTACTGCTCCTGATGCTGCTGTTGCTGGGATTGTTCACCTGAGTTCTTGTTCCTTCGTCTTCGACGACCACCTAAAAAGTAGAAGTCTACGGGGTGAGACAATTATACATAATTGCCCCAGCGAGAGTTATAACTCTCCACTAGGCTTTATAAGCAAAGCAAGGAATAACTAAAGCAATAAGAGCCTTCAAGATATTCACTGGCAGTTCTGATGATAAGCAAGAGTTCAATCAATATTAAAATATGAGAACATCTATGCTATTCAAGGTAACATCAATCAAATAACTCACAATTAACTCTAACAGATATACTACGCTGTTGTTTATGTTTTTCCAAACATTATTATGCCCTGTGGAGATGAGGCATACCACTCATACTCCAACTGATCGCTAAGAAGTCACATCAGTATCATACATAGGCCATTAAGAGAGCCGGATTCTTATGACCTCATCTTCCTCAGTCAGTTAGAGGATTGATTGTTTGACATCTGGCGGGATGTCTATGTAATAGCTCACCAGGGTACTCTGGTCCTTCGCTATTTTTAGAGTTACAGTGGCATTCTGTACTCTCTTCGCTATCGGAAGATTTCTTGTTTATCTTTCACCGATACGGGGTTTACGTCTTTAAGGGAGTGTAGAGATACAGCTCACCTTTAAAACTTTGGGGTGGGGTCTGATGGACTACTAGAATCTACATCATCCACTCACCCTTTCTGTTATAGTGAAGGTATGACGGACTACGAGAATCTACATCAAATACCTACACTAGGATGTCAGGTTCTACACATCCATGTACCCCACATACTCAACAGTATGTGCTCCAGGAGTTCCCTTAGGAAAACCTGTTTCACCATCATTTAGACAACTGACAATGATGGATCTATGATCAGGGCTCTACATTTCACTTGATTAGTTAGGTACATTCAGTATTCCAATCATCATACAGTAACACAGCTATATATGAGAATACAAAATGTAACAGGCCTAACTTATCACAATTATCAGATATTCATCTCAAGCCATCTGTCAAGCATGACCTTAATAACATTTATGGCTCTTACAGCCCATAAATCACAAAGGATGTCACTTAGCAGTGCATCAAGATGGTTCACTATTCATAAAGCATAAGACATGCCTTCAATGAATATAACATGGTATTCCATACCTGGGTGTGACCATCATCTCACAACAACCTGCATGGTTAATTCAACAGATAATAGTAAATACTTCAGTAAATAGGAATACATCCCCAATTAGGGTTTCACTTGGATTCACCCTCAACTAGTGTTTCACATGGAATCACCCTAAAATAGGGTTCCACATGGGATCACCCACAACTAGGGTTCCACATGGAATTACCTTCAAATAAGGTTCCACTTAATAACCCTTACAATCAGGGTTTACTATTCATCTTTCATGTCATCGCCCAAAAATTAGGGTTTACTATTCACTCCATGGTGAATTGTACTCATTACATCATCATGTAAGAGAAACATCATCATTAAGACTCTTAATTATCATTAAGATCCATTAGATATCATCATTAGGGTTTCCATGACCTCACATAGGTGGGTCATTCCCTAATCATGCACCTTCATGTGTAAAAGAAGTATCTTACTAGAGATTCCTCCTAAAAAGGGCACTTTCTCTCTCTAGGATACTTTCTCTCTCTAGAAACACTTTCTCTTTCCTCTCTCTAGTAGATGGTGGCAACACCACTCTAGATTAGATTGAGACAAGTCTCTATTGACTGATGTGAGCCAAAGCATCAACATTATGTGATTAGGGTTTGATTAGATTAGGGTTTTACCCCTTTAGACCCTTCAAGGGTATTTTGGTAATTTGCCACATGATCACCATCATGGGTTAACCCACTAATCACATAGTCCCTTAATGACCTAGGTTACCATTAGGGTTTAGATTGAATCACCATTGAACTGATTACATCATCAAATGGTTAAGTACAAACCATCACAAATCTCCAAACGGTTTCAACCTTCAAACGGTTTCAACCACCTAAACGGTCTTGAGACCGTTTGGCCCTCAAACGGTCTTGAGACCGTTTGGATCCAAACGGTCTTGAGACCGTTTGGAGGTGAAGACCGTTTGGAAGGGTTGACTTCCAAACCGTTTGGAGCTTCAATCGGTTTGAGGTCGTTTGGACCAATCGACCTTGAGGTCGTTTGAGCTCAAACGGTCTTGAGGTCGTTTGAGCCCAAACGGTCTTGAGACCGTTTGGCCCCAAACGGTCTTGAGACCGTTTGGTCTCAAACGGTCTTGAGACCGTTTGGACCCAAACGGTCTTGAGACCGTTTGGACCCAAACGGTCTTGAGACCGTTTGGTCCAAATGGGCTCAAACCGTTTGGACCTCCAAAAGGGTTCAAAGGTCACCAAAGTTCAAGGATATGTATGTTGAAGCCCTCAATTGGCTAAAGGTATGCTAACCACTTATACATTGAGCCAATTAGGGTTAGCCTTAACCACTTAGACATCAAATTGACCCTCAATTGTAAACCAATTAGGGTTCAATCGTTCTCAATTAGGGTTTCAAGTTGATTGGTCATCAATGTTCAACAATGTGAAACAATTCAAGGTTGAACCTATCAATTGACCTCCAATTGGGCTCAAACTTGGCCCAAACGGTCTTGAGGTCGTTTGGACATCATCAAAATGGTCTTGAGACCGTTTGCCCAAAGTTTGACCAAAAACCAAGTCGTTTTGACTAAGGTTGAAGTCCAATTAGGTCAAAATCAGCAATTTTCAACAATGCATCAATTTCCTACAATTGGACCCTCAAACCATTATATTAACTCAACCCTAGACCTTCAAACGGTCTTGGGTTGACACCAAACGGTCTTGAGACCGTTTGGATGAGTTCCAAACGGTCTTGAGACCGTTTGCCCATCCATCCTTTGGACTTTAGCGAAAATTCATCAAGGTTTGATCTATTGAGTTGATCATCACATCAATACTTAATTGCAATATGATTTGGTGCCTTTGGACCTTCAATTGATCAACTATACTTGACCCCAGACCTCCAAACGGTCTTGGGGTGACCCCCAAACGGTCTTGAGACCGTTTGGGTGATTCCCAAACGGTCTTGAAACCGTTTGGGCTAAGCAACCCAAAATCTCAACTTAACTCATAGGAGATTCAGCACTAATTTCAATTAGGGTTTGCCCTATTAATCATCCTTCAACTCATGACTCGTTTGGAATTAATCCATAAAATTTGGTGAGTCGTTAATTAACATCATTATGAACAGTAATCCCAAACGGTCAACGTTTAGTCAACCATCTTAAACGGTCTTGAGACCGTTTGCCCAAAAAGGGCAAATTAAACAGATTGCAAATCAGAAATTAATTCAATTCGTTTTGCTAATTGATTTGCTCATATATCACGATTCCTTTGGAGTTAACCTCTCAAATTTCGTGGGTGATTAACCTACATAATTATGAACAAGATTCCCAAACGGTCTTCGCTTGGTCAACGGGACCAAACGGTCTTGAGACCGTTTGCCCTCAAACGACCCTGAAACCGTTTGCCCACCAAACGGTTTGAAACCGTTTTGAGCAATAGGTGGAGGTCGTTTGATAAAGTGAAAATCTGTGGATAAGCATAGTAATTAACGCCCTTATCTTCCACCTTAAGAACAGTAGCAGTTCTTCACGATTTTGCTTGCAAGGATGCAAGGGAAGATAGGGAAGAAGAAGATCTATCAACTATATGCATAGAAAAGATGTATAATCGAAGCATCAAGTTTAGAGTTATAAAACCCGCCTAAAGCTTGCTCCTTGAGCTCCAAGCCTTTAATGGCGTCCTAGAAGCTCCACAGGTCGGCCAAGGTTAATCCTCCAAGGAAGGTTGAGAAAAGATGGCTAAAAAGATAGAATTAAGTAAGCTAGCCATGAATTTGTCCTTGAATCCGAATTCTAACCATGGAATTTGGGCAAGAAGGGGAATCCAAACCTACCTTGCACCCTTGGTCGTTTCTCCTGAGCTCCAGAGCAAGGCTTGGCCGTTTGGGAAAGAAAGGAAATGAATGGAACAGGGAAAGATCGTTTGCTCATTTGCAAAGGAAAAGCCTTTTTATAGCTTAAGCCTATTTCCTACTAGAAGGACCTTTCAAATTCAAAATTCACATCTAGGTCCCTCCTTGTTCAAGGGCACGTCCAAGCCCATCTAATCTTATGCAAATCTCAAGAAAACTCAAGATCTAAGGGTAAAGGAATCCAACCTTCAACTAGGGTACATACAGGAAAGGGTTTTGTACCCATTTTAGGTGATTTCTATCACAAAGATCATTTTTCTCATTTAATTATTAAATGATGTATCCCTTTCATCATTTTTACTCTAAATGATGACAAGAGTCATAAAAGATGTTCTAGATGGTGAAAATTACAAGTTGGACCCCTCAATTTGGGTAAATTGCACTTTACCCCAAATTAGGGTTTCTAAGCATGGGAATTGCTTCCACAGCTGCACCTTGGTGCTCAAGCTTGGGAAATCCCTCAAACTTTACCATAACCATTCACATGATGTTTCAACATCAAAGGAACATCTTATCTTGTGAATTTTGCAAGTTCAACCCTTAAACTGGGTAATTTGCACATAGGTCCCTGCATACAACACAATGCTACTACTTTATACAAAAAGGAGCAAAATTGAAAGTAAATGTTCCTGAGGAACTTAATTACATGCCAGGGAGTGTTCACAAGTATATTAATTACATATTTAGGCAAAACTTCCAGGGTTAGGTCATAACCCAGGTCAGGGGTGTTACATGGATGGTGCTAGAAATGGTTGAATGATGGTGGAAAATGGATGGCATGTGGTGTATGGAAGTGTAAGATGATTAAAAATGATGGTGTATAGAGGAAACCTAAGGGATGGGTGTAGGATGAGATTCTTTGTCCCTCTTAGGTCTTGAAGATATAGGATGGAGCTCTAGGGACCAAAGACTAGAACTACACCCAAGTGTGTAGAACTGAAGTCCAAAATCCTTTGCTAGGAACTAAGGGGTGGGTATTCATAAGGGTGGGTGGAGTGTATATGTTAAGTGGAAATGAATTTGATCGAATTCAAGGGAATGTGGTCGATTTCATTCCTTGAGTTTGCAGGAATGGACCATAATGTACCATGGGAAGGCATGTCTTCATTTGACATCATTGGAAGATAAACCATCATAAGATGTGCCATCGGTAGGGATCTTCAAAAGACACCATTAGAAGATGCCAACCTTCAAAAGGTGGACCATCTGAAGGTGAGAAATTGGAAGGCATCTTTAGCTTGTCCTCCAAAGGAAAAAAAGTTAATGGAGGAGGGAAATGAATTTGATATACTTCAGGGGGATTATGACTGAATTCATTCCTTTAGAAGATGGTTGTGGAAGAACTTGTATGATAATTGTTAACCTTCATTTGTAACCTTCGAAATAGACCAACAGAAGATGATCCATCAGAAGAAGGGTTCATCGGAAGGTACCATCAGAAGAAGAGCCTTTGGAATCTGATTTGATGATTTTGAGTCGCATTTATAGACTTGTTTTACTCGCGTTTTATGCGTTTATTTGTCACTTTGGTGGTTAATATTGCATAATTCACTTATTTTAGTCTATGATCCTTCTCAGTGTCAAATCTCTATTATTTTATCATTTTGAGCATAAATGATTGTAATTATAGGTTTTATCTCGGCTGATGTGGTTTTGTTTTGTAATTTCAGGAAAAACACATATCTGCAGCTATCGATACCATCGACATATGTCAATACTATCGAAACAGCCACAGGAAGGTAGTCGCAAGGAGCAGTGCAGAGTCGATACCATCGACTGGGAAGTTGATGGTAGCGAATTACCTTCAGGTTGCCAGCGACCAGCCAGTCGATACTATCGACCCCAAAGTTGATACTATCGACACGTGTAGCTTCAACGACGGAAAAGGGATAAAATCGACGCTAAAGGAAGTCGATACCATCGACCCACGTCGATGGTATCGAGCTAGCATCAGGCGCAACGACAGAAAAGAAAGAAGGCTTCCCGATATCGAGAGGGGTCGATACCATCGACCAAAGTCGATGGTATCGACGTCGTAAGATTAAAGCTTGTTTTAGATCGACTCTAATCCAATGGTTGTGATATTTTTGCAACCTAACTCGGTGATTATACCTAATGACGGCGACAAAGAGCAGGGTATCACGTCATTAGCCGTTGCACACGTCTCAAGAAGGTGTGGAGAGAAGAATGGAGCCCAGAAGCACGCCCCGACCATTCCGGAAGCCGAAGAAGACGTTCTCCACCGCCCGAAAGGCTGTAGATCGTGCACTCTACGTCGAGGAATGATTGGATCTTCTCCGTTCAGGGGTTTCATTACTTTATCCACGTTTTCATCCATGTTTCCCTGTTCTTCAACCATGTCTTGCTCTGAGATGAACATGCGGGGCTAATCCCCTTTATCTTTAGGACCGAGAGTAGCCCGGGGAAGAATTGTATGACATTTTTATCATAGTAATACATAATTTGTCTCTTAAATCCGTGGTATGATTTCGTTTTCTCAATTATATTGTTATGCTTGATCACCATAATGATAATCTAATGCCTTTAATTACTTTGAAAGAAGAATTAACAGTTGAAAAGAGACGAAATTCACATTAATTAACAAATCCCTTGAACAAGGTGATGTACGGTTAATGGTGGAAACCCAGAGGTCGATTCTAATGCGCCTAGTTTAGGGTATAGGTTACTACGGCGGTGGAACCGACCTAGACTTAGGTAGTGAATTGTACCACAACAGTGGACAATTCTGACTACAGGCCACTACCCGGATTGAGAGATGAACCTGAGTAACTATATGGAAATTCATACAATGAAAACCCACGGTGAAACCACAATCCTAAAGATCTCCACTTGAATTGATTAAACTAAACACTTAATCGATTGCTTTGTTTTATTTTATTCTCTTTTATTTCACAACAACTCTCATAACCTTTTTATTGGTCTAGCTGATTGCGAGTAGTTAGTTGTAGTCTACCGATAATTTAGTGTCCCTGAGTTCGACTTGGGCCTCACAAGGGCCTATACTACATTGACGCGTGCACTTGCGTTATACACACTATAAAAACATGTCAAGTTTTTGGTGTTGTTGCCGGGGACACGACAATTGTCGGCACTACGAGTGCTGCAAGCGACCACTGTAGGCCACTTTTTTTATTTATTATTTTAATATCATTTTTGAAATTCATAATTCATCTTTCAAATTTAGAAATCATTTAGCACGATACTGACCCTAAATTATTATTTTGCATGTACTAGTGCATGGTGAGGATGTGTAGCACAGACTACACGCAGCTATCACCAAAGGTTCCACTACCGGGACCAGACGACGAGGAAAACAACATTCAAAACCGACCTGAAGATATAGATTCAGACTCTAAACCAGAAGCTATGGCTGAGGAACAAACAATATGGGAGAAGATAAAGGCGTCTTCTGCATCTGCATCTAAGGGGTCGATCAAGAGGCAGGCTATCAACATTCCTAACTATAAGATCGATCCAGGCCTAATAAATTTGGTCAAATCAAATGCATTTCACGGGCTCAAAAATGAAGACCCGGTGACTCACATTAGCCAGTTCGTGGAGAACTATGACATGATCAAGATAGATAGATTTCCACAGGAGACATTATACTTGAAGCTGTTCCCCAGCTCTCTGGTGGGAAATGCATGAGAATGGCTACATAATCTTGATGATGAGTATGTGGAATCGTGGGATCATATGGTCGAGGTGTTCTTCGAGAGATTCTTTCCACTCGAGAAGACCAACGATCTGGTACGTAAGATCCATAACTTCAGTCAAAAGGCCGGGGAGACTTACTCTAAGATTTGGGAGTGTTTTCAGATCATGCTAAGGAGGTGCCCACATCATGGGCTTGACAAGGAGAAACAAGTTAAAATCTTCTATTTTGCTCTTTCCGAGCATGATAGAAGTAACTTAGATTCCGTAGCTTCAGGATTCTCCTTAAACAACACATGCACAAGGTGTTGGGAAATTTTGAAGAACATGGCTAAGAAGCAATCTTGGGGCGACAGAGATGTCGTAGAGAATGTTCGGACTGTAGGTGTGTCAAAGGCCATCAAAGAGCTAACTGAGAAGATGGACCTTCTCGCCAAGAAACTACTTGCAAAAGAAGATACAAAATTCGAGGATGAAGCTCAAGTGAAATTTATGCGCCAATAACAGGGGTACAGAAACAACGACTACTCATGGAGGAAAGATAAGAAATTCTCCTGGAAGGACCTGAATAATTTCTTACAAGACCCTGATGCAAAACCCAACCAGCGATAAGGATAAGAGCAATGAGTTGCTCAACCAAGTGATCAAGCAGAATCAAAAACTAATGAGCACGTTTGGTCAGCAGATTAAGCAACAAGGGGAATTTATGAATCAATTCGGGCAGACCCTACAAAGCCATGGGGCTCAGATGAGGACGATACAAACATCTTTGGCGCAGATGGCAGCTGAAATAGAAAATTTGAAGAAGCCAGCGCAGTAAGGCTTTCCAGGTAATACAAACATTCCAGGAGGAAACCAACAAGCTAAGGCAATTTTTCTATGGAGCGGTAAGAAGATTTTAAACCCCAGGGTCGATGATCCGGGCACACCCCAACCAGAAACTACAGGTGAGGCCATTGAGGAGGTTCCAATTCCAATCACCGAGCCGATAGAGGATGTGGTGGAGAATGTCACATCAGAACCAGTTGCTGAGGAGGAGACACAAAAGAGGATGCCATATGTACCGCCACATCAAAGGGCACAGACTGTCCCGATCCCATATCCCAATAGCATGAAAGCCAAGAAAGTGGACGCTCAGTTCAAGAAGTTTCTAGATAGCTTTAGAAATCTTTCTGTCAATATTCCATTATTGGAGGCAATAGAGCAGATTGCCTCTTATGGCAAGCATCTGAAAGACTTAATCACAAAGAAGAGGAAAATCTCAGATATCGAGGTGGTGGTTCTTAAGGAAAAAGTGAGTGCTTTCATTATGGGCACACTGCCACCTAAAAGGCAGGATCCGGGCTGCTTCAACATTTCATGCTACATTGGTAAAGTGAAATTCGGCGAAGCACCGTGTGATTCCGGGGCAAGTATAAATCCGATGCCTCTCTCTACGTTCAAAAAGTTGGGACTGAAAGAATCAAGGCCAAGCAATATGACAATTCAGTTAGCGGATAATTCAGTGGTGAAGCCATATGATATTTGTGATGAAGTTTTGGTTAAAGTCGATCGGTTTGTGTTTCCAGCAGACTTTGTAGTAATGGAAATGCAAGATGAACAAGGTAACGAGCTACTCCTGGGAAGACCCTTCTAAGCCACTGAAGATATGATACTGGAGATGGGAAGAGGCCGTTTGACCTTCGGTATTGCTAATGATCGGTTTGAAATGGTCATGCCCTCAAGCACAACACAATCTAAAGCAAAGGAGCAATGCCGCATGGTGAAACACTTTGATCAGAATATTTCTATTTGTCTAGGGAAGCCATTTCTAGATATGGCTCATGTAATGACTGAAGTGGAGAAGGGTACATTGGCTGTAGATATCATGGAACAAACCAAAGTCGTTTCTCTTACCAAGGTTGTGGGTTTTCCCAGTGATGAAGAGGAGGGCATCCCTCCTTCTACTAAAGATGAGGCCATAGAAAGTTCTATCTTCAATGCATATCCAGAATTACCTCTTGAAGCCTGCCTAGTAAATATAATGCATGACTGGATGAGAAGCATGTCACTACAAGAGTGTGTCAAGATGCTTCAGGTGCTTCTGTGCTTTTATGCTAGGTACTATGAAGATCTTGGAGAACTTCCACCACCGCTTCAGTCATCCTTGATCGTTCCGCCAGAGTTAGAATTGAAGCCACTGCCGCCTCACTTGAAATATGCATTTCTAGCCGAGGGTGAAAAGCTACCAGTGATTATCTCGGCATATCTGAGTGTCGAGGAGGAGGACCAACTGCTGATCGTGCTGAAGAACCACCGAGGTGCATTCGGGCGGTCAGTTGCGGACATCAAGGGGATCTCCCCTACACTGTGCCAACACAAGATCTGGCTCGAGGAGGGAGCCAAACCTGTAATTCAGCCACAACACCAACTAAATCCAAGCATGATGGAGGTAGTCAAGAAGGAGGTGATCAAGATCCTTTCTGCAGGTATCATCTATGCTATATCTGACTCTACGTGGGTGAGTCCCACACAGGTAGTCCCTAAAAAGGGGGGAATTACTGTTACTCATAATCTGTTGAATGATCCGGTCACAACCCGCTTGGTAACTGGGTGGCGTGTGTGTATAGATTACCATAGATTGAACTCTACTACGTTGAAGGATCATTTTCTGCTTCCATTTATTGATCAGATTTTAGAGCGATTAGCAGGTCGATCCCATTTTTGTTTTCTCGCTGGTTATTCGGGCTATTATCAAATCTCCATTGATCCTAAGGACCAAGAGAAGTCCACCTTCACTTGTCCTTATGGAACATTTGCATACTGCCGTATGCCCTTTGGTTTGTGTAATGCACCAGCAACCTTTCAGCGTTGCATGCTTGCCATTTTCTCCGATATGGTTGAGCACTGTTTGGAAGTTTTTATGGACGATTTCTCCATCTATGGTGCGTCTTTCGATGAATGCTTATACAATTTGGATAAGGTTTTGCAACGATGTGAGGACACACACTTAGTTATCAATTGGGAGAAATGTCATATGATGGTTAGTGAAGGGATCGTGCTTGGACATAAAGTGTCTAGCAAGGGGTTGGAGGTAAACCCGATGAAGATTGAAGTTATTTCCAAATTACCCCCACCGAAATCGATTAAAGGGGTACGGAGTTTTCTAGGTCACGCCGATTTTTATCGCCTCTTTATAAAAGATTTCTCAAAAATTTCTAAACCATTATCTGAGCTGTTGGAGAAAGATGCAGTCTTTGATTTTAATGAAAAATGTTTGCATGCATTTAATGTGCTTAAAGAGAAATTAATTTCTGCACTAGTTGTGCAAACACCGGACTGGACAAAGTCGTTTGAACTGATGTGTGATGCATAGGATTTCGCAGTAGGGGCAGTTTTAGGACAACGTGTGGACAACAAACCCGTTGTGATTTTCTATGCGTCCAAAACTTTAAACGAAGCACAACTCAATTAAACGACCACTAAAAAAGAGCTTCTTGCCGTTGTTTTTGCTTTTGAAAAATTTCGGCAATATCTTGTAGGATCTAAAGTCATGGTATGGACGGACCACGCCACCATAAAGTACTTGATGGAAAAGAAAGATGCCAAACCTAGACTGATTAGGTGGATCTTACTATTACAAGAATTTGATATTGAAATTAAAGACAAGGCGGGAATAGAAAATGTGGTTGCGGACCATTTGTCTAGGTTGGAAAGGGTAGTTGAGAAGGACATTCATATACCCATCACCGAGACGTTCCCTGATGAGAAACTTCTATCTGTTAAATCTAAAGATCCATGGTTCTCTTATATTGTTAATTATCTTGCCTGCAAAATTATCCCGGATGATTGGACATATCAAGAGAAAAAGAAAATTTTCCATTCTTTGCGATATAATTTCTGGGATGACCCCATTCTGTTGAAGCAATGCAGGGATGGCGTGTTGCGTAGGTGCATACTGAAGGTTGAGTATGAGCACATACTTCATCATTGTCATACTTTTCCAACGAGTGGCCATCATGCAAGTTCCAGAACCGCGGCCAAGGTACTTGAGAGTAGCATGTACTGGCCTACATTGTTCCAGGACACATGATTATGTGCGGTGATGCGACTCCTGCCAACGAGCATGTAACATTTCAAAGCGACATGAGATGCCCCTCAATGTATTTCAAGATGTTGAGGTGTTTGATTTGTGGGGTATTGATTTCATGGGACCCTTTGTGTCCTCAAACTCTAACTTGTACATTTTATTAGCTATTGACTATGTTTCGAAGTGGGTAGAAGCAATACCCACTAGGACTAATGATGATGTTGTAGTGTGCAGGTTTGTCAAGGACTATATTTTCTGCATATTTGGCGTACTAAGGATGATTATCAGTGATGGAGGTACCCATTTCAGAAATCAGAAGTTCGCTGCAATGTTGAGAAAGTACGGGGTGAAGCACAACATTGGTACCCCATACCATCCACAGACACAGGGGCAAGTCGAAGTCTCCAATAGAGAGATTAAGAAAATATTGGAGCGCACAGTGGCTTCAACATGGAAGAACTGGAGTACTCTGCTACCGAACGCTTTATGGGCATACAAGACGACATATAAGACACCTATAGGCACTATGCCTTTTAGGTTGGCTTATGGGCGGGCTTGCCATTTGCCGGTGGAATTGGAGCATAGGGCGCACTGGGTGCTAAGGAAGCTGAATTTGAACTATGATGAAGTAGGAAAGAAACGCTTGTTAGAGCTAAATGAACTCGACGAGCTAAGGATGAATGCATATGAAAGCTCGCGGATTTACAAGGAGCGAACAAAGTTGATTCACGATCGACACATTCAGATGTGTGTCTTCAAGAAGGGAGATTGTGTGCTCTTATTCAACTCAAGGTTGAAGATACATCCCGGAAATTGAAATCCCGATGGAGTGGACCTTTCACTGTAGAGAAGGTCAGGCCACATGGAGCAATCATGGTGCATGATGGCGAGACAACATTTTTGGTTAATGGACAACGATTGAAGTTATACTTCGGTGAGGATTACACGAGGAAAGTGCATGAGGTCAAACTCATTGCACTTATGGATGCATGAGGAGCTTGATTTTATCTAGCCTAAGACGTTAAATAAGGGCGCTTGTTGGGAGGCAACCCAACCATTGGTAGTTTCGTTTAGTTTCTTTCACATTTGTAAGTTAGTTTGGTTTAATTTTGTTTTTAGTGTAAAAATGATACCTTGATCGTTTGTTCAGTGTGTAGGTCTGAGGCAGGGTCGATACCATCGACCATTGTGTTGATGGTATCGACATGGGTACAGTTAGACGACTACAAAAAAATTTCTGAGTCGATACCATCGATGGCCTCGTCGATGGTATTGACCTACCATCAGTAGCGCTGAAGAAATTGCCAGAACGGGGTCGATAGTATCGACATGGCTGTCGATACTCGTGAGACCCCTGAAGATATTCAGACGAAATTTGTCTCAGTGAAGTCGATACCATCGACGGGCCTGTTGATGGTATAAACCCGGTTCAGGCAGAAAGCGGTGGCCGAGCCTCGCGAGGGTGTTTGCCCTAAGAAGAGTCGATACTATAGACTTGCATTGATGGTATCGACGCGACATGTCACATATCCGCGAGAGGGAATCAACGGCGATCGCTACGTCAAGAGAGTCGATCCGCATGATGGGTCGATACCACCGATGCCCATCGATGGTATCGACGCATCATCAATCCAGGCCCCCACAATCAGGCTATCGACAACTGTCGATGCTAGCGGAAGACCAGATTGTGCTATAGGTGTCGATACCATCGACCCACGTCGATGGTATCGACGGTTGCACAGCAGCGACATACAACTTCATACGCCGATATTCAGGATACAACGAACCAGATGTTAGATAACCAGTGGGCCATTTTTGAGAATGAGCGCCTCCTCCTTGAGAACCAACAAAACATCCACGACAGGTTGCACAGGATGGAGATGCAGTAGCAACCCTTCTATGACAATTACTGGAGCCAAAATTATTTTGGGGGATATCCACAACCTCCACCAATGCCCCAGTACGATTTGAGCTTCCAGAGGCAGTACCCATCCTGGGACCCCATGGTTCCTCAGTACCCGCCTCCTCCTGCAGAATGATCGGTATCACTATTCCACCTTTTAAGGTTGTTTTTGACTATGAGGCCATAGTCAAATTCAAGCTTGGGGGGTAAGTTGGAACAGTTTCTATCCTTTAGTTTTTAGTTTTTAGTTTTTATTGCTTTGTGTTTTGTCATTTATTTCTCTTAGTTATCTCATTGTTCATAGGATCCACACTCTATCTAGTGTAATTGTGGATGTCTAATGTCATGTGTCATCTCGTTGCTTCTACATGTAAATTAGAGGTAAATTTGAACATTTTTAGTGCTTTTGCAAGCTTGGGTTGTTTAACTTTGAGCACATAACTTAAGGAAATAATTGGGTTTGTCAACTCTAAAATAGGAAATCACAACTGTACATTCCTATGATTCATGAAAAGTGGACGGAACTGGTTGTTTGAGCCTAAACTGACCAAATGATAATGAGACCTTAATTTGAAATAAGAGAGAGAAACCTCTTAATTACTACATAGGTCAGTAAGGAGGGACACATAATATTTTTCCAAAGATTCAGTCAATTAATCTTGTGATCTATCCACCACTTTATTTTCATATTCCACCATAAGAACTGGAAGCACCTTACGGTTTTCATCTCTTTGATTGCATCCCATGTAGATAGGTCTTGCATTGCAACTATTTTAACATATTTTTGCATAAAAAAAGATAGAATAGCTATACATGCACATTATCCTTAGGTGTGTGTCATTTAGTTGCATAACTATCATTTTGTAGCTGCATTCACATCTTTTGTGCATATAGTACATTATGTATCTTATGTCTTCTGAACATAAAAGGTGATGAACTTGTTCCATACCTTCTAAATGCTTCAAATGTATAAGTTATGCAGCAATAAGTGAGCCCGACATATGATTCATGGTCATCTATGAAAATTTGTCGCTTCAAATTAAAAAAAATGAAAATTGAAAAAAAAAAGTTTTGAAAAAAAAGAAGAAAAAAAATATTGAGAGGTAAGTAGGAATGAGAGGGAGAAAGGAACCTGTTCTCACTTGCATACTAAGAAGAATAAGCACATGGTGTAGTTTTTTAGATATTCCATCTCACCTTGAGATGGAATGAAAGTGCATGCATCATTCCACCCAAATGTAGGCATTACGACATTTTCACTTGCGTATGCATCATTTAGGTCATTATGGTTTTTGTGCATTTTAAAACCGTATAATGCTTCCATTTCTTCCGCAAGCCACCCATTCCATCCACCCGTTGCTCGAATTGGTAGGCCACTGTGATTTTCTCCTCACTTGTTAATACCAGGAGAGTTGCTTCCATGTAGATGGTAGTTAGGGTGAGCAACGTAGATAGGAGATCACAAGATGCACCGAGTCTGGATTGGAGGAGTTTATTATGTTAACTGCCTTATATGATAGTGTTCATCAATTTTGAGGTAGATATCTTTTATGGATGATTATTGTCGCCTTTAGGGTAATTATCATTCTGTGGTTAGTGAGGGCCGGAATGTGAATGTCTGGTGGGGATCATATGGTGCAGTATGTTGTGATAATCTATTCTTTAGTTGACCCTCGCAATTCTATTCTAGAGTTTTGTTGCTCGAGGACAAGCAATGTTCAAGCTTAGGGGAGTTTGATACGATGATTTTGAGTCACATTTATAGACTTATTTTACTCGCGTTTTATGTGTTTATTTGTCACTTTGGTGGTTAATATTACATAATTCACTTATTTTAGTCTATGATCCTTCTCAGTGTCAAATCTCTCTTATTTTATCGTTTTGAGCATAAATGATTATAATTATAGGTTTTATTTCGGTTGATGTGGTTTTGTTTTGTAATTTCAAGAAAAACACATATTTGCAGCTGTCGATACCATCGACATATGTCGATACTATCGACACAGCCACAGGCAGGCAGCCGCAAGGAATAGCGCCGAGTTGATACCATCGACTGGGAAGTCGATGGTAGCGACTTACCATCAGGTTGCCAGCGACCAGCCAGTCGATACTATCGACCCCAAAGTCAATACTATTGACACATGTAGCTTCAGCGATGGAAAAGGGATAAAACCAACGCTAAAGAAAGTCGATACCATCGACCCGCGTCGATGGTATCGAGCCAGCATCAGGCACAACGACAGAAAAGAAAGAAGGCTAGCCGATATCATGAGGGGTCGATACCATCGATCCACATCGATGGTATCGACGCCGTCAGATTAAAGTTTGTTTCAGATCGACTCTAATCCAATGGTTGTGATATTGTTGCAACCTAACTCAATGATTATACCTAATGACGGCAGCTAAGAGTAGGGTATCACGTCATTAGCTGTTGCACACATCTCGAGAAGGTGCGGAGAGAAGAACGGAGCCCAGAAGCACGCCTCGACCGTTCCGGAAGCCGAAGAAGACGTTCTCCACCGCCGAAAGGCTGTAGATCGCGCACTCTACGCCGAGGAACGATTGGATCTTCTCCGTTCAAGGGTTTCATTACTTTATCCATGTTTTCATCCATATTTCCCCTTTCTTCAACCATGTCTTGCTCTGAGATGAACATGCGGGGCTAATCCCCTTTATCTTTAGGACCGGGAGTAGCCCGGGGAAGCATTGTATGACATTTTTATCATAGTAATTCATATTTTATCTCTTAAATCCGTGGTATGATTTCATTTTCTCAATTATATTGTTATGCTTGATCACCATAATGATAATCTAATGCCTTTAATTACTTTGAAAGAATAATTAACAGTTGAAAAGAAACAAAATTCACATTAATTAACAAATCCCTTGAACAAGGTGATGTACGGTTAATGGTGGAAACCCAGAGGTCGATTCTAATGCACCTAGTTTAGGGTATAGGTTACTATGACAGTGGAACCGACCTAGACTTAGGTAGTGAATTGTACCATGACAGTGGACAATTCTGACTACAGGCCACTACCCAGATTGAGAGATGAACCTGAGTAACTATATGGAAATTCATACAATGAAAACCCACGGTGAAACTACAATCCTAAAGATCTCCACTTGAATTGATTAAATTAAACACTTAATCGATTGCTTTGTTTTATTTTATTGTCTTTTATTTCACAACAACTCTCATAACCTTTTTATTGGTCTAGCTGATTGTGAGTAGTTAGTAGTAGTCTACCGATAATTTAGTGTCCCTGAGTTTGACTCGGGCCTCATAAGGGCCTATACTACATTGATGCGTGCATTTGTGTTATACACACGGTAAAACATGTCAGAATCATCCTTTAGTTGGTGCCACTAGAAGGCACCACTCAAAGATGATCTTTAGTTGTCTTCTGAAGGAAAATGAGTCGATGGAGCATTGACGTGACTTCTAGAAAAAGGTGGGGATGAATTAAATTGAATTCATAGGAATTTGACCAAATTCGTTGTGCTAAATTAGAGAATTGTTGTTTCCTTAAGTTCAGTTCCTGCATGTCCCAAAATTGGCTACTTGAGCAACTTTATCTTCAAAATTTAGTAAATTACAAAAAGACAAGTATCTAGAGTTGTTTGGAACATATTAAGGTTATTTCGGTACAAAAATATAGATAAATACTTAGCATAAATGCCTAAATTTGAATTTTATCAACCACCCTAAGCTTAAACCTTGCTTGTCCTCAAGCAAGACTATGCTCTAAGAACAAAAAGATAACATACAAATTAAGCTTGGAAATAAATGCTAAGGTTAAGAAAAACAATTAAAAACATAAATTTTCCTGATCCATGTTATTTCAAAACAAACCTCCACCATACGAGCATAGCATGCTAAAGTATGGTAAAAAAGAATCCATGCAAGTTAACAGAATTTGTTACAAGTTGCAAATACTCAGTAGGGTTTGACCCATAATATTTGATCATCAAAGCATTGTCACAGAGGTAATCTGGTGGGTGATGAAGGCATGTAAAAAGTTGTCATCATTTATTCATTTATACCAGTCAGGAACAATGTGCCTCCCACTTATTCAAATTCTAAGAAGAAAGAAAAGACTTTATTGACTTCTAAGGATCATGTTGGTCAATGTAATGAGTAATAGTCTTTGTAGTCTGAGCATGTTGGCCATAAGTAGTGAGACAAACTCCTCGTACTACACTAAAACTAACCCTACTACTGGGATGATCTCATGGGTCTCCTAGGGTTTCCTAAGGACCCTCTAATAAGTTTTTAGGATGGCACTACCACACACGACATACCCGCATTTAGGAGCATAGTCATACACCCATTGGGCACCATCCTCAACTCTCTTGAAAGAGATAATAAATGCTCATATTTTTGCACACTTAGGCTTTTATGCTCTGCATTCTAATTTATAGGCTTGGGTGAAAATATTTTAAATATTTTGGGATTTTTGGGCAGCCAAGCCTCTTTTTTGCATGTTTTTAGTTATTATCTTTTTGACTCAATACTTGGTGAGAGGGAGTGCTAACCGTCAAAGGAAAACAATCCTACTTGATTATAGATCAAAGTAATCATTACTTTCTTGATAATTGTGTGAAAAAACAATAATTGTGATTCGAGGATCCTTAGAATAGAGGCAAGTCCGTGAATAACATGACTTGATGTTTTGATCATACTCGATCTCTTTCCAACAGTCCTAAAATGTGGGTTTTTCATTCACAACATATATCAAGAGAACAACATTTTAAACTCTGAAAAAGGCACATAAGCTTAGGTTGATTACTAAACTTAAGGAATGAGTCAATGAGCTACCTAAGTGATAGATCAAATAGTTTCAGATGAAAATTGGGCAGTGATGCATAAAGATAAGCATTTAGCTATTGTATTCATGCGGTAGCCTAAATAGAAAAAAAGGTTACAAACTTAAAAAATTTCTCATCCTCAAGAAAATCTTAAACTATGGATGGTAGGGGAAACGACTATTGCGGGTAACCGTAGTTGTAGAAAGCATTCAACATGGATTTGAGTTCTTCATTACTACCTGATGATCGCTCGTAGTTGGGGTCCATCTAGGGCTGGTGTTGGAATGACCAAAAAAAGTCCTAGGGTGACTGATGCTACTGCTGGGAGGTTGGAGGTGGTGGTGGCGGGAAAACTATCTCCAACCTTCATCTGAGGTACTGGACATCCCACTCTAGTAAATCAAAATGATGCCTCGAATCTACCTGGAAGCTGATAGGTATTTTCTATACGCTTAAAACGCATGTATACGCTATCGTAGTAATATATGCCTATGACGCCCGGATGTCGAACATAAGGAAACATTAATTCAGAAACTAATACTAACTGTAGTACGATCAACTTTGGCCAAAGAAAACTTGAGTGATTGGTTTGGTTATCTAAGCAGGAAAGCAATCTAAATTATAGTTTTTTTTCTTAGTCTTAGTGAATTCCTTAGGATATTGGTTTCACCACAGTTAACATTGCATTTTAATCCTAGTATAGTAATAAAAATCTTTCCTAACCTTAGATTAAGAGCATGTAACGAGAATTACCCACTCTCATGGCATAATTCACTACCTAATCTAATACCAATCCCATGATAGTAACAATTGTGTTATTAGATTGGTGCTTTAGTGAATGCTCTGGGTAAGTTCCTCACATTGCTAAACCACCTTTCCCAAAGGGTTTTATGAAACATGTATCTCTATGAAGTTCTGACTACTAATTTTTTTTTTCAAGTAATTAACAGTCCAAGTACTATCTATGGTGATCAAGCACAAATAGTTCATTCATTCTCATAGAAATAAATCTAGAATTTAAGAGAAATTGATGAATTAATGAATAAGAGTCAAATACATTGCATAACCAGGCGACTCTCTGGTCCTAAGGAATGTGGGGATTAGCCCCTCAGGGTTTCCATAGTCAAAGACATCAAAGGAGAAAGAAAAAACATGGGGAAGTTGAAGAACCCCTGAAGTGGACAGTTCAAATGACCCCTTCTCACGAACATGCAGATTTGCAACCTTCCGACTGCAATTCCTTTTTTTTTTATCAATCCGACTGCAATTCTATTCGTTAGAAGTGCCTGGATCGTTTGGAATGTGGCCTTCTTATTCGTTATCTCCTCCTCTTGCTCTCTATGATCATACAATGGAAAAAGGACGTGATAATTAGGTCTGGCCACAACTCCCCTTAGTCATAGGCATGACTTTGGGCAAGTTAAAACAATAATCATCAGATTCTACCAAGCCTTCAGATCTGCATGATCCTAATCCATCAATACTACTGACTGGATGTCGGTACTATCGAATCCTCTAAATTTGTGGCTAGTTGTCAAGTTGTTGGTACTATCAACAGTTCGCCTGTAGGTACTGAGTTGCATCGATAACTTTTTGACAAAATGATGTAACATTGTGAGTAGTATCGACAGTCTCGTCAGTACTACTGAGTCTTTTCGATTCATTTTCTCTCTAATACTGAGAAAATTTTGGTACCACCGACTCCAAAGTTTGTAGTATGAGTTGTGTAGATTCTCATATCCTCTTGAAATGCATAAGATTCGAATATAAGATTTAGAAAATTACTAAATAACTTGGACATTAAAATTATGCATATTTGATGCAAATGAGTATCACGAGCTAATAAAGTAAATCATGCACAATCAATACGAGATTTTATTACAAAGTGCACAAACATTAGTACAATCAGCCTATGAAAATGACATATAAACAATGCATCAAAATCCCCCTAAGCTCAAATGTTACTTGTCCTTAAAGCAACACACTCTCAGATCTATTTGAGACAAGTGAGCAAAAGGATAGAATAATATAAGTATCAATTATCAACTATCCCCACTTGGTGGTCCCAAACCGACTCTCATTAATCACTGAACAATTAACTGCTCTTTAGTGACCAAAAAATCCATAAAAGATATCTACCCTTAAATCAATGAACACTATCAAAAGAGTAGTCAACATCATACTCAGTCAGGCATTTTCTTAGTGCATTATGTGATTCCCTAATGTACATTGCTCTTCCTAACTACCAATATACTTGGAAGCAGTTATCCATATGAACATTAATGAGGAGAAAAATCATATAAGGGACCTACCAATAAGAGCAATGGATGGTATGAAATGGATGGCAGCTGAAGAATCACAAGTACATCCAAATCATTTATGCAGAACTAAACATGATGAACATATATGGTGAAAAGAATAAAAAAATGAATGAGTCCTAGTGCCTACTTCTTTTCTAAATAAAATTATGTATGAATCAAGCAATCTCATCAACTAAATGAGAATGAAGGAAGAAAGCAAAAGAATGCATCATATGAATTTTTTCATCTCTTTAAGAAGACTTAAGGGCATACCTTTCTCCCTCATAGCTTTGAAACATTAACAACTTTTTCCTTCATTTATTAGCCCATGATTTTAGCATGATTGACATTATGCTTGGGCTTTTACTACATATCATTCTTTTTTTAAGGTGTGGTATATCCCTACACTCAATTTTATAAAAAGAGACTAATATCCACATGATAAACAAAAATGAATGCTATGGAATGCATGTAATCTATATGAAATTGTTTGTTCAACTAAAATGGTATGGACACAAATTGTTGATTTATACATGTGTTTTTTTTTTCTTTGAATGCGATAAAAGCAAGCTAACTATCATGTAACCTATTATGCCATGCAAACAAGAGAAAATAAATTTGGAGTACTTTTCATCTTAAGGTGGTGATTCAATAATGGTTGAAGGATGGGTGGAATCACACAATTAAGAGACAAAGCCTTTCCTAAAAGTACGATATGTCCCTCTCTAATGACATGTGACAGGGTAACCTTAGGATTTGTTTCTTAGATTTCAATTTAAGGTCTTGTTAACTATTTGATCAAATTAAGCTCAAACCCCAACTTCATCCACATGCCAATATCTAAGACATCCATTCATATTAAATTTCCTTAAGATGTCTAACCCAAACACTTCCTCTAAGAGGTGCAACTCAAGAAAATTTACAACTAAGCCAAAATTTTCATTTAATTAATTTACATTGCACACAACTGAGAGCATATGACATGACCATGAATTAAGCTCCATGATTACACTATATACATGTGGATCCTACAACTTGAAAAGATAAAACTAAAAGAAAAAACAAATAAAAACTAAAGAAAATAAAGCTAAAGATAGAAATTGTTCCATCTACCCCTAAGCTTGAACTTGATTATGACCACATAATCAAAATTCTAACTTTAGAGGTGGATTAGTGGTACCATAACACATGGGTGGTGGTGGTGGTGGGTGGGGCATGGTGGGATCATATGGTGGAAAAATCCCATGAAAACCTGACTGCTATGGTGGCATGGGTGGAGGTTGTGGATATCCGCCAAAATATCCATGGCTCCAGTAATGATCAAAGAATGGTTGCTGGTACCCCTCCATCCACTATAGGTGCATATGCATGTTCTCTTGGTTGGCCAAGAAAAGCTGCTCATTCTGGAAAATCACCTCCTGTTTTTCATACAACCATCCCTGGATGTACCAGGGTCTCTGTGCTATTGCTTCCCCTACTAGATCTCCTGCAACATCCCGTACATGCCTGCCAACAAATACGGGTCATCCTCTTGGGCGGGTGGTGGAGCGAAAGAAATGGAAGCTATGAAGTGTCATGGATCATTGCAAGGAACCTGCCTCCTTGTCACAGGGATGATAGGCTTTGCTTCCTCCTCCTCTTCAGCTTGCTCCTCTCTAGCTTGTTCCTACTACTGGGCATTGTCATCTTCTTCCTCCTCCTAGGATGAGCTATCCACGGGCCACCGTAGGAGGTGGATCTCCTACAGGTAAAAGATGGTGTGTGGCTGTAGCCTTTCCTTGCAGTGGGTCCCCACTATACAACAAACATATACACCACTCAGGCACGTGTTGACGAGGTCAGATCTCTTAAAGTGCTTGAGATCTAACTTTGTTTCTAGCTTCAATGATTTGGTGGCAGAGAGGTCAAGGTGTAGATGGAGAGTAATGGCCATGATCAACCCTCCAAAATGAATTGGGGATTTCCTCTACACCCATCACTTTACTCCCATCACATGCTAAAGGAAGAAAGCTCCAAAGTTCAAACTTCATGTTCTCATGTCCAACATCTTGTAGAGGAAGTAAAGATCGACCCTCTGAAACTTCCCTTGTCCTTAGATTGACTTTGCTAGAAGAGTGTTGGTAAAGAGGTGGTGGAGCATACAAGAAAAGGATGGTCGACATCTGTCAAAGAGTTGTTGTTCCAGCTGATGTACTAGCCTTCTGGCAATCCAAAAAATAGCTCCCATGCCACCTCAAAGTTCAAGTTGTTGGGGTAGAAGCGGTCACCTTCGCATGGCCATCTATAGACGGCATTGAACTACTACAACATCATTGTAAAGTCAGTGTTGTAGAGACATAAATGGATTTTGCCCGTCCCCCAACCATCCCCATGCTCAAGGATGATGAAAACCTCCAGGGATGCTATGATCTCATAGATGAGGTCGAGGTATGTAGGCCAGTCATTGAAGAAGGGGTTGTCACCCACCAACCACTGACGCTCGCAGACCTTATGCATATTGTCAATGAAGCCAATGGAGACGAGGAAGGCACGATCTCCATACATAGTAGCATGAATCTCCCACTTTTGCAACTCTTCATACACTTCTTGATGTCAACATTGGGATGGGCTATCCAACTTGGTTTAGGAACCAAGTTAGGAACCCCACCGATGCAGACGCCTCCTGCCTTGAAGACATCTTTCTTGGATGAAGGATATTAGAGAGAGTAGACTTTGGTGTAGCCTATGGCTGCTCAGAGATGCTAAAAAATGATTGCTTGAGGGAAGAGAAGAGAAGGTGTAAAGAAAATGGATTCACATCCCCTCCCTTTTATAGATGCACCCGATAATGTACGATCCCATTGATAATATTGATGTGACATCGGTAGTACTGACTTTTAGATGAGAATTTGTGTGCTCGGTGCTACCGACGGTCACGATGATCAAATTTTAATTGTACAAATCATTGTGTATAGGTAGTACCGAGGGACATCGGTAGTACTGACATGTCCCACAAATCGGTGCTATCGAGCATCAGATGCAGTTGATCTCGATCGCTTGTTGATGCTCTCCACAAATTTCAGACATCAGGTGTCAGTAGTACCGATAGGATGTCGACAGTACCGATGTGTTCAAATTCGTCATTGCTTCTGAGCGGGAGCTTAGTGTCTCAAACTTGGGGCCCATATTTGTGTCGGTACTACTGAAGATGTTTCGGTAGTAGCAAGTCCTTATCAAGTATACGACCCTCTTCTCTATAGAAAGTCAGTGCTACCGACATAGTGGTCAATAGTATCGAGATGTAGCACTAAATTTTCGAAATTACCTATAACCTCTTCGGTAGTACCGAGCTTGAGCTTGGTAGTACCAACTTTGTAGTCAATTGCATCTTTTTTCCCTATAACCTTGTCGATAGTACAGATATTGGACTCGATAGTACCAACTTTTTTAGCCTTCGCACCACACAAAATGCATCAAGGTACATTTTTTATATCAAACTAAGTAAAAATGGAAAATGCAACTACAAACTACAAACTACAAATTTGGAATGCAAAGAACATAAAAGATGGTTGGGTTGCCTCCCAACAAGCACCCTTTGTTTTACATCATAGGCTTGAAGATTCCAAACTCAATGGATTAGTGAAGCTAAAAAAGCTTCAACTCATCCTCCTTCCGCATCACATCTTCCTCAAAGTAATTATTGAAATGATGACCATTGAGAAGGAATAGCTCAACCTCATTGCTAATCTCCACAGCTCCATGGGGGAAGACTTTAATCACCTCAATGGGTCCACTCCATCTAAACCTCAACTTACCAGGATGCACCTTCAAACTAGAATTAAACAAAAGAACCTTTTGTCCTGGAGTGAATATTCTATGCAAAACATGGCAATCATGAAGTTTCTTAGTTCTTTCCTTATAAATTCTTGAGCTCTCATAAGCATCAAACCTAAGCTCATCCAATTCATTCAATTCTAACAATCACTTTTTCCCTACATTGTCTAAATTATAATTAAGTTTCCTTAAAGCCCACTTAGCCTTGTGCTCTAACTCCACTGGTAGATGACAAACCCTCCCATACCTATAGGTATTTTATAGGTGGTCCTATACGCCCATTGAGAAACATTGAGAAACATGCTCTAGTTGGTCATGTTGGTTGAAACTATCTTTTCTAAAATATTCTTGATCTCCCTATTAGACACTTCAACTTGTCTTTGAGTTTGGGGATGATATGGAGTACCTACTCTATGTTTCACCCCATACTCAAAAGTACCCCAAACTTCCTATTGGTGAAATGAGAACCACCATCACTAATCATTAGCCTGGGCACTCCAAACCTACAAAAAATGTGTTCCTTCACAAATCTACATACCACTTGTGCATCATTGGTGTGGGTTGGAATTGCTTACACCCACTTAGATACATAGTCTAGATCATGTAATATATAGAGATTAAAATTTTAAGACACAAAAGGGCCCATGACGTCTATTCCCCATAGGTCCAACACCTCAATTTCCTAAAAAATGTTTTGGGGTATTTCATGTCTCTTTGAAATATGACATGCACGTTGACATGCATCACACTGACTAACATAGTTGTATGCATCTTTAAAAATTTTTGACCAATAAAAACCACATTCTAAGACTTTAGCTGCTATCCTAGAACTAGCATGATGACCTCCAATAGGTAAAGAATGACAGTGTGCCAAAATACTCTGGAATTCACAATCCAATACACACTTCCCTAGAATACCATCCCTACATTGCCTAATCAGAATGGGGTCATCCCATATATAGTACCTCATGGAGTGGAAGAATCTTTTCTTCTCCTGGTACCCTCAATCTCCTAGAAACTCTCCACATGCCAAATAGTTCACAATGTTTGCGAACCATGGGTCTTTGATTCTCATAGCAAAGAGCTGCTCATCAAGGAACTCTTCCACAATAAGTATACTCATATCCTTGTCATCAATCCCTTCAAGCCTAGAAAGATGATCTGCCACCACATTCTTGGTGCTGGCTTTATCCTTGATCTCTATATCAAATTCCTAAAATAAAAAGATCCACCTGATCAACCTAGGCTTGGCATCTTTTTTCTGCATCAAGTATTTGATAGTTGTGTGATCTGTCCAAACCACAACTTTAGCCCCCATCAAATATTGATAAAATTTCTCAAAAAAAAGGCAACCACCAACAAATCCTTTTCAGTTGGTGTATAATTCAATTGGGAATCATTTAAAGTTTTGGACACATAATAGACGACAACAAGGACTTTATCCCATTGTTGGCCTAGAACAACCCCTACTGCATAATCTGATGCATCGCGCATCAACTCAAAAGGTAGACTCCAATCTGGAGCCTAGACAATAGGTGTGGAGACTAGCTTCTCCTTCAACACCTCAAAAGATCCCAAACATTGCTCGTCAAATTTAAAGTCAACATCCTTCTCTAATAATGCAGAGAGCAGTTTAGCAATCTTAGAAAAATCCTTGATAAAGCAGTGCTAAAATCCAATGTGTCCTAAAAAGCTCCATTCCTCTATTGGACACCTTGTGTCCCATGATAATTCCTTCACTCACCATCGTGTGACACTTCTCCTAATTCAGAACAAGGTGAGTGTCCTCGCATCTTTGCAAAAATTTATCTTGATTGTCAAGGAAATCATCAAAGGACTCCCCATACACTAAAAAATCATCCATTAACACTTCCAAACATCACTCTACCATATCATAAAAAATGGCAATCATGCATCGGTGGAAAGTGGCCCGTGCATTGCAAAGACCGAATGGCATACAATGATACACAAATGTTCCATAACAACAAGTGAAGGTCAACTTCTCTTGATCATGTGGCTCGATGGAAATCTAATTGTATCCTAAATAACCGTCAAGGAAATAAAAATGAGAGTGGCTAGTGAGCCTCTCTAAAATATGATTGATGAAAGGGGGAGGAAAATGATCCTTGAGCATTGCGGCCTTCAAGAGTCTATAGTCTATGCAAACACGCCACCCACTCACTAGTCTAGTAGAAATCAACACATCATTAGAATTAGTGGTGACCATTATTCGTCTCTTTTTAGGAACCACATGAGTTGGACTAACCCAGTTTGAATCATAGATAGCATATATAATACATGTAGATACAAATTTCATTACCTCTTTTTTCACTACCTTAGTCATGATGCGCTTGAGTCACCATTGAGGTTGCACTACAACTTTGGCTCCTTCCTCCAATCTAATCTTGTGTTGAAAAAAACTAGGGGAGATCCTCGTTATGTCTGCCACGCACCAACCGAATGTAGCATGATGGTTTGTTAAAACCCCAAGTAGTTTCTTCTCTTCCTGCACGCTTAGTGAAGCTAAAATTTTGATTGGAAGTTTCTCCTCTGTCGCCAAGAAAATGTATTTACAAATGAGGTGACAACGGCTTCAGATCCAACTCTGGGGGACCCAGCAAAGAAGGAACCAATGTTGGTGGGGGTGGTCCCAAATCCTCAAAATATCATGTATAGTAGCATGGCAAGATCTTGAGAAGCTAGACACACTCCTCCAAAGAACATTGTCTAGTATAATCATCTACCAGATTCATGAGGCATGCCTCTAAATACAGCTATGGGTATGCCTAAACAAGTGTGGTAGATGCTACCTCCTCCATTGTTTTTGGGAAAAAGTCCTTTGTTGTATCATCAAGACGTTGAACCGCCTTTATTAAAAATATATCCTTTGTGTTGTCCAAGATGTCTATAGCCACTGTGCCTTTGTTGACTTGCGAAATCGCATGTGCCATCTCAAGAAACAACTTTCCCAAAAACAATGACACATATTCTTGGACCTACTGCAGCATATGGCACTGGGCTTTAGCTTTTGCAGTCTGTGTAGGATCAGGCATTAAGATTTGGAATTTCTCCTCTATGTTGCCCAATCTCAGTCTTCCTCTACCAATCTCTAGAATCATATCAGTTGTGGCTTGGAATGGCCTCCCCAATAATAGCTTGTTTCCTTGCCCATTATGCATCTCAATGACAAGAAAGTCTGTTGGAAATACAAACATGTCCACCTTAACAAGAACATCCTCACAAATACCATAAGGCCTCACCATAGAATTTTCCACCAACTGAATGGTCATATTTCTCTTTTTGGACTCATGTAGACCTAGCTTCTTGAAGGTGGTCAAGGGCATAAGATTGATGCTAGCACCTGAGTCACACAAGGCCTCTCCAAATTTCATCTTCCCAATAAAACAAGATATATTGAAATAGCCTGGGTCCTATCTTTTTAGTGGCAATGTACCCTGAATGAATGCACTGACTTGCTCTTTTAGAACTACCACCTAAGAATCATCTATCCTCCTTTTCTTGTTGATTAGATCTTTTAGATATTTGCCATAGGAAGGGATCTGCTCAATTACATCAATCAAAGGGATATTGACATGTAATTTTTGAACTTGTCTAATTTTCTTTGAAATTGTTGATCAACCTTTGTTGCTTTCAAACTATTACAAAAGGGTACTGACTTTACCACTTTCCTTTGATGAGGTGGGATATATGCCTTTTTTCTTGTTTCCTATCTATCATCAACCTCTTCCTCAACTGTCTTTTTCTCTGCTATAGTATCTGGTTCTACTGTATCAACCATCACTGTTTTGTCTTTAGCACATGTGGTCTCTCCTGCATTTGAACTAGATGGTGTATCATTTAGCAATTTTCTGCCACTACGAAGTAAAATTGCCTTGACCTGTTAATTTCCATAAGGTCTATTGGTATTAGCTAGGAATCCTTGTTGTATTGGATTCTTCAGGGAAGCCATTTACGCTGTTGTTTGAGAAATCTATGTTTCTATATTGTGGATCTGTGCTCCTTGGTTTTGAAGTTCTCTCTGATTCTGGCCGATACACACTTCATTTTTATTGACTAATTTCCCGAGCATCTCTTCAATGCGGTCAATTTTACTTTGACCCCTGTCCTATTTTTGACCACCAACCTATTGTGGTTTATTTTGTTGTGTCTAAGACGGGTCTTGCTAGAAATTATTAGGATCCTTCCAGGAGAACTTAGGATCCTTCCTCCAAGAGTATTTGCTATTCCTGTAATGTTGTTGATGTCATGCAAGCTTGCACTCCTCATCTTCCCCTTCAAAAGTATTTCCATCTTTCGCACACAACTTTTTAGCAATCAAGCCCAACTTCTCATTTAGTGCTGAAATAACCTTGGATCCCGACACTTTTAAGGGTTTTCGGGTTCTCTCTTTCATATCCCCATGTATGATTCTTTGACATGTTCTTTAAGATTTCATGACAACGGGCTAGATTGTTGTTGAGGAAGAAACTTGCTTGTCCTCTATCAAGCATAGTCCTTTCTCCCTTATGCACACAATAGTAGAAAATCTTTGCTTGACCTAAAAAATCAATGCCATGGTGGGGGACCTTTTGCAACATGTTCTGGAATCTCTCCCATGGCTCAGAATATGACTCGTCATCTTGTTGTCTAAAGTTGTGGATCTTCTTTACCAGGTCATTTGTCTTTGTTGGTGGGAAGTACCTCTCGAAGAAAGCATCAATCATTTGTTCCCACATTTCAATGCACTCACTGTCAAGGTTATGAAACCAAGACTTAGCAATGTCTGCCAATGATAATGGGAATATCTTGCTAATATGTGTCATTGGATCTTCAGAGTTGTGGCCATGAAAGGCATGTGATTTGACTAATTGTAATGCCCGGGCCCACTGCCCAAGGCTCTAGTAGAGTTTCAAGAATGACGACTGGCCCCACAGACCACCACTAACCTTAATTGCGTGCTTTGTCCTCACTCACGCGCAAGTCAGGGTCAACTTCCCGACAGGTCACCCATCCTAGTACTACTCCAAGACGAGCACGCTTAACTATGAAGTTCTTTAGTGATGGGCTCCCTGAAAAGGAGGTGCACCTTGGTGATATGGGTAGTCCAATCATTCCTATTAAGATCATATTATCCGAGGCCTCAAATCCTGGGATGTTACAATCTCCCCCACTTAGACTCTTGACATCCTCGTCAAGGCTCAACTATAAGGCCTCATAATCTCTTCCCCATTTCAGTGCAGACCCACAATGGCCCATGGACACCCAGCTCCCGATCACATAATACCAGCGCAAAGGTGGCTACGTCAACCATGGACAACCCTTTCCTACATGCCTGGACCGTACGGCTCAAGACTAGCATGCCATGCCCATGTGGGCCCCACCTACTAGAGGGGAATTGGCTATGATACCATCTGTAATGCCTGGGCCCACTGCCCAAGGCTCTAGTAGAGTTTCAAGAATGACGACTGGCCCCAGAGACCACCACTAACCTTAACTGTGTGCTTTGTCCTCACTCACATGCAAGCCGGGGTCAACTTCCCAACAGGTCACCCATCCTAGTACTACTCCAAGCCGAGCACGCTTAACTATGAAGTTCTTTAGTGATGGGCTCCCTGAAAAGGAGGTGCACCTTGGTGATATGGGTAGTCCAATCATTCCTTTTAAGATCATGTTATCCGAGGCCTCAAATTCTAGGATGTTACAATTGTTTTTATACCCAACTGTCATGTTGTATAAATCCTTTTATTAATCATGCCATAACTCTTTTTCTAGCATGTTGATTTTATTAGACTAATTAACTAGTGTAGTGGTACTTATATGTACAACCACCCATAGTTGGGGAATGTGTTATTTCTCCCCTGGGGAATGTGATACTCTCCCCCGCACACAAAATGTGTGTAGGTGACTAGGAATGTGATACTCTCCCCTCACCCTTTTGGTTGAAGGTTCGGTAGGTGCCTTAACCCTACATAGTTAAGATAGTCAATATTAATCATGCATGCAATGTTGTTGTTTTACTATGTTTATGGAAAGCATATATTGAAATATTCTTTTATATAAATGACCTCATTCTCTTGATGTCTCATCTTATGATGAACCCTATCCTACTTTCACATGCTTTTCTTATCTTACTGTCTTAGAATAGTTTAGTGACACTTTTATTTTCCTTCCCTCTTGCTGGGTGCTTTCCCAACCACCCAGGTGTGGAGCAAGGTGATGGATAAGGCATGAAGATCTTAGAGTTGACATGGACTAGCTGATGTATATGTTGCTTGGAGACAAAAGTGGAGTAGTCTAGTTCCCTCTACTTAGATCCTCTTTTTGTATAAAGCATGTACAATCATTCCTTTTAAGATCATGTTATCTGAGGCCTCAAATTCTGGGATGCTACACTAATGACACCAAACTTTGATCGATCTTATAGATACCAACATTGATGTCTTGTCTTTTGATTGGCCCTCCTTGAGCAGTTGAAGATGATGCCTTGATCCTTTCCCATATCATCTGTTCTTCTACTTGGTCACCCATTTCTGATGGATCAGGCTCCTCTAGTAGCTCATGTCATTCTGGTGGAGGTGTAGGTGGTAGAGTTCAATTATATATATCCATTGATCTTCCATACTCCCATTCTTTGTGAAGGGGCTCTACTTGACCTAAGCCAGGTGGATATGATTCTCCATAGTCATGGGATCGGGTATGCACCATGCACTAGTACCACAATTAGCAAAAATGGTTGTGAGAATATGACACTAATGGTAGAAACAATAAATATATTAAAATTCAACTTTTAATGAATAAAAGAAAAATAAAAGGGTTGGTCGAGAATGGCTGACTACAACACTCATAGTGTTGAAGTTATCATTTCCCCGTAAATGATGCCAAAAACTTGATAGGTATTTTCTGTATTCTCAAAACACAAGTATACACTATCGTAGTAATATAGGCCTATGAGGTCCAGATGTCGAACATAGGAAAACATTAACTGTAGTACAATCAGCTTTGGCTGGAGAAAATTTGAGTGATTGGTTTGGTTATCTGAATAAGGGAAGAAATCTAAATTATGGTTGTGGTTCTCAGTCTTAGTGAATTCCTTAGGATATTGGTTTCACCACATTTAACATTGCATTTTAATCCTAGAAACATGAATAAAAATCACTCCTAGCCTTAGATTAAGAGCATGTAGTGAGAAATACACACTATGTTGGTGTAATTCACTACCTAATCTAATACTAACCCCATGATAGTAATGATTGTGTTATTAGATAGGTGCTTTAGTGAATGCTCTAGGTAATCTCCTCACATTGTTAAACCACCTTTCCTAAAGGGTTTTATGAAATGTGTATATCTATGAAGTTCTAACTATTAATTTTCCTTTTTCAAGCAATTAATAGTCCAAGTAATGTCTATGGTGATCAAGCACATATAGTTTGTTCATTCTCATAGAAATAAATCTAAAATTTAAGAGAAATTTACAAACTAATGCATAAGAGTCAACTACAATGCATGACTGGGCTACTCCTGGGTCCTAAGGAATGTGGGGATTAATCCCTCATGGTTTCCATAGTTAAAGACATCATAGGAGAAAGAAATAATGTGGAGAACATGAAGAACCCTTGAAGTGGACAGCTCAAATGACCCCTTTTCACACACGTGCCGATTTATTACCTTCCGACTGTAATTCTATCTGTTAGAAGTGCCTAGATCATTCAGAACATGGTCTTCTTCTTCGTTATCTCCTCGTCTTGCTCTCTGTTGTCATACAATGAAAAAGGATGAGATAATTAGGTTTGGTCGTAGCTCCCCTTGGTCATAGGCATGACTTTGGGTGAGTCAAAACCTCAGCCATCGGATTAAACCAAGCCTTCAGATCTGTGTGATCCTTATCCGTCAGTACTACTAAATGGATGTTGGTAGTATCAACTCCTCTAAATTAGTGGCCAGCTGTCAAGTTGTTGGTACTACTGATAGTTCATCGATAGGTATCGAGTTGCATCGATAACTTTTTGACAAAATGTTGTAACATCATCTATAGTATCGACAGTCCCGTTGGTACTACAGAGTCTTTTTTATTCATTTTCTCTCCAATACGGAGCAAGTGCTGGTACCTCTGACTCCAAAGTCGGCAGTACCGATCTGTGTAGATTCTCACATCCTTTTGAAATGCATAAAATTTGAACATAATCTCTGGAAAGTTACTAAATCACTTGGAAACATTAAAATTATGCATATTTGATGCAAATGAGTATCACACGATAATAAAGCAAATCATGCACAATGAATATGAGATTCGACTACAAAGTGCACAAAAATCAGTACAAAATAGCATGTGAAAACAACAAATAAACAGTGCATCAAAAGCTCGTGAGGTTGTACGGAATGTCCATCAGCATCTAATAAAGGTTCCCCTTGTCAATGTTTGGTGGGTGTTGCTTGGGTTGAGTAGGTTGCTGATAAGAAGAAGTAGACACCTTAGTGTGGGAAACTTCCCAATGTGGAATGTCATGGAAGGTTGCCCCAGTGTGCTTCTTAGCCTCCTAAAAACTTGCAACATGTGGTGATGAAGAAGAGATTACTACAATGTCGCGTGGCTGTCTTAGGTTGCCATCAATCACCTACATTTTACCCATGACCTACACATTACCATGAATATAGATGTAAGACTAAAACTGAGAAATTTCCATTCCTTGTGGCTTGAAGAAATTGTAAGGATGAATATCAGTGTAGGCCCATCGTCGTATAACCTATGAATCACATACCCATCACCCCAAATACCACCCATCCAAAGTTCTCATTGGAAGTCAACTAGAATTAATCGATAGTCTGTTTTTAAGACTCAGATTTCTAAGTTTGGAATCATAATAGGAATACAAGATAGGTGACCAGCCCATATAAAATGCAATGAATGATTAATTGTGAATCACAATAGTCCATACAAGAAGTAAATAACAAAATACAATTATGAGTATAGATAGTGGGGCTACTCCCATTACCATAGTGAATGGACTACTAACACCTTATCATGAGATCAATACAAAAAATGGAGAAGGAAGGTGAAATATTTCTTAACATAGAAGGGAAGCAATGTAGTCACGATCTATGACAATAGATTTTCTCCTCCCTTTCTCATATTTCCTCGACTAGGAGCACATATAGAAGCTGCAAAATTATCAAGACTCCTTCTAGCATGTGCGTGAATCCACCTATCTACCTCAAAAATCAACCTATTGAGCCAATATCAACCATCATTAGACTCCCCAAAAATAATCTAAGGCAAAAGTCCTTTGCTCAACAGACATGGTTGTCTACCTATAGCTATCAGGAGTCTTGCATCGTCAAAAACTATCTCCATATCTCTCATGATTGCCACTTCCAATTCATGTTACATTCCCATCGCACACTCAACCCCTATCAAGGCTAGATAGTGGGCTATTGATGTTTGTCAACATCTCTGGCCACTTCAATACTCACAAGACCATCCTCCTCGTCAACACTTCTCAACAATATGCCTATTGAGGCATGTAATTTTGAATAAAAGTGCTACCTTTAAACCATGAGACATTACAACTCCTAGTCATGAACCCTATTGTTGTTACCAAAAACACATATAGGGCCCTATTCCCCATCTAATTGGGGATCTAGGATGTCCAGAGGCTTCTTCTTTGTGCACCCAAGATCCCAAGGAGGATTATCAACATCCACCCAAGTCTCAACAACACCATCTTTGAAAGAAACATGACTCAACACCTTGTACCATTGTTCATAACTCCTCCTCTTTGATAAATGCCTATCCTACTCTACTCCAAATCCTCAATATCCAAACGTTGGTCTTTGATAGCCAGATAATTGAATGTGGGTCTCAATATACCTTGGAGTTAGGCAACAATACTTTTGTTAAGTTGTTGTCGAGCACCATGTTCAAGGAAATTTGGGAGTCTCAATAGACTAAGGCACTTGATTCATTTGATTGAATGAGCTAGATAGTGCAATTATGGTTTGTGTTATCAATTCAATAAATGGTGAATGGTTTATATTATAAAGACATAAAAAACCAACATAGTAAAAACCAAAATTGAATAAAAAATTAGAAAGAAAATGCCTTGCCAAAATGAAAAACTAATCTAAACATACAACCAAACTAGCATGAATATTCAAATGTTAAGCAACACTAAGCTTAAACGTTGCTCATTATAACATCGTAGATTTTACTTCTTGATAACCACTATACATAAAATATATTGATGAAAATCATTATATTCACAACCCTACTAAAGATTTCTCCATGTTATTAGATCTTGAGACCCTAGTTAGCTTTAATGTAAATCAAACAATGGACCTTAAAACCCTATAGGGAAATCATAGGTTATGCATTCATACATGATCTTAATAGTGATTAGGATGAGGCATACTAGTTCTTATGATTATTTTTACATATGTGAGTTGATCTAGTTACCATTTCATGGTAATTGAGTATGTCAAGAAACATTTAAGTATTAGTGCCTATTATAAAATGGTGACGTTTAAATGTTCATGCAAAGGTTGATTGAATATTTGGGATATTATGTATTAAATATATCAAGAAGATTATAATGAAGGTAGATAGCTCATGATAAATGAGTGTTTACCTTATTTGAGTATGCACAGAAGCTTCAATTGGCAATTGGTAAGACATATATAATCATATATATATAACCATGTTAAGAAAAATCTTATGGATCAAATGACAATATGTGAATCCAATCTCCCTCATTAATTTATTTTATAGAAAACTATGGTTTGGATAGATTCCTTGAGAATTGAGAAGATCCCAGTTAAAGTTATAAAATTTAGAATTTTATCCAACAGTCCCTAGGTTCCTTCGGATTAGTTCAGTAGTCTATGATGGAGATCAATATATGACCAACTCTGTACAATTAGGCATCCATAAAGACCGAATCGCAGGTGATGGATCCTTACTTTGCAAATACAACTACAAAGAGATATCATAACCACTAGAAATAGGGTTTGATATATTGCTTGTTGTTTAAAAAGGAGGAATATGCATCGTAAGTGTCGATCCCTTTATAGTAGAAAAATACCATGAAGATAGAATTGTGGCTTGCGGTAGCAGCCACTACATATTTGATTTTTCCTTCTATAGGGGCATCCTAGCCCAAAAGGGTATCCCTGGTCTACCAAATATTTCTTTGTGACCTCAAAAACCAATTAAGAATGACATGACACAACGAATGTTGCCCATATCCCTAGCTATCCCCAACTACCAGACAATTCTTAATGCATGCACAAGATTCACACACTTGGGCTAATAAATTTGTAACCATAACAGAAATGCTCCAATAGATAAACCACTTCCCCATAAGTGCATGAGTTTGTATTATAGCATACAAGGTGGGGGAACTAGATCTCAGTTTGTTGTGGCTAGGTTTCTAAAATGGATTCAAGGGTTGAATGGTTTATCTTTGGTTTTGAGTTACAATAGATTGGTCAAACAAGAAATTAAAATTAGACAAGAGAAAAATGTTTTTTAACCCTAGACAAGTTAGGTCTAATAAATAAAGCAAGAAAAGCTAATAAATGAATTACACTAGAGCAAGAAAGAGAAAGATAACACTAGCACTAAATTGACAAAGCAATTAGACTTTAAAAATAGCGAGAGAAAGTAGATAGATTAGGAAAGAAAGGCACTACACTAACAATTTAAGGAAAAAAGCAAAAAAAAGGCTACACTAGCAAATGACTAACTAAGGTAAGTACAGACAATCTGTTACGACCCCGCCTCCTGGTAACCCCCAATTAAGGGAGACCGAAAGGTCAGAGTCGTTAACCAATAACCCGGATCAAAGGTTCGAAAAATAATCAATAACAATTATTAAATTCTACCAACTATACTAAAAACTGGTATAACATAAAACTTTGCTTACCTTTTAAAAACTTGGATTTCTAAAGTTCTATCCATGAAGATACCAATCTAATTAATCCTCATGTGCACGTTAATTCTCATTTAATTCTGCATATGCCACTTTACTGTTTGTTCTTTTCATTTGTACCTAAAATGCCGACAAACAAAACGTCGGTCAGCAAGAAGCTGGTACGTGGGGGAAACAATAATCGTGCAACTATAATAACAATGTAATCATGCAATTAATCATTTAACAACCAAGATTACATTTTAAGCCATACTACTCAATCCTTACATATCCCCCAACTTTGTGCTGTCCCTATAGTGGACTTGCATGATACCTCTATAAAGGTAGATCTTTACCCCCATGGTCCTACCTTACAGGTAGCCAATACATAGGGTAATAGAGTCTCATGGAACTACCCAAAGGTAGCCCAATATCTAACTCAATATGACTTGATGGTCCTACCCTCTAGGTAGCCATATACTAAGTCATTCAATGACCTGATGGACCTACCCTCTAGGTAGCCATATACTAGGTCAACTATTAAGCCACAGAGGGGACCAGGATCTGAGCTAGTAGGCACATATATTACGTGATAGTCATATCCACATTATAGTTTGCATGAACTAAATTCATCCAACAATTTATTTCAAGTCATTGATGAAAACTTCAGAAAACCTCAGAAAACTATTTTGAGATATTCATAAGCGTAACCACATACCTGTATTGCAGATTCAAATAAAAAAATAATTTATAGAGAGAGAAAATCCAATCAATCAAGCAAATTGCATAGAAACCCTAAAATAAAAGTACAAGTTTACTTTTATTAATATTTATCCAATTTCATCATATCCCTTAGGGTTTCTATTCCAATTTTAGGGTTTCCTTGGAAATTAGGGTTTTGCCTCCATTATTAATATTGTGATATCTAATTTATTAAAACTACATAAAACCCTCAATTCCTTTCATTTTAATATTCCCAATAGTATTAGGATCATCATTTGGCAATTTACTTTCTTAATCTGAAATATCAAGGTTTTCTCTTCCTTTATCCCCAAATTAGGGTTTCAATAAATATTATCCTTTATTTATGGATTACAACTCTAAATTAGGCAACCTTGCATTCAAACGGAAAACAAACCACCTTTATCATGAACAAGGTTAATCTAATCAATTTGACCTATTAATTCACCAAAATACACCCTTTATCTTCAATTAGGGTTTTTCATCAACTTTTAATACATTTTACTAGAAAATTAAAGTACTTTTGTAAAAAGGAGCAGAACTAGGTTCCCAAAGTATTTTTATTAGATTCCTTGTATTTTTCTACGCAACTTTCATATATAAAGTTTTTCCATTAGCGGTTCCTAGTTATTTTTATCAATTTCGCAAGAAAAACCCTTTTTCTGGTTTAATTAGCAGAGAGACGAAAATACCGTTTTTTCGTAGCTGTTTGATCGGTGTGCCTATGGTCCGTGCCTTGATCTAACATCCATAGCTCATCAGCTCTACTAGCTTGCTAGTGCGCGTGGCCATTGGTGGTGGATCGTCAGATGCTCTGGGGTTCACGGTGGATGCTTGATCCAACGACTCGCGTCGAAGTGCTCCAATCAGTGAACAAAAGGTACGCGCTCTTCCTGAGATCGTTAGATCTCACTTTGGCCCACCGTGTACCATGATCCAACAACCACTACTCGTCGTGTCCCTCTTCCTTTGTTCTTCAGAATGCAGTGGTGCCGCGGCGGCGACCTCACCGGAGCCAAGACGATCAAGAATAAGAGAGGGCTTTGAAGCTCGATAACCAGCCGTACACGATCACAACTTCAAGAGGGATCATGTGATACCCTTTTTATAGGGTATGGGGTGTCCCTATGAGGAGTCCCAATCCTAAACGAACTGGACAACTATCCCAATTGGGCGTTTCACGAGATTAGGTCCAAACCTGGTAAAACCAGGGTCTAGATCCTTCGCAAGGATTTCTCGAACCTAATGGGACAAGAATCATAAGTGCATATGCACTTGATTGCGAGAAATTCCATGGGGAAAATCCCCCTGTAATGTAGAGTCAACATCCTACTGGGATTCAAAATGATGAGTAGCACCCGTTGGATCTAAATCCAAGGGTCCTCATCACGCGTGTTTGATCAAAAGGAAATAAATTTCCAATTAATTCGAATTATTCCTAATTCAATGATAACTTGGAAAATTCATAACTCCCAATTCGTAACTCCTTTTCACTTAAAATTTGTAGGGAACCTTGTTCATGTTTTTATCTTCCATCCTAAAAAAATTGGGATTATTATCTCAAGGAAATGATCCCTTTCCTTAGATTGCAAGTTATCATCTAATTATTCATATTTTCCCATATCTTTTCTATTTCTTTTACCATTAAATTAATATTTTGAATTCCTTGAACCTCAAGGAACCTTAATGGCTCAGAATCCCATCTTAGGAATATTCCTTAGCCTTTTACTTATCTTTTATCTTATTTTCTTATTATCTTACTTATTTCCTTATTAGAATATCTCTTTTTGAGGATTTCTCTTTATTTCTCTTTTATTCTCCTCATTGGTATTCCTTTTAACATTAGGAATCCTTGGGATACAAAATTCCACTCAATTATACCTCTTTTTACTTGTTTCCCATATTTTAACATTTTTTTCAATTTCTTCCTTAATAAAGAAATACTTATTCGATATTTTGTTTCCTTATTGAAATCTTGGACTCCTTGGCACTCAAGGAACCTAAGAGGCACGAAATCCATCCTTGGATTACATCCTTTTGCCTTCCAGAGGTTTCCACATCTTTCTTTTCTCAAATTCTCAATTATTCATTAATTACTTGAAATTCCTTATTATTGGGCCCAATAGCCAATAAAGCCCACAAAGCAATCATCAAGGCTATTGTAAATGGAATCCATTTATTCAATACAAGTTGTATCATTATTTGTCCAAATATATTTATCATGAGAAATTACATTTCTCACCAATTGAACCCAAGAACTGGGGTTGTAACATCCTTCCCCTCTTATAAGAATTTTGTCCTCAAAATTCCATCAAGCAACTAAACATTTCAGGATAAGACTTTTCCATCCATCAACGGCCCCTATGTGGCTTTACCTTACCCATGGCGCTTCACAAGAACCTTTATCATCACATATTCTTTTTACTAAGTTCTTTCATCCTGGCATCTATAAACTGCACAGGTGACTCAGGCCATTTCAGCCTCCCTTGGGGCTCACTAGGTTGATTGTTTAGCACATGGTCTGGATACCTCACATAGTGCTCTAAATTGGACACCTGGAACTCATCACACATTTCGTTATCCTGAGGGGTAAGGTTAAAATTCTCCACCAATCCATCTTAATGGACTCACATATCGGGAACTCAACTCTCTTAGCTATAACTCAGAGGGGTTGGATTTTCATGTCACATATTCTCCCACAGTGAACTGCATGTCAGTCTACTTTGCATCTGCTCACGACTCTTGTTGTCTCTAGGCTCCTTTCAACCATTGCACGATCAAAGTGACTTCATCTACACACACTGTGATCCTTTTCTAACCATCACGTGGTCCTTTCACCAACATCACCTTACTGAAGTGGTGACCGACACAACCTCCCTTACAGAGCTTCTTTAAATCCCAATATTGGCTATGGTGGTTATCTTCAAATCTTTCATAGGACAAGAATAGTCTCTAGATATCACCTTGAACAAGCACACATGCTCTCATCAGACCCTCCAGTCTAGATCATACTATCCATTAGTAAGGGGTGATAAACTATACCAACACCGAGTTCAGCATGTTTCTACTTCCACCTCAAGGAAGTGAGCTGTTAGGTCATACTTTTGAACTCGTATCATGGTATGGTTGAACCATCTCTCTCTTATGTAGTTCAACAGAATCTGTCTCTTAACAATACTTCCTTCTTTCTCATGTTATCTAGGGAAGGCGATCTACCATAACCCATATTGCATATTGACCTTCTTAGTCAAGGGAGACTTACCACAACATCCATAGTGATGAACTCCCATTCCCTCTCAGGGACTCTTTTATCCTCTATATCGATACACTGGGTTACTGGTGTTTTTCCTTCACCTCCTGACATGCATCGTAACATACCACATGCACTTCACCTTAGACATCCAAAATACTACTATCACTTACTATCTTTGTAGTACCAAGGTATATCATGATCTCCTACATTGTTATGATTCCTCAAGCTTGATACCTTGGAAACCCTAAACCATTCTAATCAGGGTTTCATCTGAGGTTCTAAACCATCCTTTCAAGGACTAGACTGGCTAACCAAAAAATCATTAACTTGTTCAACCTATCTCATTACATCTGAGTGTTAGCCAAAACACATCTTCTTTCCAAACTTAGGGTTAGCCTAACAACCCCTTCTAGCCAAACTAGGCAGCTATATCTCCACATAGCTCATGTTACAACATTCTCACAAGGTGATTATCTTAATACTCTTATCATTTGTACCTGTCCATGTATCATTCACTCCACCAAGTTATGTTATCATCTCTATCCTCATACCTCATAGCAACGTTCCAACTCGCATCATCTTTTATCCTTGGTGTATGGCATGCGTACTATCCCATCTCTCACTCCCATAACAAGAAGAAATAAGCATTTGGCGGCCGTCCAAACACAAAGTTCTTCCTATTCCAAGAGTAGAGATGGCACATCCCACCATGCCAGTATACCTTCAAAGCTAAGTTGAAACATGCAACTTATGTCTCTACTTTACAATCATCTTGCTATCACAGATTACTTCCATGGTAAACTGGTCTGAAACCTATTTGGGTCCACACACATCCCTTGGTCATCTCCTCTAGGTCTATATGGTGCCGACACTTTTAGGGTCATCTATTTTTCCCTTATGCATCCATAGAGTGCCCTACTCATCTGCCTTTTGGGTCCCATGAGTTCACAAAGGTGATCAATCTCCTAACACATGGCCCTCAGACAATGATAGTTGTTACCTCCTGACCCTATGGTTATGTGCAACTAGGGAATTAGGCAACTCCTACTTCCATTGGTCTTATCCCTACCTGACCCCAGGATAGACTGAGGGTTCTTTTATAGTACATGTTCAACTTAGAACCTTACCCAAGCCTTCATCATCTCTCTTTCTGCATTCATGGGCTGACTTTCATCCTTTCACAGGGATCATGGCGACCTGCCTACCTTGGTCAGGCCCAATATCGGTTACCTCCATGGTAACACATTCACATGCACATAAAGATGATTATTTATGGGTCTATAGGTTCATTCTCATGCCACGTACTCTTCACCCTAGATCCTCAAGATCCTATGAAACATCCTTAAGTTTCCTCAAACCCACAAACCTGGTAAACACCCAACCAAAGGGCCCCTCTCCCAGGATGGGAGGAAACTACAACTCTTGATAATAAGGTCACAACCGTCCTTATGTTTAGGGTTTACATCCACATGAACATGCCTAACCCAGAAGCTACTAAGGCATAAGAAGACCACCTATTAAACCATGCTAGGTCATACTTGTTCTCTATCCTCAACATTAGATCAACTTAGTTGTAAGGGGTTCATCAAACATACCCTTAACTTAAGGGGTTTCATTTACCTCTACACATGAGGAGTTCCCATGCTCAAAACTATAGAGACACAAATCTCATCATGAGCATCAGATACACCACTTCCCCTCTTAGTCCTAGGAACCCTAGGTTCGCCTTTGGGTATCCAACCGCATGCTCAATCTCTTAACCACAAATCAAGCATGTCCAAGGTATGTCATGTACTTCCATGATCCTTCTACTCGAGCAACACTTTGGGGTTGAGTCCTCTTCCAGGACAACCAACTAGGTATATAGCCTCACCACTGGTTACTTAAACCTCCTCAGGGTCTAAAGCACTCTTTATCTCATCCAGTAGGTAATCACTTATACCATAGGTACCAGAAGCATCATCCTCTCTCTAGGGTTTGGTTCCTCTCAATATAACCAAGACATCATTAGCCCCAAGGGGTCAAGCATAAGGCAACCACTATCATCCACTTAGGATGCATCATACTTAACTCCCCATCGTTCCTCATGTTTTGGAATCTAAGTTTCCAACCATTTGCTCGGTCCTTCTTTCTCTCTCTAGAGCTAACTCCACATCTAGCCTTACAACTAGAGGTCCTCTCTCCATGAAGTTGGATCAAGCTCACAAGCATATCCCTACATGGTGAAGTCTATGTTCACGCTTATGTTTACTCAAGGTTATCCATTATTCCTTATGCTTATCTCATCATCTATCCAACATGCTCCCTTGGCCAGGGTTTCAACCTAATGTCGGTACTACATGATGTGCTATGGGTGCATACTATCCCATGCTCATATAAACTCGTGGGGTTTCCATAGGTTCTTCTCTAACCTCATCAATGAATGAGCTATCCTTCACTCAAACATGCACGACCCTTCCCAAAGTTGGGTCGCCCAAGATGCTAGGTCATCCAACCTCTCATGGCTCATACGTCATCCAAGGTATGTCCATTCAAACACCTGGTTTACCATGACATGTAACTCATCATGTTGTCTCTCTCTCTAATCTTCACTTAGGGTTAGGGTTAACATCATCCTCAGAGGATGAGCCAGGTCTCTACTTGCAATGGAGATTTCTATCTCCAAGACTAACTCTCCTTATTTATCCTCCTGACAAGAAGGCCTAGCCTCAAGTCTCTCCTGAGGGCATGACAACTTATGTCATACGACCTAAGCATGTATCTATCCTTTAGTTTGTGCTTAATCTATTAAGCTTATATCCATGACATCTTATTTACATGCTTTCCTTTAATTTGATGGAGGATTCCTTAGACCTTATTAACCTTACCCATACCTCAAGAGGGTGAGGAGAAGAAAGAAAACCCTATTCCTTAAGGTCCTTAACATAATTGTGATGACAAGGGATGAATAAGATGAGAAAGTCCAAAAGGTATCTTACTTCGATTCATACCCTAAGACTTTGGCCAGGCAGTCACACAGATCTGGGAGTCCTCGTATTCCGACTAGCAGTGCAAAGGAAAATATTGCCAGCCCGCGGTCGTAATCCTTTTCTAGACACCTCTGTCTTTCGGATAATCCTCTAATAACTCCCTTTGGTTCTACATAATTTGTAAAATTTAATAATTATTAAAGATTAAGTGAGGAACCTATGCTCTGATATCAATTGTTATGACCCCGCCTCCTGGTAACCCCCAATTAAGGGAGACCGAAAGGTCAGAGCCATTAACCAATAACCCGGATCAAAGGTTCGACAAATAATCAATAACAATTATTAAATTCTACCAACTATACTGAAAACTGGTATAAAATAAAAATTTTCTTACATTTTAAAAATTGGGATTTCTAAACTTCTATCCATGAAGATACCAATCTAACTAATCCTCATGTGCATGTTAATTCTCATTTAATTCTGCATATGCCACTTTACTATTTGTTCTTTTCATTTGTACCTAAAACACCGACAAACAAAACGTCGGTCAGCAAGAAGCTGGTATGTGGGGGAAAAAATAATCGTGCAACTATAATAATAATGTAATCATGCAATTAATCATTTAACAACCAAGATTACATTTTAAGCCATACTACTCAATCCTTACATATCCCCCAACTCTGTGTTGTCCCTACAGTGGACTTGCATGATACCTCCATAAAGGTAGATCTTTACCCCCATGGTCCTACCTTACAGGTAGCCAACACATAGGGTAATAGAGTCACATGACACTACCCAAAGGTAGCCCAATATCTAACTCAATATGACTTGATGGTCCTACCCTCTAGGTAGCCATATACTAAGTCATTAAATGACCTGATGGACCTACCCTCTAGGTAGCCATATACTAGGTCAACTATTAAGCCATAGAGGGGACCATGATCTGAGCTAGTAGGCACATATATTATGTGATAGTCATATCCACATTATAATTTGCATGAACTAAATTCATCCAACAATTTATTTCAAGTCATTGATGAAACTTCGGAAAACCTCAGAAAACTATTTCGAGATATTCATAAGCGTAACCACATACCTGTATTGCAGATTCAGATATAGAATTAATTTGTAGAGAGAGAAAATCCAATCAATCAAGCAGATTGCATAGAAACCTTGCATTCAGATACAAAATTAATTTGTATAGAGAGAAAATCCAATCAATCAAGCAATTTTAGTAAATATTATCCTTTATTTATGGATTACAACTATAAATTAGGCAAGCTTGCATTCAAAATGGATAACAAACCACCTTTATCATGAACAGGGTTAATTTTATCAATTTGACCTATTAATTCACCAAAATACACCCTTTATCTTCAATTAGGGTTTCTCATCAACTTTAAAACATTTTACTAGAAAATTAAAGTACTTTTGTAAAATGGAGCAGAACTAGGTTCCCAAAGTATTTTTATTAGATTCCTCGTATTTTTCTACGCAACTTTCATATATAAAGTTTTTCCATTAGAGGTTCCTAGTTATTTTTATCAATTTTGCAAGAAAAATCCTTTTTCTGGTTTAATTAGCAGAGAGACGAAAATACCGTTTTTTCGTAGCCGTTTGATTGGTGTGCCTATGGTTCGCGCCTTGCTCTAACATCTGCAGTTGATCAGCTCTACTAGCTTGCTAGCGCACATGGCCGTTGGTGGTGGATCGTCGAATGCTCTGGGGTTCACAGTGGACGCTTGATCCAACGACTCGCGTCGAAGTGCTCCACTCAGTGAACAAAAGGTACGCGCTCTTCCTGAGATCGTTAGATCTCACTTTGGCCCACCGTGTACCATGATCCAATGACCACTGCTCATCATGTCCCTCTTCCTTTGTTCTTCAGAATGCGGCGGTGCCGCGGCGGCGACCTCACCGGAGCCAATACGATCGGGAATAAGAGAGGGCTTTGGAGCTCGATAACCAGTCGTACACGATCGCAACTTCAAGAGGGATCGTGTGATACCCTTTTTATAGGGTATGGGGTGTCCCTATGAGGAGTCCCAATCCTAAATGAACTGGACAATTAGCCCAATTGGGCATTTCACGAGATTAGGTTGAAACCTGGTAAAACCAGGGTCTAGATCCTTTGCAAGGATTTCCTGAACCTAATGGGACAAGAATCATAAGTGCAGATGCACTTGATTGCAAGAAATTCTAGGGGGAAAATCCCCCTGTAATGTGGAGTCCACATTCTACTGGGATTCTAGATGATGAGAAGTGCCCGTTGGATCTAAATCCAAGGGTCCTCATCACGCGTGTTTGATCAAAAGGAAATAAATTTCCAATTAATTTGAATTATTCCTAATTCAAATATAACTTGGAAAATTCATAACTCCCAATTCATAACTCCTTTTCACTTCAAATTTGGAGGGAACCTTGTTCATGTTTTTATCTTCCATCCTACAAAAATTGGGATTATTATCTCAAGGAAACGATCCCTTTCCTTAGATTGCAAGTTATCATCTAATTATTCATATTTTCCCATATCTTTTCTATTTATTTTACCATTAAATTATTATTTTGAATTCCTTGAACCTCAAGGAACCTTAATGGATCATAATACCATCTTAGGAATATTCCTTAGCCTTTTACTTATCTTTTATCTTATTTTCTTATTATCTTACTTATTTCCTTATTAGAATATCTCTTTTTGAGGATTTCTCTTTATTTCTCTTTTATTCTCCTCATTGGTATTCCTTTTAACATTAGAAATCCTTGGGATACGAAATTCCACTCAATTATACCTCTTTTTACTTGTTTCCCATATTTTAACATTGTTTTCAATTTCTTCCTTAATAAAGAAATACTTATTCGATATGTTCTTTTCTTATTGAAATCTTGGACTCCTTGGCACTCAATGAACCTAAGAGGCACGAAATCCATCCTTGGATTACATCCTTTTGCCTTACAGAGGTTTCCACATCTTTCTTTTCTCAAATTCTCAATTATTCATTAATTACTTGAAATTCCTTTTTTATGGGCCTAATAGCCAATAAAGCCCACAAAGCAATCATCAAGGCTATTGTAAATGGAATCCATTTATTCAATACAAGTTGTATCATTATTTGTCCAAATATCTTTATCATGATAAATTACATTTCTCACCAATTGAACCCAAGAACGGGGGTTGTAACACAATCACAAAGAAACATTAACTACTCTAGTAAAATCTAGCTACCATGGAGAAGCAACAAACTACCTAAGCAAGTAAAGACATCTAATTAGACTATCACTAACTAAGCATTAGGGTTTTAATCAATTAAGGGAGGTGTGGGCCATTTGGGGTAATGTGACTATCACCTAGGTTCGTGATCATAACATGCAAATAGTAGTCATTCATTTAGATTGTTAGATAAAGAAATCAAGTTAGATGTTGGAGAACCTACCTAAAGTACTAATTGACCAATGGTTGGAATAGGGTGTGTATAAGGGAACAAGTATCGATCACCCCCTATCCAACCTAACGAGGTTCATTTTATTAGGATTTAGGTGGAATTCAACTAAGGTATAGCAAATCTAGGTTTCTAGGATATAGACTCTTAGGTAAATACGATAAATGGGAAAATAGCAGGAGATGAAGCACCTTGCGAAGGATCCTAAAGTACATTGGGAGAAGTAATATGCATCCTAACATGTTTAAATACGATAAATGGGAAAAATAGCAGGAGATGAAGCACTAAATTAGGGATGCGCTGACACCTCAAACTTAAAACATACTTGTCCTCAAATATACTTATTACGACCCTACCTTCCGCTAACCCCCCAATTAAGGGAGACCGAGAGGTCAAAGCCACACCCATAATTTCCGGATCAAAGGTTCGACAATTAACCAAGAATAGTTATTAAATTTCAACAAACGAAACTGAAACGTTGTAAGAAAAATAAACTTTTTCATACCTTTTTGAAATGTTGGATTTCTAAACTTCTATCCATGTAAGAATTCTACTCTAACTAATCCTCCTTGTATTTAATTCATGTATTTCACAATATGACGATTTACTGTTTGTCCTTTTGGCTTTGTACCAAAAACGCTGACAAACAAAATGTCGGTAAGCAAAAAGCTGGTATGTGGGGGAAACAATAATCATGCAACTATGATAACAATGTATTACCGCCAATTACCATTTAACAAACAATTTTACGTTTTAACTATAACTGCACGATCCATGCTTTCCCTATCCTCTGCGCTGTCCCTGCAATGGACCTGGATGCTACTTTCCTTTTAGTAGATCCCCATTAAACCCCTCATGGTCCCACCTATAGGTGAACCAGTTTCTAGGGTTGAGTCACATGACACTACCCGTAAGTAGCCCACTCCTTAACTCATGGCATGTTAAAGGGTCTCATGGCACTACACTTGGTATCCCCGTTTCTAACCCACGATAACCTAGACCTTACTCTAGGTTACCCCTTTTTAGCCTTTACAAGCCACGGAGGTGGATTTAGATCTAAGCCAGTTATATATATACATATATATATATATATATATATATATATATATATATATATATATATATATAATCATGGTGATAATCATATTCACTTTATAGTTGCATGAAATAAAAGGCATCCAATAATTATTTTCAAGCAACTAATAAAATCATTCGGAAATCAACGTGAAACTAAAGTGATTATTCATAAGTGTAACCACATACCTGTTCAGTTGATGTGAGATAGAAATAATCCAATCAACAATAGGCAAGCAAGCATTCAATAATATCTTGGGCCAATCAGATTGAGCCACATCGTCAAGCTCATGCAACATTGCTTGGCTTTTGGAAACATAACCAAATGATGACTCTGCCCCCGCTTAAGTTGTTGATGCTTCATACCCCATAGGGGTAGAACGGTCCAACACAACCTTCATCATCTTCATCCTTGTGCAACCATGCTGTGATGCCCTAGCCGGCCTTGTACAACTATTCCTCCGCTCTTGGACCCTCAATGGCCTTCGGGGAAAGGTCCCCTACCTTCGTCGTACCCTGGTGCACCTACAGGGCCCGCAAACAACTATTGTGGTGGTGCGAGTCAGGCTGGGAGGACCTGCGATCCATCCACCTTATGCAGTTGTGCTGCTGCTATGGTGAGTCGCTTAGGGCATGGCGGCTCTGGCTAGACCTTGCTTTGGCTCCTCCTCATGACCAGCAACCATCGCAACCCCACCTGGGTTCCTCGTTGCTCTAGGATCATGTAGCTACTCATGCTTAGGGTTTACAGATGAAAACAAGGAAGAAGAAGATAGGGAAGAGAGAGGAAGACATGGGCTTTCTTCTTTGAACTTGAACCAGGGGGTCTACCCCTTTTATAGGGGAGGATATCCTCGCCCTAAGATGCCCATCTAAGAGGAAACACGTCCTCTCTTATTAGGAAACCACCTTCCTTCATTGTGAAGAAAAGCTTCTCTCTCTTCTTTGTTCTTTTTAATATCCTTTATTATTTGGATATATAGGAATTTGAAAATCCTTGCCATTACTCTCTTTATGATTTCTTTTAGTAGAAAATATTTCCTTTTTAACAATACCACATAATTCATTAAATATGCATTACATTATCCTCTTATTTTGTAATTTTGATATTTTCTCTTTCTTTCCTCTTTATTGGGACTCCTTGGATCCCATGAAATTCCAAGATTTCGAAATTCTTTCATAAGGATACTCATTATCCTTCTGGATGCATCTATATGCATTATTTCACATTATCTTGTTTATTTCTTATTAAAATATTTCCTTTTGAGGATTTCTCTTTATTTCTCTTTTATTTTCCTCATTGGTATCCGTTTCATCATTAGGAATCCTTGGGATACGAAATTCCACCAAGGATAACCCAATTATACCTTTTTTCACTTATTTCCAATATTTTATCATTATTTTCAATTTCTTTCTTAATAAAGAAATACTTAATTGATTCTTTCTTTTCTGATTGTACTCTTTATGAAAATTTGGACTCCTTGGAACCCAAGGAACCCAAGAGGCTCGAAATCCCTCTTTGGATTATCCTTCTAGAGGTTTCCACAATTTTCTTTTCTCAAATATTCAATTATTCATTTTCTAATGGAATTTCTTTTATCTTTTCCTTTATTGGGCCCAATAGTCAGTAAAGCCCACAACACAACCATCCAGGCTATTTTAAATGAAATCCATTGATTCCAAACAAATTATATCCTTATTTTTTCAAATATCTTTAATATGAGAAATTATATTTCTCACCAAATGAACCCAAAAATTGGGGTTGTGACATCCTTCCCCTCTTATAGGAATTTTGTCCTCAAAATTCTATCAAGCAATCAAATAATTCAGGATAAGACTTTTCCATGTCCATCATTGGCCCCAATGTGGTTTTACCGTACTCATGGCGCTTCCAAAGAACCTTTATCATTATATATTCTTTTCTCTGAGTTCATTCATCCTGGCGTCTATAATCTGCATAGGTGGACTCATGTCATTTCATCCTCCCTTAGGGCTCAATAGGTTCATTGCTCAGCACATTGTCAGGGTACCTCACATAGTTCTCTAAATTGGACATCTGGAACTTATCACACATTACTTTATCCTTAGGAGTAAGATCAAACTTAACCTTCTCCACCAAACCATGTCAAAAGAACCCATGCATCGGGGACTCAGCTTCTTAGCTATAACTTAGAGGGGTCGGATTTTCAAGTCACATATTCTTCCACAGTGAACCGTATGTCAGTCTACTTTGCATTAGCTCATGACTCTCGACATCTCTAAGCTCCTTTCAGCCATTGCATGATCAAAGCGACTTCATCTACACATACTGTGGTCCTTTTCTAACCATCATGTGGTCCCTTTCACCAACATCACCTTATTGAAGTGGTGACCGACATAACATCCCTTACAGAGCTTCTTTAAATCATGATATTGGATATGGTGGTCATCATCACATCCTTCATAGGACAAGAATTGTCTCTAGATATCACCCTGAACGAGCACACATGCTCTCATTAGACCCTTTAGTCTGGATTATACTAACCATTAGTTAGGGGTGATGAACTTTACTAACATCGAGTCCTTCATGTACCTATTTCCACCTTTTGGAATGGAACCTTTAGGTCAAACTCAAGAAGCTTTGAACTCACTTCATGGTGTAGTTGAACCATTTCTCTCATGGGTAGTTCAACCAAATCTGTCCCTTGACAGAACTCTTTCTTTCTCATGTCATCTAGGTAAGGCAATCTACCATAACCCATATTGCATCTCGACCTTCCTTGGTCCAGGGGAGACTTACAACATCCTTAGTGATGAACTCCCTTTCTCCTTTGGGGACTCTTTATCCTTTATATCAATGCACTGGGTTACTGGTGTTCGTCCTTCTCCCTCGACTTGCATGGCCATATACCACATGCAACTTTATCTTAGTCATCAAAAGTACTACCGTCACTTATTATCTTGGTAGTACCATGGTGTATGGTGATCTTCAATCATGATTTCCTGTATGTCATGATTCCTCAAGTTCGATCCCTCAGAAACCCTATACTGCTCTAGTCGGGATTTCAACACCTTCCTTTCCAAAGAAGTGCATTTGAGGTTCTACAACCATCCTTTCATTGCATCAAGGCCTAGGATGGCTAACCAAACAACCATTAACTTGTTCAACAGATCTCGTAACATCTGAGTATTAGCCGACCATATATCCTTTCTAAACTTAGGGTTAGCCTAACAACCTCTTCTAGCCAAACTAGGCAGCTATATTTCAACCAGAGCATCCATTACCACTTCACATCCTTAGGTATTAGGTAATGTTGATGACATACACCTCCATGTATTACACTTATTATCTCATTTCAGCTCTAAGTCTATCTTCATCGAGAAAACTCTGAGCTCACCCTCTTGGTTTTTGAATTCAACCTTGTATCACTTGCAAATTCCACATAGCTCGTGTTTAAAACATCCTCAATAGATGATTACCTTAATACTCTTAGAGTTTGCAAACCATCCATGTACCATTCCCTTTACCAGGGTATGTTATCTTCTCTGTCCCCATATCTTGTGGCAACATTCCAACCCACATCATCTTTATCCTTGGTGTATGGCATGCGTACTGTCCTATCTCTCACTCCCATAACAAGAGGAAATAAGCATTTTGCTGTAGTCTAAATATAGAGTTATTCCTATTCCAATAGTAGAGATGGTACATCCCACCTTTCTAGTACACCTTTAACTATAAGTTGCAACATGCCACATATGTCTCTACATCACAATCATCTCGATATCAAAGTTACTTTCAGGGAAAACTGGTTTCTCTACTTGGGTCACCTCACAATCCTTGGTCATCGCCTCTAGGTTTATAGGGTTCCGACACTTTTAGAGTCATCCCTCTTCCCTTATGCATCCAGAGAGTGCCATACTCATCTACCCTTTGGGTCCCATGAGTTCATGAAGGTGATAAATCTCCTAACCCATGGCCCTCAGACAATGATAGTTGTTACCTCCCGACCCAATAGTCATGTGCAACTAGGGAATTAGGCAACTCCTACTTCCATCAGTCTTATACCCACCTGACCCTAGGATAGACTTAGGATTCTCTTATAGTACATGTTCAACTTAGAACCTTACCCAAGCCTTCATCATATCTTTCTACATTCGAGGGTTGTCTTTTGTCCTTTCATAGGGGTCCTGGTGACCTGCCTACCTTGGTAAGGCCCCATACCGGTCACCTCCCTGGTAACACATCCTCATGCACTTAGAGATGGATATCTATGGGTCTACAGGTTCATTATCATACCATGTACTTTCCACTTAGCTTCTCATGATCCTATGATACCTCTTTAGGTTTCCTCAAAACCCACAAAACTGGTATACACCCTACCAAAGGGTCCCTCTCCCAGGATGGGAGGAAACTATGACTCTTGCTAACAAAGGTCACAAACATCCTTATGTCTAGGGTTTACATCCACATGATCATGCTTAACCCTAGCAAGCTATTAAGGCACAAGAAGATCACCTACTAAACCATGCATGGCCATACTTGTTCTCATTCCTCAATATTAGATCAAGATCCTACCTTTTCGTGTCATCAACTTAATTGTGAGGGGTTCATCAAACATACCTTAAACTTAAGGGGTTTTGTTTCCTCTCGACATAAGAAGTACCATGCTCACTTCTATAGAAACTCAACTCTCATCATGATCATTAGGTACACCACTTCCCCTCTTAGGCCTAGGAACCCTAGGTTCACTTTTGATGACCAACTACATGCTCAATCTCTTAACCACAAATCGGGCATGTATAAGGTATGACACGCACTTCCTGTCATCCTTCTACTCGAGCAACACTTTAGCCATGCAGTCATACAGATCCGGGAGTCCTCGTATTCCGACTAGCGGTGCAGAGGAAAATATTGCCAGCCCCCAGTCGTGATCCTTTTCTAGACACCTTTATCTTTCGGATAATCCTCTAATAACTCCCTTGGGTTCTATGGAGTTTGTAAAATTTAATAATTATTAATGGTTAAGTGAGGAACCTATGCTCTAATACCAAATGTTATGACCCTATCTTCCGGTAACCCCCAATTAAGGGAGAGTGAGAGGTCAAAGCCGCACCCATAATTTCTGAATCAATGGTTCGACAATTAAACAAGAACAATTATTAAATTTTAACAAACTAAACTGAAAAGCTGTAAGAAAAATAAACTTTTTCATACCTTTTTGAAATGTTGGATTTCTAAACTTCTATCCATGTAAGAATTCTACTCTAACTAATCCTCCTTGTATTTAATTCATGTATTTCACAATATGATGATTTATTGTTTTTCCTTTTGGCTTTGTACCTAAAACATCGATAAACAAAACGTCGGTCAGCAAAAAGCTGGTATGTGGGGGAAACAATAATCGTGCAACTATGATAACAATGTATTACAACCAATTACCTTTAACAAACAATTTTATAGTTTAACTATAACTGCATGATCCATGCTTTCCCTATCCTCTGCGCTATCCCTGCAGTGGACCTGGATGCTACTTTCATTTTAGTAGATCCCCATTAAACCCCTCATGGTCCCACCTATAGGTGAACCAGTTTCTACGGTTGAGTCACATGGCACTACCGGTAAGTAGCCCACTCCTTAACTCATGGCATGCTGAAGGGTCTCATGGCACTACACTTGGTAGCCCAGTTTCTAACCCACGATTACCTAGACCTTACTCTAGGTTACCCCTTTTAGCCTTTACAAACCACAGAGGTGGATTCAGATCTAAGCCAGTTATATATATAATCATGGTGATAATCATATTCACTTTATAGTTGCATGAAATAAAAGGAATCCAACAGTTATTTTCAAGCAACCAATAAAATCATTCAGAAATCGACGTGAAACTAAAGCGATTATTCATAAGCGCAACCACATACATGTTCAGCTGATGTGAGACAGAAATAATCCAATCAACAATAGGCAAGGAAGCATTCAATAAGATCTTGGGCCAATCGGATTGTGCCACGTCGTCAAGCTCATGCAACGTTGCTTGGCTTTTAGAAACATAACCAAATGACGACTCTGCCCCCGCTTAAGTTATAGATGCTTGATACCCCAGAGGGGTAGAACGGTCCAACGCGACCTTCATCATCTTCATCCTTGCATAGCCATGCTGCACTGCCCTAGCCGCCCTTGCACAACTATTCCTCCGCTCCTGGACCCTGACGGCCTTCGAGGATAGGTCCCCCACCTTTGCCGTACCCTGGCTCACCTACAGGACCCGCAAACAACTGTTGTGGTGGTGCGAGTTGGACCGGGAGGACCTGCGATCCATCCACCTTATGCAGCCATGCTGCTGCTATGGTGAGTCTCTTAGGGCATGGCGGCTCTGGCTAGACCTTGCTTTGTCTCCTCCTCATGACCAGCAACCATCACAACCCCGCCTAGGTTCCTCGTTTCTCCAGGATCATGTATCTACTCGTGCTTAGGGTTTATGGATGAAAATAAGGAAGAAGAAGATAAGGAAGAGAGAGGAAGATGTGGGCTTTCTTCTTTGAACTCTAACCAGGGGGTCTACCCCTTTTATAGGGGAGGATATCCTTGCCCCAAGATGCCCATCTAAGAGGAAACAAGTCCTCTCTTATTAGGAAACCACCTTCCTTCATTGTGAAGAAAATCTTCTCTCTCTTCTTTGTTCTTTTTAATATCCTTTCTAATTTGGATATATAGGAATTCGAAAATCCTTTCCATTACTCTCTTTATGTTTGCTTTTTAACCCATGGGAATTAATTTCTATTTTCTTTTAGTAGAAAATATTTCGTTTTTAACAATACCACATAATTCATTAATTATGCATTACATTATCCTCTTATTTTGTAATTTTGGTATTTTCTCTTTCTTTCCTCTCTATTGGGACTCCTTGGATCCTAAGAAATTCCAAGGTTTCGAAATTCCTTCATAAGGATACTCATTATCCTTCTGGATGCATCTATATGCATTATTTCACATTCTCTTGTTATTTCTTATTAAAATATTTCCTTTTGAGAATTTCTCTTTATTTCTCTTTTATTTTCCTCATTGGTATTCGTTTTATCATTAGGAATCCTTGCGATATGAAATTCCACCAAGGATAACCCAAATATACATTTTTCCACTTATTTCCAATATTTTATCATTATTTTCAATTTCTTTCTTAATAAAGAAATACTTAATTGATTCTTTCTTTTCTTATTGTACTCTTTATGCAACTTTGGACTCCTTGGAACCCAAGGAACCCAAGAGGCTCGAAATCCCTCTTTGGATTTTCCTTCTAGAGGTTTCCGCATGCTTCTTTTCTCACATATTCAATTATTCATTTTCTAATGGAATTTCTTTTATCTTTTCCTTTATTGGGCCCAATAGTCAGTAAAGCCCACAACACAATCATCCAGGCTATTTTAAATGAAATCCATTGATTCCAAACAAATTATATCCTTATTTGTTCAAATATCTTTAATATGAGAAATTACATTTCTCACCAAATGAACCCAAAAATTGGGGTTGTAAAAATACTCCAACTCAATCTCACATTTTCACATCATTCAAGGAAAACATAGAAGAATGCAATCATCATAATGCCCATTGTCTAAATTGAGTTGATATGTGGAATTAGGTATGCAATCCACTAATCTGTATTCATTTCTCTATTTTTTAATGTGATTCAAGCATAGAGCACAAGAACTTCAAATATGGGATGCCAAACACATATGCAATTCATGTAACTTTTCATAATACTCGGGATAAACCATATCATTCATGGAAAACTCAAGATGGTTAAAGTTGTTTCACTTTCTAGGACTTAGTCATGCACTTCATTTTACTTCCCAAGACCCACTTGCATTGTGTAGGGGTGTGTGGGATAGTGTTGATTTTCCCTAGCCCTACTATTCATAATAAGAGAAGAAAGGGTTGTAGAAAGGAGTGGAGTGCTATCACATAGGAGAGGCCATTTTATTGTTTTCTTGAGATGCTATTATAGAAAGCTATCTCTTATTAGTTTTATTAATTTTTCTTTGCCCCATTTGTATGAAGAGTATATGGTCAATTTAGAGAAGTGAGGGTGAATATATGGCCACCCCAATCTTTTTGAGGGAGTCCAAGGCTAATGTGTACACTTTGGCATCCTTTCATGAGGCTAAGAGGTAAGAAAATGAGGAACGAAATGTTGAGTCAAAGAGGGGTCACAACTGGTGAAAATTCATGTATGATCTCATTCACGCTAGATAATGCAAGAAATATTTACATAAATAGACAAACTACACATAAAATGAGAAATGATGGTATATCACATTATTTTCTCATAGGATGGATAATCCCAAGCATTCAGGGCTTGCAATAATAATATTTTGTTATAATAGTCAATCTCCTTCAAGAGGCTTGGAGTACATGAAAAATTCCAAAATAGAACTAATTTAGCCAAAAATAACATCGATGGGATGAAATCTCCATGTTTTTGACATTCACATTACAAGAAGTACAAATTTAAGTTGAAACACACCATTGAGAATGTAGATTAAGCTTGGAAAAAGTTGACCAAAATGGTGATGAATTACCTCAGAATCACATGTAAACCTATACTAGAAGGACACAAACAACAAATGAGTAAATCCTAGCTAAAACACACAATAAATTACAAAAACCTACATAAAATGCAATGCATGGCACATAATGGAAAAAGGAGCAAACAATTATGAAAAATTATGCAAAAAATATAAGAAAATAAACTATGTACATGCATGTATGCAAATCAAGAAAAAATCAAATCTAGGTAGGTGTTGCAATCATCAATCACGGAACATAATGGGATGGATGAAATAGGTATCAAAATGAGTCATAGAAAAGAGTGTGTGTACAACCCTACCACCCTAAAACTTTTGAATCATTATGCCCTCAGCATGAAACTAAATTCTAGGAGTGATAGGGTAGATGCCATTGTTGTTGTGGCAGATCTGGTGGTGGTCCTTCTTGTGGTGGAGGATATTGGTCGTAATGTCCCCAATAGTCTGTTTCTTGAGTGGGTATGTCTCCTGATAGCCAAATAGGTCTCCCCAGAAATCCTTCCCTCATTAGGGGTTTCTATGAATCTACACATACTGGTAGTGGTACATATGGTTGATCTGATGATGCATCTATTGTTGATCTAACTACATGGCTTCCTATTTCTTCTAAATACCCTCTTGTTGTGATTGTACGGTGGACATAAGATAGGCATTCATTGCCACTGCTATGCATCAAAATTGTATTCGCTCTATCTAGTGTTGTGAGGCTGCAGAAGAATATGTTGTTCCTCTTAGACATTAGTCTCCGCTTCCCCAACTTTTTTGGGGTGTTGACTTTTCCTGATGGTAAGAACCTCTACAAGATCACCCATTGATCCTATACTATAAAACATAATTGTGAAATGATAGGGCAGCTCTAAGGTTATTACAAGGTACCCAATGTTCATGTTGTATATGATCTTTTCATTTATTAAGGGGATCATTTGGGACCATGCATGATAGTTCAAATAAACATACTTGGCCTTTTCAGCTTTTATGAGCCCTTCTAGATCACAATGTAGGGCTAGAGCAATGGTAGTGGTTATCCATCCCATTATGAATGAATCATTTCACTTGAAGTAAGTTGCATTTAGATGGTATATCATCATCGCCCCTAGATTGACATGTTTGCCACTCACATTAAGTCCATCATAGATAGATCCTTTTACGAGAAGAAACCTTGGTTATTATAGCACCCAAAAATGGTGTTAGCTATAACTTTCTCAATGTACCTCATTGACGGGGTTGTGTAGTTTACTTGTTTTTTACTTTTCCACTATGAAGGTGTCTTGGATAGTGAACTTCTTCCATAGTTCTGAATAATTGTACCTTGATACCCTTTCAAAACTACCTTCATCAAACTTCTCTACCATTTATGGAGTTTGAGAGGAAATCTAATTGAGTTGGGAGGCTATAACACATGAGTAGAGTCGTTATGTATGAACCATATGGAATCCTCACATTGATATTTTATCTTCTATAATGACTCAAAGAACTCATGGGTAGTCTCAATGCAGGCCTCTTGGACCCTAGTCAGTACTTTCTACAACCCACATAAGTCCATGTATTTCTTGAATATATGACCAGTCCCCAAGGCTTGCATGGTGGAAAGGCATGCATACGTCATGTCAATCAATCTTCTCTTAATGCACATGGGGTGGAGAGGCTTCACAAAAAACTTCCTCTTTGATTTTCTACCGAATGTATCTCCTTTGGGCTATTTTCCCAAAGTCTTCATCCTTCTACTTCCAACCTTGACAAATTGTCCACTAGTTCATCCTCCACCTTCTCACTCTCCATGCCCTCTCCTTCTTCTTCTTGGTTGTCATGTGACCTTGAACTTTTTTCCAAGTTGAGGGGAACCATTTTAGTTGTATCATCGTTTGCTTCTTCTTCAATTAACGACCATCCTTATAGGTTGTTGTGTGGCATGTGGTTGTTATGAAGAGATGGAGTGTCAGACTAGAGTAGGTTGTTGAGGTGGGCATGAAGATGAATGAGTTGTTGATTTCTTACTCCTCCTTGGCCAAGCCAGAGCATCAATGTCAATAGAATATACAACATTGTTTGTATCATGATCTCATGGAACTTCCTCCTCTCCATGTTGGTTGTAGGTGGGATTTGTGGTGTCAGGACTTTAGAAATGAACGGAGACAAAAGTCGCTCACCAACATGAAATGTAGAAGAGAGCTCAACTGGAGTGGGGTTGTGAGATGGTGGGGTGATGTTAGAGGCTCTCTTTGTGTGGGCTTTGGTGCCAATGATGGCTTGGATGCCACTTTGGATCCCATTCTTCACCCTCTTTCCAATTGTGTTCATTTTTCAAGTATTTTTAGTAGGAAAATGGAAGTGGAGATAGGTTTTCATCCTTCTAAAAAGTTGGGGCAGAATGGAGTCAGATATGGAGATTTCAATGTGGAAATGGATGGGAAATAAGAGTTGAAGGTAGGATAAGACTCCTAGGAGCACAAGGAACCTTGGATTGAGTTCATAGGGCAAGATATAAAGTATTTAGGATGATTGGATCATGACCTAGGTTTCCCAATCCTTGGAACGCATGTTCTGGATTGGAAAGGAATTAAATATGCCATGGTGATCTCACAAATTAATCAACAACTTATGTGATGGGGCCACTGTGCTGGTAGAATGCCAGAACGCCCGTTCTAGTCAACACAGACATGGTGGCTAGCCCCAAAACTTTCAATCTTCTATTGTGAGTTTGATGAAATTAACATGTCTGTCTTGGCCATTTTCAGTTCAATTTCCTTCATTTTTTCATTATTTCTTCCTGAAAACATATCACAATTAAACATTTGATCCATAAAAGATGTCATCTATTGTTTACCACTGATTTTAGGCTTTCCTCTCAATCTCAAACCTCTTTTTCTATCACACTTCCAAACTCAAACAAAAAGTATCAACATATATGTGTGTTCTTTTCTTAGAGAATGTATAAAACAACCAAAAAGTATCAAAAAGTGAAGGTTGGGTGCAACATTTCCCAAACCTAGGTGCGTTGCCTCCCTACTAGTGCTAAGAATAATACCTTCAGGTGGGCTTCTTATTTCTTGGGTTAATCATCCTCTTGAAAACCTTAAAACATCATCATCGTAGTAAATTTCTTTAGCATCTGCATTCAAGAACATCTCTTCATCAATAGGTATTTCCTCAACCAACATCACGTTGGCCTTATCAGGTCAAACTTAAATAATTACCTTCGACCTTTAACCATTCAACATGAATTCATTGGCACCTTCCTTCTCTTATACCAATTGCTCAAGATGGATAAACATGAATGATTTTATAAGGGCCTTCCCATCTTGACTAAGCTTCTTGAGGAAGAACTTCATTCTTGAGTTGTACAACCATGCCCATTGACCAAGCTCAAAAGAGTTCTTCTTGATCATCTTGTCATATAGTAACTCTACTCTTTCTTTGTAGATTTTGGATAGTTCATAGGCATCACGCCTCATTTCTTCTAGTTCATTGAGTTGTAGCTTTCTTCTCTCCTTGGTAGTTTCCATATACATATCCATGGCCTTTAATGCCTGTAATTCCTTGTGTTGGAACTCCATGTGCAAATGGAATTTTATTCCCATATATGAGCTTGAAAGGAGTAGTGCCAATATGGGTTTTGAATGTAGTTTTATATGCCCATAAAGCTTCATTTAGATGTAGAGACCAATCCTAGCAGTCTAGCTTCATTGTCTTCTTAAGAATAAGCTTTATCTCTCGATTAGCTAACTCGACTTGTCCACTCTTTGAGGGTGGTAGGGAGTAGATATGAAATAATTCACACCATGCATTTTTGACAAGACTTCAAACGTTTTAGGAATGAAATTACTACCCCCATCACATATGATCATCCTTGGTACCCCAAACTATTTGAAATGTTGGACTTGATAAATTTGCAAACTACCTTGTGATCATTGGTTCTTGTAGACACAACCCCAACCCTATTGTATGCGTAATCAATCGACACTAGGATGTGCACAAATCCAAAAGAAGTAGGAAAAGGGACCATGAAGTCATTCCCCAAACATTGAGAACCTCCACCACTAATATTGGTGATAATGGTATCATGTCTCTCCTTGAGAAAAATCCCACCCTTTGGCATCTCATGCAAGCTTTGAAAAACTCATGAGTGTCTTTAAAGAAATTAGACCAATAGAATTCGCATTGAAGTACCTTTGTAGCTATCTTGTTTCCCTCAAAATGGCCTCCACATGCACTGGGGTGGCACAATGTAAGCACATCAAAGTGCTCATCCTTGGGAACACATCTCCTAATCAAGTGATTGGTGCAATATTTGAAGAGATGAGGGTTATGCCACACATAATTCTGTGTGGAATCATATAACCTTTTTTCTCTCCTTGCTTAAGTCTCAGGCACTCTTCCACTAGCCAATAAATTTGTAACGTGTTTGTACCATAGTCTTCAGGATGCATCATCTAGCAAGAGTTTCTCATGTGGCATGGTTTCCCTAATCTTATTAAGCTCATTATAGGGAGCCTCGATGCAATAGAGATGGTCAGATGTAGAATTTTCAACCCCTTCCTTATCAACAATTCCAATATCAAACTCTTGGAGAAGATGAATCCATCAAATCAACCTTGTCTTAGAATCCTTCTTTGACATTAGATATATACTTAAGGGAAGCATGACTCATATAGATAATGAGTTTTTTTTGAAGCACATAAGATCAGATCTTGTCAAGATAAAAAACTATAGAAATCATCTCGTTCTATGGGGTTGTATATTTTCTTTGAGATTCATCAAGGGTTTTGCTTTCATAGAAGATAGCATGCGGCATGTTGCCAATTCTTTGGCCCAACAAAGCCCCCACTACTGTGTTAGATGCATTAGTCATGATCAAAAATAGAAAAGAGAAGTCAAGGGAGTTGCATAATAGGAGCAACCATTAACTTGGCTTTAGGTGATTGAAAGCTTCAATGCATATATTATTAAAATTTAACTCAACATCTTTCTAAAGTAAGTGGCATAACGGTCTAGATATCTTTTTAATATCTTTGATGAAATGGTGAAAATAACTTGCATGCCCCAAGAAAGAATGAACATGCCTTACGGTGGAAGGAATGGTCAAGGTTGAAATGAGGACCACCTTGGCCCCGTCAACTGCAATCCCAACTTTAGATACTTTGTGATGAAGAAAAATGCCCTCAAGAACCATGAAATGACTTTTCTCTCATGATTTAATCAAACACACATTTACACATCTTTCTAGAATGGTAGTGAGGTGAGAAAGAACTCATCAAAAGAGTTCCCAAATAGTGAAATATCATCCATGAAAAGTTCAAGAGATGAATCAAGCATATTGGAGAAGATGGATGTTCAAGAGATGAATCAAGCATATTCGAGAATATGAATGTAACACATATCATTTGGGAGTGGAGGGGGAACTACGAAGATCAAACAACATTCTTTTTTAAGAAAAGGTACCACTTGGATATGTGCAGGTAGTTCTTTATTGACATGTGGGGTGAATTGTCACTTGGAAGTATCCAAAGTAGCCATCAAGAAAGTAATAGAAGCTATTCCCTACCAACCTCTATAGGATCTGGTTAATGAATGGTAGAGGAAAATGGTCCTTCTTTGTCTTGGAATATATCTTTTTGTAACCTATACACTTGCTCTATTGGCATTGCTCCCTCATAGGCATCATTTCACCATCTTAATTGGGTGCAAAATTGATCCCATCCTTCTTGGGTACAACTCGGATGGGACTCACTCAAGGGCCATCAGACATGGGAAAGATGATCCTAACACCAATTAACTTCACCACCTCTTGAGTCACCACCTCCTTTAGCTTAGAATTCAATATTGTTTGAATTTCATTACTTGTCCTTGCATCATCCTCAAGATACATTCTATGCACACAAAGGAAGGATCAACACCTCTCATATCAACAATAGACCAAGCAATGGCTTGAATATTCTTCAATAGGATATAAATGAGGGCATAATATTGGTCTAAATAAATAATAGAAAAAAAAGATCATTCGGAGGGTGTAATTGGGACCAGGAAATGCATACTTTAAACCATCGAAAAGTGTTTTCAACTCAAGAATAAGAGGGTCCTCAATAGAACTCTTGAAAGTCTTCACAAAACATATGGTTGATCTTCACTCATAGAAACTAAGAAAGAATCATTCTATTCTTCACTATCTTCATTTGGTATCTCAATAATGAGACCAAAACCTCTGCCTTTGGTGGTAGTCTCAATCCACATATGTAGGCACTCACGTACAATATCCTCTAGACAATCAACAAGATAATAATCCTCTTTAGTGGCATCTATTACCTTGGCTTTGACGGATGCTTTGAAGTTGTTTAGTCAGATCTTCATGTGTCATGGTCACATACATGGTTCCAGTAGTCACATGCATCACTACATCATTTGTTGCTAAAAAAGATCTCCCCAAGATAATGGGTACTTTTCTTGTATCCTTTCCATATAAGGCACAATGAAATCAGTAGGAAAGAAAGAAGATATGTCTCCATCAAGTTGTACTAATACATCATGAGGCGTATTCATAAAATTTTCTACCTTAGATGGCTTCAAGTGTCCTAGATTCAGCTCAACTTACACATAATAAGGCATTAAGTTTCTAGTCATGAAAATATTATTTAATGCAGTGTGTGCTTATGTAACAAGGAATAATGCGGGCACGGGGACTTTCCTCTACTTGGGAATGGTGTCTTGTAGAATGGAGATCACTTTCTCAGTGAGCTTGACTTGTTTTGACAATTGACTTGTTGAATTCCTCTTAAACATGCTTATGACTTTTAAAAAATACATAAGAGAGGAATTGCTTGATATCATCCAACAAAACTATTATTAATACACACTTTCTTGAAGGTTTCCATGATGCCTTTTGTATGTTTTTTCTTTCTTTTAGATGTGGAGGGTTCTTCAAGTGGGTCGGGAATGGAGGTATTTGTGCACCTATCTTGTCAACATCCATATTAATCATCAAATGATATCTCACAAATCACATTATCATCATTCACTATCATAGTATGACCTTGATCACCCATTACCGTATCACTACCATGTATCACAACATCACCTCTAGCTTCATTCACATAACCTTCAAATGCTTTACTATTTGTCTTCTCTAAGGTCATCACATTCCTCGACACAGTCACAACCATAACTTGCTCATGAGAACAAGAGGAGGAAGCTTATTGTGGTTGTTGTGATCCTTGGTGGTGTCCTATGGTGTGGAGTATTGGGATTTTAGAGAAAGTATTATGGTTGTTGTGGATGTGGTTGATATTGTGGTGGTGGTGGGTATTGATGTGGTGGTTATGGAGTGTATTGGAAGTTGTGTAGGCTTTGAGGTGGTGGAGGAGAATAGGGGTTAGGAGGCCCTTGTTAGTGTTGTAGGGTGGGCACTTTCCCTTGTTGTGGGATAAAGGTGCCTTGAGGAGAACCTATGGTGCCACCAAAATTTGGGATTCACCAAGGTTTGAGAGGAAAGCCTCCCCTCTTCACGAATGACAAATAATAGAGAAATTTGGCCAATTCTTTGTTCTATATGGATAATGTTTTTTTCTTGAGGGGACACATCATTCTTCACATCATCATGCCTTCTCAATCTTCCAAGGACTTCCTTTTCAAACTTATACCTATATATTTATCCTAGACATTGCCTAAGTTTCCCTTGACCTTCCTCCCCTTGTTGATTCCATGAGTAATTAATATGGTTCCTCCAATCTAAAGTATAATAATTGGACATTGGGCCTTGGTTATTCCATATTCCATAAGACATAGGGCATGCACTTCCTCACAAAGAATCTCCACAGAATGGGCATATTCGTTAGAAGATCCTCCCATATGTGACTTCATAAGACTCATCATATCTGCCAAAATTTTCATCATTTGGGAATGGTAGTCATCTTTGGAGTGAGGGGGTGAAGATGCTTCATTTCTATCACAATGGACATCCACACTAGAGGCTCGATGTCTTGAGTTTTCAACCAAGTGCTCAAAAAGAGGCCAAGATTCTTTAGGAGGTTTGGCCATGAATGCACTACCACATGATGAGTTCACAATTGTTTGATCCATCCCAAAAATCCTTGTGTAGAAGGATTCAACTGGTTGCCAAATAGACACCTTGTGCTGGGGGAAATCCTGAAGCAACTTCTGAAATCTCTCCCACATCTCATGAAACTTCTCATTCTATTTTTGTTTGAAGGAATTAATGTACCTTCTCATCTAGATGAACTTGGCATTAGGATATAATTTCTTAGTTCATGACCTCTCAAGTCATATGCAATCTTGGATGAGTGTCACTCCTTGGTCTTGCCCTTCATAGAGAAAGGGAACAACAGGAGCCATATGGGGTCGTTAATGGCTCCAGGTCTTTTGAAAGTGGAGCATGTCATAAGTAAAGAGTCAACATAGTTGTCTGGGTTCTCATCCTCAAGTATGTATAAGGTGGGTAGAATCCCAAGAAGACCAGAGGGATGGAGATATTCTACCCTGCATTTGATCACCTCTAGTGGAAATTGGAAAATTGTAATTCCCAGGCATGAAATAGTCTTGTAGTGGCTTGTGCACATGATGAGGTTGTATCTATTGTTGTGCCTCATTGTCATTATTATGAGCACTTTTGTTTCCCATCTCTTCTTCTAAGTGTTGTTTGCACCAGTTTCTCTGTCTTATTCTTCCTATCTTGGGACAAGAAAGAGTCAATGGAAATAGAGTGTCATCCAAACATCCAACAACGATCACATGCAAAAGGCACAAACAAGCAATAAAATACAAGTTAGTACACAAGTTTGCAAAAGTAACACAAAGAATAATAAAAGAAATGGTGAGGGCAATATGAAAAGTTAAATATTAACAAACAAGCAAGGAAAAGCACCTACCTCCCTGGAAACGATGCTAGTAAGATTGATGTGTGTCTGGGAGGCATTACTTTGGCTAACAAATTTGTAACCCTAATAGATACACTCCAATAGACTAAAACACTTCCCCACTAGCACACGATCTCTTATTATAGCATAGATGGTGGAAATTTAGGGGTCAAACCAGTTGGGGAACTATATCTTAGTTTGTTATGGCTAGGTTCCTAAAGTAGATTCTAGGGTTGAAGGGATTAACTTTAGTTCTGAGTTACACTAGGCTGATCAAACAAGAAATTAAAGAAAGATAAGAGCAAAACATACTTTAACCCTAGGCAAGTTAGGTATAATTCACAAAGAAAGAAAAGATAAGCAATGAATTACACTAGATAAAGCAAGACCAAGTTAGAACTATCACTAGACTAACAAAGCAATTATACTTAACAAACTAGATAGGGCAACTAGCTATATTAGGAAAGAAAGGCACATCATTAACACTTTAGTAAGAATGGCAAGAAAAAGGACTAGGCTAGAAAATGACTAACTATGAAAATCACAAGTTATCATAAAGAAACACTTACTACTCATAAAGAAACACTAACTACTCTAGCAAGATCTATCTACCATTAACAAGCAAGAGACTACTTAAGCAAGTAAATAAAGCTAATTAGACTAGCACTAACTAAGCAAGAGTGAAATTAGGGTTTTTATCAACTGATGGGGTGTGGGCCATTTGGGCTAATGTAACTATCACCAAGATTGGGGTTCATAACATGAAAACATTACTCATTCATTTATATCATCAAACCAAACAATCAAATTAAATATTAGAGAATTTTCCTAAACCACTAATCGACCATGGATGGAATAGGGGGTGTATAGGGAAACTAATTCCTATCATCTGCTATATGACCTTATGAAGTTCATTTGATCAGGGTTTCAGTGGAATTCAACTAAGGTATAACAAGTGTAGGTTTCTAGGATAGAGACTCTTAGGAAAATTGGGGGCCAAGGGTAGTAATGGAGTGTGGAAATGAGGGTTTTGCACCTCACATCACCTACCCTCCAGCTTTTAGGTAGCTCCAAGCCAATTGCACTAAGTGATTTTAAACTATCTACTTAGATCCCTCAATTAGGTGTAGGATAACGGTTTTATATGTAAAATTATGGGTAGATATCTAGGGATCCACTAGTTGGACCTAGGAGCAAATCCCAAAACAACTACATATAAGCCACCCCCCCAAAAAAAAAACCTATACGATTTCAAGCATAAACCACAATGTAATACTTGGGAAATGAGATAGAAGTACAAGAAAATCATTAGAAAAAGAAATTATAGAGCTTACATGTTAATTTCCCCCAATATGGTATCAATGACACATTTTCTACGCTAACATCACACCTAGGGGCTTAGCTACCCGTAACAAAAGAAATGGACAATGAAGAAGAAGTAGAGGAGTAGACAGCCATAGATGCTTGGTGAAGACTCCTCCTTCTTTGCCTCCAACTGAAGATACACATCATCCTTGCTCCTTGATGGATGAATAGCATAGGATTATGAATGAAAGTGGTCAAAACCCTAGAAAGCTAGCGTTTTGTGATGGAAGATGATGGAAATGGAGTGGGAGTAGGTGGGAATGACTATGATAGAAGTAGGTGTCTCTTTCATCGATTGGAGTGGCTAACATCTAGCTCCTAGTCTCCACAAGGAGGCATAGGTTGAGTGGGCGTATTTATGTAAAATGATAGCTAGGAAGCAGTTGGTTTGGGTGGTAGCATAGTTTATCTGGGCGTAATGGTTTTAGTGGTGGAGTGGTGGAATGTGTGTGCTTAAGAGGAAGGGACATGGTGGAAGTGTGTGACGATCCCAATTCCTGTACACTTTCCAAGTTGACATTCCCTAGATATGCGTGCACTCATATCTAATAGATGTCAATAAGGAAAATGTAAGGGATTGTGATTGTCAACTATTTTATAAAAAGGAGCCAGATCATGTTCACAAACATCATTGATTAGCCACACAAACAACATTCATTGAAGATAAAATCATACATGTATTATTCAGGAAAGAAGAAAAGAACAATTTTATGAAATGAAAGTACATATGATTTAGAACATCCTATACTTCATCTATAAGAATGAATAACTATCTAACTAAAAAAGAGATAAGAAATAGAAAGCTAGCTAGATATCCTACGTGCCCATTAATTTGGTAGCTTCCGGTACTTTAAGATGCATTATTTGTCCCTTGTACCTAGAAAATATGAGAAATAAAATCATCAACATAAGTTGGTATATGGTTCAAAATACATTACTATGATTGCATAATTCAAATACTTGAAGAAATAAAATAAAGAAAAGAAAATAATTGTTTAAGATAGAAAATTAGGTAAACAAATCTTTTAAACATATCATTAGATGCAGTTGTACAACTATTATAGCAACACTTTATCATACATCCAGTATGGGCAAACAACTTTATTATACATCTAGCATGGGCAATTCACCATACATCCATACTTGGCAATATATCATACATCCATATTGGTCCATCTCCCATTTGTTCTGATCTTAGTAGCTACAACTCATCAATAGTTCATTATGTTCCATTTAGATTTAATGAAGCATAAATACTAGTAATCATCCAACAAAGTATAGGCAAATAAGTCACCCAAGGTACATCATATCTTATGCAACCATGGAAAACTAATCTTATACTTAATAAAGACTACGTACCTGATTTGATTAGATCTGAATTTCAAGAGTCTAGAAAGACAACAAAAATCACGTTAAAAAGAAAGTAAGGGTGTGGGTCATTATGTGTCCATATGATCCCAACTAGGGTTTGTCCTTCAAATTTCTATGATTAGATTAGGGTTTATTCTACCTTGTTTCAGAGTTACAAGATCGGGTCTTTATTTTAGGGTTTCCATTATTTAATGATACTTATTTATGTTCAAGAAAAGAAACGTCCAACATTAGGGTTTCTACTATGGGTTAGATCATTAATGATTTCTTTTTAGGATTCTCATAAATTAGATAGGTCATGATTGAATCCAGGGTTATCAGGGTCGACGATGATTAGAAGGGTCAATAAATATTTAGGGTTAGGCATAAAAATGCATGGAGGTATACATATGTAGAGAAGAACCAAACATTAAGGTTTTCTATAAGTCTAGAGTGATAGGTCTCTATTTGGCTAGTGTTTCGTGCCTTGTGAGATTTAGGGACTCTTTTAGGGTTAGGTTGTACAATTAACTAGGTTACATTAATTAACAACCATTATTACATAATTAAATTAAATAAGTATATAATGAGAATCCAGTTCATTGAGGCTGTAAAATCTACTCTCACCGCTGGCGGCTGCTCTCTCACCTAGTGTTACTAGGGTTTCTTCCTCCAGAGACGGCTGGATGTGGGGAGGGGGATTTGACAGCCGTAAAGCGGTGTTCCGCTCCCCCTCAGCCTCTTCTCGCCCATCTTCAGTAGGGTCTCTTCTTCGGGAGGCGCGCGGGTGTGTTGTCTTTGGAGGCAGCGGTCGTATTCCTCCCTTTCGTGGAGCCCGGCTGCAACGAGTTTCCTACCTCCTTTCTCTTTTACTTGCTTTCTATTTAGACTAGGTTGGTCTCTTATTTTGTCTCTCTCACTGTTAATCAGCGCTTCTGTCTCTTCTCGTAGTAGATTTCTCTTTCTCGGTCAATTTTGTTGTGGTGTTGTATGGCAGAAAGTGTGGGGACAATATCCTTTTGGAACACCGATCTGGCGTAGATACTCTACCACATATACATACTCAGGTTGAAGGTATTCCTCATAGAAAGTTGCGTTAGCCAGTGAAGGAGAAGAGGGATCTATACATCATTGTTTTTATCAAATTCCTATATGAGTTTTTGTGGTGGTTTGTATGTGTTCTTGATCTTTGTGTGGTCCTTTAGTTTATTTTTCTCCTCATGTAGATGCCGTATGGCTCCTCCATAATGAAATTTGTCAGTTTAACTTTCAAAAAAAAATAAGTATAGTCATTAGGATCTTAGCAAACACTTTTGGAAAAGCAGTTGCATCTAGGTCTTGAGGGTATTTTATTTGCAAAACTTGCATTTTTCTGATGGAAATGGTATATAATATCAATATTTTTGGAGTTATAATGGATTTTCTATGATTAAAATGAGATATGGGTATATAATCAATTATTCATGAGATAGGGTAAGAAATACCTTAACGGCTGAAAATCCTGGACCGTTGATGCTTGATGGACGATCACGATTGATCCTAATGGGAGGCGTGGCTCACTGATCTCGGGTCAATTTGATCCCTGGGTTGGCTGGGTCTTGGACCCAGTTCTCCTCCCTAGACTGGCGTTCAAGCCTTCCCCTCTAGCACTGACCCTCACGCAAGGTAAGCAACCCATGGTAGAGTAACTTGCCGGTGCGAAACGACTTAGGGGGTTGGGGGCTTGGATCCTCAGCGAGGGTGCCACCCAAGTTCACTATGTCTTCACGGTGTGATAGTAGGTGGCTATTTGGAGGAAGTAGACGAGGAGAAGAAATGCCCAAGATGGGCAATGCAGTTGCACCATAGGTCAAGTAACAGACTACAAAGGCCGATTTAGGGCCGAAAGGTCATGAGAAGGCTTGTTAGTATGGGGTTAAGGTAAAGGGGATGGCGGCAATCATTATATGGCCTTATATAGAGTTGAGAGGAGGTTTTGGGCTATATCGGCTCTGGGGTTGTTAGCTGCCACCGCCGGAGTGAGAGAGCACCTCACTCAGGTTGTTGAGTCGGCGTAACAGTGTGAGAAACTTGGTCAAAATAGGGTTGGTTAGGTGCAGTTTCAAGAGATAGGATTATCCTGACAAGCAAAACTTTGAGATATAAATTGAGGTGGCGGCTCGACTGGATTGAGTTTGTTCTCACCTCCCCGCCCTTTGCGGGAGGTAGGAGACAAGTCCTAGGCCGTTGGATCCTCACGTGATCCGCGATCAAGGAGATCGAACAACTAGAAATGCAGAGCAAATAGTAAAGACCCACACTTGGGGGTGTGTGACATTTATGTGTCACATTTTGATCAATTAACCCGAAAATTTAGGTCATAGGTTTAAATAAATGCACAAATGTACATAATTTGTAAAACTCATAACACATAATTGGCTTATCCAATTGCAACAAAATTTTATGTGGATCTTCATGAAATCATTATCCAACCTTGGTATCAAATTGAGGGTCAAACTCAAATGTTTATTATATAAATTGACTATGTACCCTGATACATGGATTTCAACTACTATGAAATTAGGGTTTGGATTTTTATGAAATTAATAATCACTTTTAGTAAATTAAGCAAGGATAAGGTTGAGGGTATTATTGGAAATAATAAAATTACAAGAGAGAGAAAATATAAGTAAAAACTCACTCTGTCACAAAGTGAGAAAATGTAAAGCTAAAAATTGCATTTTTGAAGGTTGGTATCTAATGAATGCATACTCATCCTATATTTAGCAACATTGTCAGCATAGTTTTTCAGTCATTTTCATCATTTATAGATTTATGATATCTCACACATACATACATACACACATGCATATATATATATATATATATATATATATATATATATATATATATATATATATATATATATATAGCTTAGGCGGCATGTCTCCTAGGGCAACCTCTGGGTGATTGTCTGGAAATTGGCATCGGAACCATGGCTCATGGTGCCCAAGCCACCAACCACTCCGGATGATGGCATCCACCCCCACGCTACTCCACCCCATCCAAACCGAAACCCACCACCTCCACCATCGACATCCAGTAGGAAGGTCTCCGAGTCTGTGGGAGACAGGAAGACGTTTCCCGCGAACCCTTGTGAGCGGGAGTCTGGAAAGGTAGAAGGAGGATGATCATTGCATGAACCTAGGAATGGGGGAGAAGCACCAAAACGTATGACAGTCGCGTGGAACCAGGTACTGAAGCAGCCGACGTCGACAACGAAAGACGCAATGGAGTTTCTACCGCCAAGGGAAGAAGAGGGGGAGGTCCATGTCAACCTCGATGCAGATGAGTTTGATCAGCTCCGAAACATATGGGAGTTTACAATCATGATGTACACACTTGGCAAGAGGTCGTTCTATCCCCACTTGCTTGTGTGGATCAAGCGCACCTGGAAGTCGAAAGGGTCATTTGAGTTGCTGTCAAGAGACAATGGCATCTTCTTGGTCAGATTCTCGACGGTGGCCGATAAGGAAGCAGTTCTCGCCATGGGACCGAAGTGGTTCGATCATCAATTGGTGGTGGCAAAGCATTACTCCCATGGTGATGAACTGAGGAAAGACGTCTTCAGCACAATCCCGACATGGACGAAAATCAGGTCCTTCGGCCGGTTGTGGATGAGAAAAGTTGTAGGGACTATCACCGTGGGAGTCAGGCATGTGCTGCACATAGATGACAAATCCTTAGAAGGAGAGGCGGTGAGAGTGCTCGTGGAATTGAAGGTTGATGGCCCCAAAGCCAAGCAAGGTGTGGCTTAATGACAAAGGTCGAGAACCCATACCCGTCACAATAGAATATGATCATGTTCCTGCGAGCTGTGACCATTGTCATGCCTTTGGCCATGACATGACAAAATGTGGTCAGGTAGAGAAGAAGAAGGAAGAGCCAAAAGGAAAGAAAATTTGTAAAGTGAAGGATCCAGACATGAATGTGGTTGATAAAGGAGGGCTAAGGAAGAACTCGAGATAGCAAAAACCTGATACTTCAGTAGGGAGTCGACTGCTGAAGCCATTCTGCAACAGTAGATCTACTCTCGAGAAGAACAACAAGGAGCTTGCATGCCCAAGGACGCAACAATGAACAACAACTGTGAGACCAAAAAGAAGCATAATGATCCCTTGGCCCAAGGTGATAGAGAAGAGGGGGATTTCGTGTCTAGTGCTCGAAGGAAAGGGGTTAAGACGATAGGGATTCTGAGAACCCAAGGGGTGAGTGCCATTCTCGATGCTACAAATAGCTTTGAGGCTTTATCTGAATATGATCCTGAGGAGGAGTATGCCACCAAGCAACAACAGTAGACTGGGAAAGGCAAGAATGTGGGGAAGGGGCCTTCTAGGCGTACCAGGTCAAACAAAAACCTTTGATATGTCCATACTTTTATGGAATATCAAGGGAGGGTGTGACAGGAATAAGAAGTAAGAAATCAGAGAATGGATTTCTGCCAGTGGTCATTCAATGGTTTCTCTAGTGGAAACTAATATTAAGGTACAAAATAAAAATAGTATTAAAATATCTTTTTCCACAAGGTTGGGAGCACGCGTCCAATGTTGATTGTGTTGAGGTTGCTCGAGTTTGTTGGCTTGGAAGCCCAATGCTTGGCAGGTTTATGTGGTACAGATTTCAGACCAGTAGGTGATAGTGGACTGTGTTAATATGGGAGGTCTGCATATATGGTTGACAGTTGTGTATGGTCATAATGATGGGAAGGCAAGGCTGAAATTATGGGATGATATGATTTCTCTTTCAAAGCGAGTTCAGCTACCATGGATGGTAATAGGTGACTTCAATACTGTGCGGTTAAAGATAGAGAAAAGAGGTAGAAGATTAGCTATTAGTGCAGAGGTTGATGCTTTTAATCGAGACATTGATAGAGAATGTTTATTTGAGCTACCTATGATAGGAGGGGATATCTTTACATAGAACAATGAAAGAGGACCACAAGATAGGATATCTAGCAAACTTGATAGGGCATTGGTGAATGACGAATGGCTGAAAACTCTCCCAAATGTGCAAGTTAAAGATGAAGGATCTGACATTAGCGATCATGCACCTATTTCAGTCCAAATAGTAGAAAAGAAACAAAAAAGAAGGTCGTTAAGATTCTTAAACTACTGGGCATACTGGAATAGTTTTGTAGATGTAGTCAAGCATAGCTGGAATATTTAGGTGACGGAAAATCCTATGTACATGTTCTCTAGGAAGCTGAAGAATACTAAAATGACTTTAAAGAAATGGGCTAAAGAAGTTGTAAACATTCCAAATATGTTGAAGGACATGAAAAGGGAGTGTAAGGAGCTCAGAGAAAGATTGATGTCTGACCCATTAAACCCAAATCTGATTGATAAGTAAAAGGAGGCGAGGAGGATGCTAGAGGACCTGAAAAAGGCTGAGGAGAAATTCTACTGGAAAAGAAGCAAAGAGAAATGGTTGGAGGATGGTGATAGAAATACAAAGCTCTATCATACTACAGTTCAAAGGAGAGAGGTAGGTAATATTATTTCTAAACTTATAAATGCAGATGGACAAGTGGTCAACAAGCAAGAGGACCTTGAGGAATAGGCTATTCAATTCTACTCGGCTCTTTATAATAAAAACTTTTCTAAGGAGATTGATGTCAATGAGGAGGTGGAGTGGAAGTTCAAACTTACTAGTACCCACAACAATATTGTTACAAGAAAGGCCAATGAAGAAGAGGTCAAGGATGTGCTATGGAGTATTGGAGGAAACAAGTCTCCCAGGTCAGATGGCTTCAATTCTTTCTTCAATAAAAGGAACTGGGACACCATAAAAGATGATTTGCTAGCATATGTTGACTGGTTTCTGGAATGTGGGAATATGATGAAATAGGTAAATCATTCCTTTCTAGTGTTGGTTCTTAAAAAGAAAGTTACTTCTTCTCTAGCGGATTTCCGTCCCATTACATGTTGCTCAGCCCAATATAAAATTATTGCAAAGATTTTTGCTGCCTGACTGAAATTGGTCCTCCCCTATCTTATTTATATAAATCAAGGTGCTTTTGTCACTGGTAGAAGCATCAACGATTGTGCTTTGTTGGCTGGAGAATTTCTGCTAGATTTCAATGTCATGAGAGGTAGTAGGAAAGCCTACCTAAAACTTGATATTTCCAAAGCCTATGATAGTGTGCGATGGGAAAAATTATGGTGGATCATGTAGCAAATGGGGTTTAATGAACAATGGATAAGCTAGATGAAACAATGTGTTGGGACTACTAGATACTCTGTCTTGGGCAATGGCACATCTGCAGGTCTCTATCAGGGGGTAACGGGCTATGTCAAGGTGATCCTTTATCTCCTCTTCTGTTTGTGATTGTCATGGAGTACTTTTCTAAGAAGATGCAGCAAGCTGAAGAACAGAAAGAAATCAAGCCTTACACTATCCACGGCACAAAGGTAATGACACACTTGATTTTTACGGATGACGTTCTGGTTTTTATTGAAGCCAAATAGCAATGCATGGAGAATCTCAGAAGCCTTCTGGGAAGATTCAGGCAGCAAATGGGACTGTGTGTTAATGTGAATAAGACACATGTTTTCTTGTCAAACAATTGCCACCAGATGGAGGACAGACTCATACATGCTATGGGAGTTGAGAGAGGTAAATTCCCAACAAAATACTTGGGATTTCCTCTTGTAGGAGGTAACTTGCAGGTCAAGGACTTTACTGAATGCATAGACAAAGTGGAGGAAATGATCAATAGATGGCCCACACAAAAAACTTCCATGGCGGGACACAGAACTTTGATTAAAGCTGCCATTGAGGGACTTCTTATCTTCTGGGTGAAACAAGGTGAAATCCCCATTTTTGTTCTTGACATAGTAGAATTGAAGATGGCTAACTTCTTATGGGGAAATGAGCATCATCTGGTGAAATATTATAGGCTAGCCTTTCCTAAAGATGAAGGTGGACTTGATCTGAAGACCCCCAGAGACATTGATAGATGGGGATCCATGAGGAGGATAGTTTCTTATCATGAAGGAACATCCACTTGGGGAAAGTGGATGAGAGACAAATATCCTAGGGGGCTAGACTTTATCCCAAAGACTAGGGAAGGATATTCCAGATCTATCAATGTTATGCGAGAAGTCTGGCCACAAATCAATCATTGGTTTGTGGCTAACGTATCTAGAGGTTGGAAGCTTAAAGACAAAAAGATTAGCATGTGGGAGTTATCCCAAACAAGAGGTGCAAAGGACCCAGTGGGTGACCAGATTTGGAGTGAGAGGCACGTGCCAAAATGGAGCATGTGTGTTTATAAATTTCTGCATAACATCCTTGCTACCTTGGACAAAATTAAGAGCTGGAACTATGATATATCTACCATATTCTTGCTATGTGAGGATGGGGAGGAAAATCACAGCCATCTTGTAGTTGAGTGTAAGTTCACAAAGGAGATATGGGAGCACCTATGCAACAATTTCAATATACATATCCAACTCAATGTGGTACCACAAAGGATGCTTGCAAGATGTGGAATGGATGCAAAGAAAAATCTGCTGTAGGCGGGCCTTTACTACCATGATTTGGAAGAGAGGAACGTGAGGAAGCACCACGGAAAGTCCACTAATGCTATTAGTATTGCTGTAAAAGTTTGTAAATACATTAGACATAGATTACGTTCTGAATAGAAGTGTGAGTCGTATTGGTGCTTTGGGTGTATGTCGTTGGGCCTACATGTACTCCTGACCCCCTAATAATTTTTAGGGGGAATGTCAGAATATACTTACCTGATTCCGACATATATATATATATATATATATATATATATATATATATATATATATATATATATATATATAAGATTGCATCCTTTTCCATGTGGGATAGCCCCCATGAGTAAAATATTTGACATCCACACATACTAGGTGGAGCTACGCACGGTCAATGCCCCTATGCAAGGATCTCACTGCGTGATTAGCGAGCCAGAGTCAAGGGAATTTTGCCCCTTGGTGGTCTTAGGGGGCACTGCCTCCTAAAAAGGTCGACAAACCTTTACTTCTATTCACTATGAAAATCACATTTCCCCATAGTGGAACCCAACCACCATATCAAAAATTTAGATGCAGATATAAGTATAATTAAATTAGATATGCATTTTATTTATCATTCACATCACATGTAACAAAACAAATTGTATAAGAAAAATAAGATCGTATCCATTATAAATCATGATATATCATAGATTGGTGTGTCTCTCATACCATTGTAGGGGTCTATGGATGTGACAAGTATAGGATAAGCAAAAAATTTTAAAAATCCTTTTTCCCATAAGCATATCTAATTAACAACAATATATCGGGAAGGAAGACTGTAAGATATAACTTGTCATATAGAATATATGGCAGTGCTTCTCACAAAGAATAGAAGACACAAAATTGGCGATTACATTCTCTAAATATAGTAACAAAATAATCTGTCTCTATATTGTCCATGAAAATGTGTGTAACTCCATGTTTCACTCTAATAGCCCACGGGGAAGGAGCAATCTTGTTGTCGTTGGCTACATGCTAGCATTACACAACCTCAACTTCTCTATCTCTCCTTGTCGACAATGGTGGCTAGTCTAAAGGTGTTACCAAAGCCATGGCTGTCATGCCCCTATTTATACGAGAGGTAGGGAATAAGGTTTCTAGTAAAACCTAGAAGATGAAAAATAGTGACCACCTTTTAGTAGCTTGCTCACAAACAATTAGTCAATCGATAGGGATGGGTTAGGACTTACTAGATCCAAATGGTCGGTCCACGAATCCAGTCAAGTCAGGCAACTGTACCAGCCAATCGAAAAATTGACTAGTCTCATCATGGTGATTGGTTGGGCTAGTCAGTTAAATAGTTGCGTGGATCTTGGCCTGGTCAATCTAGTGGATATTCTAGTTGATCAACTAGTATGTCCAGTCAATCAATTGGTTTGTCCATTTGATTCACTAGGCTTCCAGTCAATCTTTGATGATCTAATTGATTACTTGTATGTTTTAGTAAATAATTATTTAGATGTCCATGATTATATTCCTCTTCCCTATGCATCTTATGTGTGTGACCCTATAGGCTCCAGATTCCATTAATAGTGATATCTATAATCATACCATGATTTCACAGACAATGATTGGTATCAAGCATGACTTCATTGCCACCCAAGTAAATGGAGAAGTTGGAGAACAACTTTAACCTAGTATTGTGGTTAGTGTTACAATAATCACACAATCCCTTTATCTCTGATATTCAGTTTGAGTATGAGGCATGGAAAGGTCATCCTCTTAATGTTCAATCTATATTCCTTGATATCGAGTAGACTATTCAAGATATATATGAGCTAAATATCATATTGACTCACATAACATGGCCATGCATTTCATAATCTCACTCATGAAGTGTTGGGGACATCACTCCAATGGGAGGGACAAATTCCATCTACATCCCTCACAATAATCTATATGTGTCACAGTGCACCCAAGCACCACTTGTATGGCAGCCCTTATTCAAGGTCACGCTCGATAGTGTTAAAGTACACTGAACAACATGCGACGATTGCAGTGACTTTAGGTCTAAGATCACAATCACCAGGGTCACATGAGATTGTATTATGAATTCCACTTATGGCTTTGATGTTTCATATTAATTTGGTTATGTCCTATACACCTATGTATTTGACTTGATATCCAATATCATGAATAATGAGATATAGTCATTAGTCAACACAAATACTATCCTTAATGTATTATTTTTGTCCTAATTTCCAAAATAATGATTGAATAGGGACCTATACAATAATAGATACTCTTATCATATGCATGTTCTTATGTTTAGATCCCCATCCCAAAATCACGCACCATTCAGACATTCATTCTTAGGACATTCATATATTTATTCATTGTCCCATATTGAAGGAAGCATAATAACATGATTTTCCATTATTAATAATCAAATAAAATACAAAGTGTGACATTACAATCATCATATGATCGATTATCAAGGCATACTTCCATCAATATTTACATTGCACAAATTACAATGACCATTGCCACACCTACTACAAAAGAGGTGAGATACATGGAATAAGCATATATCTTACAACTAGTAAAACTATGTTGTATATACATGGCGGATAAGTCAAAATTGCAAGTCAGTATATGACCACTTTTACAAAATTTCCCATCCATGATCTGAGTACTAGGGCAACTCTACTATATCATAAATCAAAAACACAAACAACACCTATCTTTAGGTGATGTTAGGAAGAACAAGAAACTAGGTGACACACATGTTCCCTAATATAGGTGATTGGCTTCCACCACTAGATTGGTCCTCACAACTTTTAACTGAATAGCTCATCTAGTCACCTAAAATATATGAAAAACCAGGGGTGATACATCAAATCCAATATGATATAACAACTAATACATTTATTACTTACAACAAATTTATGAATAACTAAAAACAATTATTATTAAAGTATTGAACACTTAGTATGCTAAAATACATACGCTTTCCATGGTTATTAAAGTATCATCATGAAAATTAGATAAGATATAAAATCACACGTAGTACTTGTAGCAATTAAACCACACACTATGTACACATCAAATCTCCTCATCAAATAAACCTAAGTAGATATGCTACATGTCCGAGTTACAAATTTTATTATGCTTTAGGTAGTTTGAGTCATACCACCCAAACCACAAGTTAGATTCTATGGATCCATATTATAAATTCTTATAAGATTTAAGGTATCCAAATTACACTAATCTCTCCACACAACCTCAAGTCAAAGAAATACAATAAAAAGATTGAGTTCTCAAAGGTCATATCTACAGTGGAAATTTCTCAAAAGTGGATCCACATATCATAGGCTTGTCCTAGGTACATGTCACCTCACCAAATTAGGGTATCAATCCATCATAATAAAAGGCATGATCATGTTTATTATCCATCATATATCACATACCATTCATTACCAGACCAATAGTATTTTCCATGTCCAAAATAGAGTTTATATACATAAGGTTTTACCAACCCCAATTATCCCTATATATTCACTAATAAATGTCTCTTAGAATATCCTTGAAACCTGTAAATTTCCATAAGATTAAACTGATCTACTATTTTCCCCCAACAACCCAGGGAAATAGGTCTATAGAATCAATGCTCTACAACAACAGGGTTGCACTTGATAAATTATACCAGGAACTCTTTTATGACTACATCAATCAATTTACATACAATAAATAACAAAATGAGTACAAAGTTCATCAAGGTATTCAAACTTCAAAAAATATACGAACATAATATTATTAGATTCTAACTTATAAATAGTGTGCACAATGACGTCCCTCAGCTACATCAAGGTTCTTAATTAAGAAGAGGGAACCTCAAAGACCTATATTCATCATAGAACATACAAGGATCCAATCCTCTCAAGAATTCCATACCTAACCAGCAAAGATAAAAAATTCCTACATAGTAGTTGTGTTCCCACATAATTTCAGCAACATAACAACTAGTAAGAAGCCTTTTTTGGAATGTTTCCCACAAAAATGAATAACATGTAGTTCAATTTCATATAATAGGGTATCAAGAACCCATAAAAATGCTACATATAAGTTCATCTCTCAACATAGAATGAATATATGTGCATGCATGGTAAACTATCATGCCACTAGCATCAATAGGGTATTTGAAAGTCTAAACAGAACATGAAAGTTGTTATTTTATTTGTACTTATTTGGGATGATATGAGATTCCAACATTTTTTATATAACAAAGATTAACAAAAAGATAATGATTTAAATTTATTGTGTAGGTACTAAACGCATCACATATTGTATCACTTGCCCTACATTTTATGGAAATGAGTCCACTCAAAGAACACAATGGGAAACCTTAAATTTCACTCATGAAGATCTTAGATGATCCCACTTTAATAAATCTATGTCTTTCCAAATATTCAAATTTTCTTCTCTAAATGCCTGCAACAACATTGTGTCCACGACCTAAGAGAGCCTAAGTCAAGAAAGAGAAGGGGAAAACATGGTGTAAGACTACTTTAGTTGAAACCCCAACACAGGAACCACCAATAATATGGCTTGACATGGACGAAGACAATGCATGACCAACATCATGGAGAAAGCGGGACTGAGTTACATGGATCCATGTCCAAAAGATATATGGAAGGTTGTCAATCTTCATCAAAGGAGAAAATAAGGGTAAATTCATCTAATTTTGATGAAAGAATGTTTTTTGTCAGTTGATGCCAACCAATGGCATCTCACTACATCCACCAATCAGGGTTATGATTCACACAAGTGAGGCAAAGAGGTAGGATAAATGGAGTATTTATAGCCTTAGATGAGAGAGAAAGTTGATAAAAGCTATAGAGCCATCAATCTTCACATGCACAGCTTCATCAGTCAGTTGTTCCATTGGGCAACAACTCTGATCTCCCATTAGTAGGAAATGATAGGAGATCAATCGGCTCTTGAGAACCTTATATTCGTCGTTTGATACCATCTGTCCCTTCCATTGGTTCAAATACACATGGATCTCATCATATGGAAACATCAAAGACTCCATCAGGAGAGAAGGGCCTAGAGTCTCTTTGTTAGATGCACACTAAGATCCCATTAATATTCATCGACGGTGCCATCTTCCATAGGTTATCAATTGATGAGACTTCAAAAAATAGTTGGCTAGTCTCCCCATCAGTTCCCAACCAATGAAGAGTTAGTGGTCCACCAGCTAGCTCTGATCGATAATCAATGTGAGGAGTTAGTGATCGATTATCTCCATAACTGATTGATGGACATCCTAGATAAGAGTCATTATCTCATAATAAGAAGGCTCCATTTGTCTCCACCCAACATCTCTAACAAGAGATGAAAATGTAGGAGAGAAACAAGGCAAGTTGCCTCCATCAATCCACAACCAACGAAAGGCAAGGTGCTTGATTAGATGAACTTAGTTCACAAACCAAGTCCAAGCTATAGGGAGAGAGATAAAATATGCTTATGTGGAAATTATAAAAAGAACCTCCAAGCATGGATAATTTTCATTGATACATACAAGAGCAAAAAAATCAACTAGCTACTTACATAACTATAACAAGTATGGATAAGATCGAGACACGAATTTATCATCCACCAACATGTTGTGCATGGCCATGGGAATTCAAATTTCATAGAGGGATAGTGTGATTAGGGAAACACATCGTACCCTAGGTTGGCACCCTCTCCCAATTTTGCAAACAATAGAAATGCTCAGAATCCTTCTATGACCAACATCCAGTACCATCATTATCGTGATGTATCAAATCTCTTCTCAACCTCGTTGTCAAAATAAATGTGTATTACTAAAGTGGAGAGGAGGATCACGTCTACTCCATATTAGTGCTACCTCATCAACACATTCAAGCATAAAAAATGCTCCCTAGATCTGTGAGGTAGTGTCCTCTACCATCAATTTTTGTACCTACACCACCAAGAAGAGATATTTCTCTCTAGAGTCGTGAGGTAGTGCCCTCCACCACCAATAACCACACACAAGGTGTCTACAAGAATCATCAATGTCACCACTACCTAGCACCCCTATTTTTTATTTGCTATAAAAAAAATACAAATTGGACCAACTTGGGATAGTTGTGAAAGAATATTTGAAGCTGGATAAGGTGGAGCAGTTACTTGAGAGAGAACCACCTTCTTCCTCATTTCTTCATTGACAATTGCAATGACTATCTCCATTTTCCTTTCCATCTGCTTGGAAGATAAGGTTTTTGGAGAAAGTACAATAGAAAGTATGTAGTTTTGACTTTTATTGAGAGATTCTTCTTCCATTCTACTACTTTGATAGATATTCTCATTCATTTCTCTCTCTACTATGTCCTATTATATATTCTACTACATGTATCTATATTTTATAGCCATGGACAAGTAGACTCTTTGTTCTTAGGCATGACAAAGTAACTCCCATGTCATAACTTTGTGGAACATGAATTTCTCATATCATTCTAGGTTTATCACTATTCTAAGGTGCATCTGTGTTCTTTTCTTCTTACGTGCTTGATTGGCCATCTTGTATGTATGTTTTATGCTTCTTGTATAATTTTGGAAGATATGCATAGGAGCAAGGAGATGTTACCTTAACTGCACTGCCTTGACCACGGGAGTGATTGGGAAGTTTTAGGGAACAAAGGGGTTTGCAGTCTGAATCTAACTATATGAACAACAATGCTATATGAATTTAGGATCATTCTACAATATTGGGAGGGCGTAGTACACACTCCTCCCTTTTGTGTTATTTCTCGTTTGTTACATTTTTGTTGTTCTTCATGTTATGATGTGGAAGTGAAACCTTGTTCTTAAGATCTTCCAATATAATTGTGATCGTTGAATAAAGTGATCATTGCTTTAGTTTCTTTCTTTCTAGTTTGTATAGTTTACATGCATGAAACCAAATTCACTTCCTGCAAACTGATATAGATTGTTGAAGTTCATTACTCTTGCATTTAACATGGCTTTTCTCCTGGGACAATCTCTAATATACTATATGCACCTGTATACTTGAAAGATAGTTATCAAGTTAAAATTTAAGACTTGGGCACACGATTAACAAGTTTTTGGCACCATTCTTAAGAATGTAGTTTGCAACAAATGGTGCTTTAACGAACAAACCATACATGGAAGCTTATGCCATTATTGAACACATGGTAATTAATCATTGCCATTGGAGCATTGAATGGAACAACAACCCATCTTCTTGTAATCTTGCTTCAGGGAAGCAAGTTGTCTTACACATTGTTGATGTAGTGGATTTAACTGAGGCAAAGTTGGACACCTTAACTCAAAAGTTTGGGAAGGTAAGCACCCAACCCACTCAACCAGTCAACTTAAAATGTGAAGTGAAATTCATGGGCATGTAGTTTGTTCAAGTTATTTTTTTTTCATTTAATCTGAGAAAACCTTGGAACACTGCAATGTGATAGGGAATATGGGAACAAACAATTCTACAATCCATATTCAAATACTTACAACTAGGTTCGAAGAGATCTTCCTAACTTCTTTTATGACAACAATAATTATCAATATCCTCAACAAAAACATGTTCAACAGAAATCATCCATGAGGAGTAGGCCACCTATGGGTAACAGTCTACCAAGATTCAATAATAATGCAAATAGGAATTTCAATCAGAAACAACCATAGTCAAATTCCAACTTGGAGTCCCTTCTAGAGAACTTTATTTCATCCCAAATGAAGCAAAATGATGAGTTCTGCCAACAAGGATAGTTCATTAAATATGACATTCCCCAACTTTCTTTGAAGGTGGATGGTATTTCTACTCACACAAAAATGTTAGAGAACCAGATTTCCCAACAAGCCCTTTCAAATAAAAAAACACCTTCTGGTTTGTTTCCTAGTCAACTAGAAATGAATCCAACGAAGGCATGCAAATCAATTATTTTGAGGTGTAAAGCCTGGGCCCACTTCCCCAGCCTCTAATAGAGTTTTAGGAATAATGAATGGCCCTACAGACCACCATTAGGCTTAAGTGCATGCTTTGTCCTCTCTCACATGCAAGCCAGGATAAGCTTCCCGACTGGTCACCCATCCTAGTACTACTCTAAGCTGAGCACGCTTAACTATGGAGTTATTTAGTGATGGGATTTCAGAAAAGGAAGTGCACCTTAGTGATATGGGTAGTCTAATCATTCCTTATAAGATTATTCTATCTAAGGCCTCAAATCCTGGTATGTTATAATCTCCCTCACTTAGACTCTTGACTTCCTTGTCAAGGCTCAACTATATGGCCTCATAATATTTTCCCATTTCGGTGTAGACTTAGAATGACCCATGGACACCCAACTCCCGATCACGGAATACCAGTACAAGGGTGTATACATAACCATGGATAGCCCTTTCCAACATGCCTAGATTACATGGCTCAAGACTGACATTCCACATGCCCATGTGGGCCCCACCTACTGGAGGGGAATTAGCTCTGATACCATTTGTAAATCTTGGGCCCACTGCCCAAGGCTCTAGTAGAGTTTCAGGAATGACGATTGGCCTTACAGACCACCACTAGCCTTAAATGCATGCTTTGTCCTTAGTCATGCATAAGACAAGATAAACTTCCCGACAGGTCACCCATCTAAGTACTACTCCAAGTTGAGCACGCTTAACTATGGAGTTCTTTAGTGATGGGATTCTGGAAAATGAAGTGTACCTTTGTGATATGGGTATTCCAATCATTCCTTATATGATTATTCAATGTGAGGCCTCAAATCCTGGTATGTTACATGAGGAGTGAAGCCATCATAAGAGGAACTTCCCCACCATCAAAGTGGAAATCTAATGAAGTTGTTATCACCAATGAAGATGATGCAGATGAAAATCAAAGAAATAAATCTGCAAGAAATTCTCAATAAGTGATTCTTCTACCAATCCAAATGTTACTTTTCCTCACAAGTTTGCTAATAAGAAATATGACATCAAGTTCAATAAATTTTTGGATATTCTAAACAAGATCTAGTCCAATCTCCACTTAGTATAAGTGATTGATGAAATTCCCCCATATGCTAAGTTCCTGAAAGACATTTTGACAAAGAGGAGGAGGTTGTATCAATTTGAGACGATGATGCTTTCTTAAAGAATTAGTTCCATCATTCAAAATAGGTTGCCGAAGAAGCTTGATGATCTTTGTACATTCATTGTACCTTGTAAGATTGGTGACTCAATCTTCAACAAAGGGTTGGTAGATCTTGGTGCTAGAATAACCTGAATCCATTTTTTGTTATGGCAAAGACTTGATTTGGGAGAATGGAAATCCACCCTATGGCCATCCAACTAGCAGACTTGTCTATGAAATATCCATGAGGAATCATTGAGGCGCTCTTATGCAAATATGGAAATTTGTATTCCTTCTGATTTTACAAATCTTGATATGAATGAAGTTCCTATGAATCCTACTTTTTTTTTGGAGACCATTCCTATAAACTTTTGGTTGCATTGTTGATGTTAGAGAGGAGAAACTAACATTTAGAGTTGTAGATTAAGCCATTGAATTTTCTATTTATGATGCTATTAAAGAACCAAGCACGAAGGAGTGCCTCCATTTGATTGATAGCATTGACGCATAGATGATGATAAGAACATTTCTTAATTAGATTTTTATGATTTTGAAGATGAAGTTGACAACACCAATTCGAAAATTGATCCTCATGAAAAAAAATTCTACAAACAATTCAAGCTTATGTTCTAAAGAAACATCACAAGAGAAGGAGACAAATGACACTACAACATTAGAGAAAAAGGTAGAAGTGAAACCACTTCCACTGGGGTTGAGGTATGTATTTATGGACCAAAACTCTACTTCTCATGTCATAATTAATTCTGAATTAACTCAACAATAAGAAGAAAAATTGCTAAAAGAACATTAGCTTTTCAAAAATGTGATTTGATATTCTATTGATGACTAAAAAGGCATCAATCCTTCTATTTTTATGCATCACATAGCTTTAGAGGATGATGTCAAACCATGCATTCAACCACTCTGATAAAAGGATACAATGATGAATTGATCCAAAAACGTGTAGTTACTTAGTGAAACATGTGTATTGATTATAGTAGGTTAAATAAGGCCACCAAAAAGAATCATTTTCCCTTGCATTTCATTGACATCATGCTTGAAAGACTTGCAAATCATTCATGCTTTTTCTACTTAGATGATATTCTGGATTTTTCTAAATTCCTATCTATCCACCAGATCAAGAGAAAACCACTTTCACATGCACTTATGGGATGTATGCATATAGAAGAATGCCTTTTAGATTATGTAATGCATGTGCTGTGTTTCAAAGATGCATGATGGCCATATTTTCTGATTTCATTGAACATGTCATTGAAATATTTATGGATGATTTTAGTGTTTTTGGTAATCCCTTTGATGATTTCTTGGTAAATATTTCAAACATTTTACATCGCTCCAAATAGGTTATCTTGTTCTAAATAGGGATAAGTGACATCTTATGGTTTCAATCGAGAGTTGTGTGTGGACATGTAATATTTAATAAAGGAATTAAAGTGTAAAGAGTCAAAGTGGTAGTTGTAGAGAAGATGTTCACACCGACAACAATAAAAGAGGTCCAAAGTTTCTTGGGGGATGCATGATTCTATAGACAATTCATAAAGGATTCTTCTAAAATCACAAAGCAACTATGTTCCTTGAGAGTAAAGGATGTTGAGTTCATATTCAATGAAGATTACCAGGCATCTTTCCAAAACCCAAAAGACACTCTTATTTCAACCCTACAATTCAACCACCTGACTAGTGTTCTCCATTGAAATCATGTGTGATGTCAGTGATTATTCAATCAGGGTAGTTCTAGGACAAAGCCAGGACAACAATCTCCATTCCACTATACAAGCAAGACATTAGATGAGGCTAAAATCAATTATGAAACCATTGAGAAAGAGATTCTTGCAAGAGTGTATGGTTTTGAAAAATTCTAACAATATCTTGTAGGCTCCAAAGTAGTTGTCTATACGGACCATGTTGTAGTTAAGTATTCTTCATAAAAGAAGATGCAAAGCCTCAACTCATCCACTAGATTTTGTTACTAAAATTGTGGGCTCCGATCTCCAAAACCACGATGTAAACTTAGCAGAAACATTCGATTAGTTGCGGAATATGAAAAATTACTGGAAATTAAAAATTTTGAGACAAGATCTGGAAATTAAAAAAATTCATTTTTATAAGAAACCGAATAAAAGTTTACATCTCTGTTAAACCACTTCTCAAGTAGTTATGTACAACATGATTCAAAATCCTCAGGATCCACACCAAAAACTCAAACCACTGATTCCTAGAACCTGAGAGTACAGAGACGCATAGGACTATCTAACTACATAACTCAGCAGCCAGTATCTCCACCTGAGATTCACTGCTGCCCCTGGTACTGTTGTTGTCGTTGTTGCTCATCCTTAAGCGGTCTCCTTCGTCTTCGACGACCACCTAAAAAGAGTTAAAATCTACGGAGTGAGACAATATACAAATTGTCCCAGCGAGAGTTATAACTCTCCACTAGAAGCTTTATAAGCAAAGCAAGGAATAACTAAAGCAATAAAAGCCTTCAAGGTATTCACTAGCAGTTTTGATGATGAGCAAGAGTTCAATCATTTAAGAAATATGAGAACATCTACACTATTCAATATAACATCAATCAAATAACTCGTAGATAACTCTAACAGATATACTAAGCTGTTGATTATGTTTTTCAAACATTATTATGCCCTGTGGAGATGAGGTATACCAATCATACTCCAACTGATCACTAGTAAGTCGCATCAGTATCATACATAGGTCATTAAAAGAGCCGGATTCTTATGACCTCATCTTCCTCAGTCAGTTAGAGGATTGATTGTTAGACATCTGGCGGGATGTCTTTTGTAATAGCTTACCAGGGTAATCTGGTCCTTCGCTATTTTTAGAGTTACAGTGGTGTTCTGTACTCTCTTCGTCATCGGAAGATTTCTTGTTTATCTTTCATCGATGCGGTGTTTGTGTCTTTGAGGGAGTGTAGTAATACATCTCACCTTTTAGACTTTGTGGTGGGGGAGTGATGGACTACATGAATCTACATCAAATCCTCTCACCTTTTCTCTTTTAGTGAAGGTATGACAGACTACTAGAATCTACATCAAATACCTACACTAGGATGTAAGGTTCTACACATCCATGTACCCCACATACTCAAAAGTATGTGATCCAGGAGTTCCCTGGGGAAAACCTGTTTCACCATCATTTAGACTCTGACAATGATGGATCTATGATCAGGGCTCTACATTTCACTTGATTAGTTAGGTACATTCAGTATTCTTTAAACATTGTTCTTCAAACAATAACATTAGCACAACAGCTATAATGAGAATACATAAATGTAGCAGTCCTAACTCTTTTCAATCATCAGTTCTCAGCCATCTCATCACAAGTCATCTGTCAAGCATGACCTTGATGGTGTTTATGGCTTTCACAGCCCATAAATCACAAAAGATGTCACTAACAGTGCATCAATATAAATCACTTATTCATAAAGCTTAAGGCATGCTTTCAATGAATATAACATGGTATTCCATACCTGGATATGACCATCATCTCATGACAACCTGCATGGTTAAATCAACTGATAATAGTAAACAATTCAACAATTAGGGTTTACTATTCATCTTTCATGTCATTACCCTAAAATTAGGGTTTACTATTCACTCTATAGTGAATTGTGCTCATTACATCATCATGTAAGAGAAACATCATCATTAAGGCTCTTAATTAAGATTAATATTCATTGGATAACATAATTAGGGTTTCCATGATCTCACATAAGTGAATCATACCCTAATCATGCACACTCATGTGTAATTGAAGTATCTCACTTGAGTTTCCACCTTAAAAAGGGTAATTTCTCTCTCTAGGATACTTTCTCTCTCTTGGAATACTTTCTCTCTCCTCTCACTAGTAGATGGTGATGACACCACTCTAGATCAGGTTGAGTTAAGTCTCCATTGGCTAACATAAGCCAAGACATCATCATCATGTGATTAGGGTTTGGTTAGAACAAGGTTTTACCCCTTTAGACCCCTCAAGGTTATTTTGGTAATTTGCCTCATGATCACCATCATGGGTTAACTCACTAATCACTTAGTCCCTTAATGACCTAGGTTACCATTAGGGTTTAGATTAGATCACCATTGAACTAGTTACACCATCAAATGGTTAAGTACAAACCATCACCAACATCCCCAAACGGTTTCAACCTTCAAACGGTTTCAACCACCCAAACGGTCTTGAGACCATTTGGCCCCAAACGGTCTTGAGACCGTTTGTATCTAAACGGTCTTGAGACCGTTTGGAGGTGAAGACCGTTTGGAAGGGTTGACTTTCCAAACCGTTTGGAGCCTCAATCGGTTTGAAACCGTTTGATCAAATCAGCTTGAGATCGATTGGACCAAACGGTCCTGAGGTCGTTTGAGCCCAAACGGTCTTGAGACCGTTTGGATCCAAACGGTCTTGAGACCGTTTGGTCCAAATGGGCTCAAACCGTTTGGACCTCCAAAGTGGTTCAAAGGTTACCGATGTTCATGAAAGTGTTGGTTGAAGCCCTCAATTGGTCAAAGCTATGTTAACCCCTTATAAATTGAGTCAATTAGGGTTAGCCTTAGTCAATTAGACATCAAATTGACCCTCAATTGATGGCCAATTAGGGTTCAATCCCTCTCAATTAGGGTTTCAAATCGGTTGGTCATCAATGTTCAACAATGTGAATCAACTCAAGGTTGAACCTATCAATTGACCTCCAATTGGGCTCAAACTTGGCCCAAACGGTCTTGAGGTCGTTTGGACATCATCCAAACGGTCTTGAGACCGTTTTCCCAAAGTTTGACCAAAACCTAAGTCGTTTTGACTAGGGTTGAAGTCCAATTAGGTCAAAATCAGCAATCTTCATCAATTCATCAACTTCTTGTAATTGGACCCTCAAACCATTAGATTAACTCAACCCTAGACCTTCAAACGGTCTTGGGTTGTGCCCAAACGGTCTTGGGACCGTTTGGAGGAACCCCAAACGGTCTTGAGACCGTTTGGGTCCTTCAACCCAAAACTCAACAAGATCTATACTTAGAAAACAGCAATTTGATTGTTTCAATAACCCACTGTAATTGGGCCCTCAATTGATCAAATTACCTTAACCCTAGACCTCCAAACGGTCTTGGGTTGACACCAAACGGTCTTGAGACCGTTTGGATGAGTTCCAAACGGTCTTGAGACCGTTTGCCCATCCATCCTTTGGACTCTAGTGAAAATTCATCAAGGTTTGATCTATTGAGTTGATCATCACATCAATACTTAATTGCAATATGATTTGGTACCTTTGGACCTTCACTTTATCAACTATACTTGACCCCAGACCTCCAAACGGTCTTGGGGTGACCCCCAAACGGTCTTGAGACCGTTTGGGTGATTCCCAAACGGTCTTGAAACCGTTTGGGCTAATCAACCCAAAATCTCAACTTAACTCATTGGAGATTCAGCACTAATTTCAATTAGGGTTTGCCCTATTAATCATCCTTCAACTCATGACTCGTTTGGAATTAATCCCTCAAATTTGGTGAATCGTTAATTAACATCATTATGAACAGTAATACCAAACGGTCAACGTTTAGTCAACCATCTTAAACGGTCTTGAGACCGTTTGCCCAAAAAGGGAAAATTAAACAGATTGAAAATCAGAACTTAATTCAATTGGTTTTGCTAATTGATTTGCTCATATCTCACGATTCCTTTGGAGTTAACCTCTCAAATTTTGTGGGTGATTAACCTACATAATTATGAACAAGATTCCCAAACGGTCTTCGCTTGGTCAACGGGACCAAATGGTCTTGAAGACCGTTTGCCCTCAAACGACCCTGAAACCGTTTGCCCACCAAACGGTTTGAAACCGTTTTGAGCAATAGGTGGAGGTCGTTTGATAAAGTGAAAATCCGTGGATAAGCATAGGAATTAACGCCCGTATCTTCCACCTTGAGAACAGTGGCAGTTCTTCACGATTTTGCTTGCAAGGATGCAAGGAAAGATAGGGAAGAAGAAGAACTAGCAACTATATGCATAGAAAAGGATGTATAATCAAGCATAAAGTTTAGAGTTATAAAACCCGCCTAAAGCTTGCTCCTTGAGCTCCAAGCTTTCGAGCTCCAAGCCTTTAATGGCGTCCTAGAAGCTCCACAGGTCGGCCAAGGTGAATCCTCCAAGGAAGGTTGAGAAGAGATGGCTAGAAAGATGGAGCTAAGTGAGCTAGCCATGAATTTGACCTTAAATCCGAGTTTCATCCAAGAATTGAGCAAAAAGGAAGGATCCAAACCTACCTTGCACTCCCTTGGTCGTCCTCCTGAGCTCCAGAGCTCTCCTTAGTCGGTTTGAGCAAGGGGAAAAGAAATGAAAGGAAGAGGATCGTTCCTTTGCTAAGTGAGGAAAGTTATATATATACTTGGGTGAATTTTCAACATAAGGACATATGTTTTCCTCCTTTCTCATCTAAGTCCTTCCTTTCTTCCTTGCACGTCCCCTCATCTTATTTCTAAGGACAAACTCCTTCTAAGGTCAAGAATTGAAGGCAAAGAGGATCAACCCATCACTAAAGCATACACATAAAAGGGCTATTATACATACACCTTGATTATTCAATCACAAAGGTGTTCTTTACTATATGATTATTCACTTGAAGTAACCTTTTCATCATTTCTCTTATAAATGATGCCAAGAGCCATAAAAGATGTTTTAGATGATGTATTTTACAAGTTTCACCCCTCAAATTGGGTAAATTGCATTTTACACCAATTTAGGGTTTTCAAGTACAGGGGTTGCTTCCACAGCTGCACCTTGGTGCTCAAGCTTGGGAAATCCCTTAAACCTCATCATATTCATTCTTATGTTGTCTCAACATTAAAGGAACATATAAACATGTGAAATTTGCAGTTTAACCCCTCTGGTTGGGCAAATTGCACATAGGTCCCTGTATTGCAACCAACACTTCAACATTGGTTTATAAGGGACAGAAAGGGAAACTTATGTTCCATAAAAGCTTTAATTACATACCAAAGGATAATTACAAACTTTTAATTTCATATTTAGGCAAAACACCTAGGGTTATCTTATAACCCAGGTCAGGGGTGTTACAAAAATAATTTGATCCATAGATAAAAGACAAGAAAGGGATGAAAAATAACGTAGCTAATCACCTTTCCCGTCTCAACACCATTGCACAAGATACTCTTCCTAATGGTGATCTCTTACATATTGAGAAGTTATACATTGTGAGTTCTTTCCATGCATGATGGTTTGCATGTTTTACAAATTATCTTGCAATCAGACACCTTCATCTGGGTCTTATCTATTATAAAAATAGGAAATATCATCATGATGTGAACTTATACTATTGGTACGATCTTTTATTTTTCAAGTACGAGACTAATGGGTTGATTAGGAGATGTACTATGGATGAAGAAATCCCACGCATTGTAGTTGGGTGTCATTCCTCTACTTACATATGACATTATGGAGAAGAGGAGACATACATAATATACTTTTTGAGGAGAGAAGATAGCCATAAGATACTTCACATAGGATTTTATTGGGCTACTTTATTTTGTGATGTTCATGCATTGATGAAACCTTGTGATAAATGTCAAATAAACGGAGGATCTAAAAAATAGATGAAACACCTCTCAATTCAATTTTGGAGATTGAAGTCTTTTATGTTTGGGGCATTTATCATATGGGTACGTTCCCCATCATCCTGCAACTAAAAATTCATTCTTGTTGTCTTTGATTATGTGTCAAAATGGGTAAAGGCCATTCCTTCCCAAACTTATGATAGAGCTATTTCAAAAGATTATATTTCCTCATTTTGGTGTTCTAAAAGCTATAATTTCAGATGGAGGAACCCACTTTAGTGAGAATAAATTTAATAATTTATTGAGAAAACATTGATTCAAACATAGAATCTCAACTCCTTATCAATCACAAACAATCAGACAAGTTGAAGTGTCAAGCCGAGAATTGAAAGGGATACTAGATAATATGGTGTCCAGCTAAAGGAAGGATTGGGCATTGAAATTAGATGATACATTGTGGGCATACTAGACAGCCTCCAAGAACACCATTGATACAACCCCATTCAAGCTCATTTATAGCAAGTCATTCCATATTACCCTAGAGCTTGAGCACAAACCTTTGTGGGCAACCAATTTCTTAAATTTTGATTTGAAAAGAGCTAGACAGAAAAGATTATTGCAGCTCCAAGAACTACAAGAACTTCATCTTGATTCCTATAAGAATGTGAATATATACAAAGAGAGGACCAAGTCATGGAATGACAAGAAGATCAAAAGGAAGGACTTCTCAAAGGGAGACCAATTTCTACTCTTCAACTCCAAGCTAAAGCTCTTTCTAGGAAAGCTACAATCTAAGTGGTTGGTTGCTTCCTAAGTTCTAGACTTTTCTCCTTATAGAGCGTATAAATTCAAGGCAAAGAATGTAATTTTAAGGTCTAAGGACAGAGATGCAAGATGTACACTCAAGAAGAGAAAATTGACAAGGGAGTTTCATACCTCCTTTCTGATGCTAACTGAAGACAATGAAGAGTCTCTCTTTAGACTCTAAATGGAGGATCGTTATGGGAGATGAGCCCACTGTTTAACTTAGATTTATTTCATGATATATCTTTGAATAAACTTTTTCCTTTTCTAATGAACTTTGTCATGGTTAATATATTCCTTTAAGGCCTCTAGGGTTCATATTCGAATATCATTGCAAGTACGGTTGCAAATCAAAGAAGTGTAACATTATAAAAAAAATTTATTGCAACATGCTATTTTGGCCAACCAACTCACCGTGTACATATCAGAATGAGATTGCAGGAATCTAAAGTCTAGGATACATGACATGTTCCTATATTGATTCAGTGTGTAGTGGAGAAGTTAAATATTCCACAAGTGCCTATGAAACAATTGCATGGTGTGTCCACAAAAAACATGGTGTGTCATTTTATTTTTGTGAATTCCCACTTTTCAACAAGGAGATAGACACAACATGTTCCTTTCTTAACATTTTTTTGGGGTCCCACCTTGAATCCAGATGTTACTATATCCAAGAAACATCATGTGTCTCTACCTTGACACTATGTTTCGAAATAGATCTTGATTCTCTAAGTCACCTAGAGTTAGACACAATGTGTTCCATTTTTAACATGGTGTGTTGTTTGTATATGGGAAAGTTGTAGGGTTTCACAGTGAGAAGAAACATGGCATGTTGTCATCTCAACATGTCATGGCATTTGCAATTTGGGTAAAATGAAAAACTCAAAACAATGATTGCAACTCATCAATACAATGTGTTACTTTACTAACATGGTGTGTACATGAGTTTCACATAGGGATTTTAACTATGTTTTGTGACTCATTCATTTGCTAGCCCTAATCCCTATGTCATGTTTTCTCACCCCCCATGTTGTTTATGCCTTGAGTTCTCAACACCAGCCAGCTACAATGCACTTCATTACCACTCACACCTCCAGCAAACTGAGCTTTGCTGACCTCTGATGAGAAAACATTGTCATTATTAGTGGTCTGCAAGCCGAGTGCCTTCAATCTTGTCTAGCCACCCAATCCAGCAGTTGGTCTGAGCTATCGATCTTCACAGCTCAAAGCCTCTACAATTACTCAAGTAGCAACTCCACCACTTTCAAGCCTCTGCAATTAGCTGCCACTATCATTGCTACAACCCATTCGTAGTTCAAACGCCTCTCCAACTCACTCACAACAACGTGTAGTTCACCTTCTTTGCTCACAACTTGCATAGAGTGGTGATGTGTGTTTGCTACTATTGTTTCACACAATATGAGGAGATAACTCCAAGTTGTGATCCTATTCCCAAAATTTCAATTTCAAGTTATTGCTATGAATTTTTATTGTTGTTAGTCCATCCTCCACAGCATGGAGAGATTAGTCCATGACGTGTTTGAGCTACTAGAAAGTACTGATTCTTGCTGAATTTACCCAAAATGGAACCAAGAAAATAGGGCCCCAAGTGCCTAAGAGATGATATTTTCTCTTTGGATACTAGCGCCTACGTCTCCACCACTCATATAATATTACATAGGAAGAATACATCATTTACCAGAGACTGGTAACATATTGTGTCTTTAATACCATTTTACTTGTATTGATACCACGAATGAACTGGATTTTTTGGATAAAGTACATGCATTTTTTGAAGAGCTTAGAATCTTGAATGTAACTACATAAGCAACCATATATATCAACATCTAAGTTATGAATTCTTGACAACCTTGATAGAAAAAGTGTACCCAAGGAACCTATTAAACCTTTTAGTATTATCCATTTCTTATGGGCAATGTTACACAATTATAAAGTAAATGTTGACTACTATGTCCTTCAATGCCTTTTCAAGTTATGTAGAGAGTCTATAAGTGATATCTTGATTGGGGGACTAATTACCCACATTACTTACGGTTTGGATCTAAACATGTCTTATATGGAGGCTATTTCTGGGAGATACATGGTGGGTATTCAATTTTGTATTTCTTCCAATTTAATTTCCAAAGATTCATTTGATGAAACAAAGTTTCAACAATGCTTTCATAACCATGATGGAAACATTGATTTACCAAATCAGGAAGCAAAGACTTTGGCAAACCCTAAAAATTGGAAAATTCTCTTTTGATGAAAATTATGATGTCACTGAATCTTATAGTCCCAAGTCTTCTATTGCATAGGAGACACATGTAGCTCCACCTCCACCTCCTTTCACCAGTACCCAAACTGAGTACAATCGGACCATGCCATATGTATACCACTTATACGGGTATGTTTAGCAATGCTTTGATTAGCAGGAAGCATATATAGATAAGCTCAGTCAACACTATTTTGAGACAAATTTGATGGTACAAAGTATGGATGCATGTCATGTCTTTCAAGGACATTACGTTGTGCCAACACATCAGCCACCTCTTCCACCTCAAGATCCCTCCTTCTAGATATTGTTGATGACAACACTAAGGCATCATTTTGATTCTGCCAATCAGGGCACTAGCCCTCCTTTTTAGTCTTCACCATGATAGTTACCCGGTTGCAAAAATTTTAAGTTTGATTTCTACTATGAGTAAACTATAGATTTTAATCTAGGGGGAGAACAACCGGTCGGTAGTTGAAGTTTGTCCATTCATTTTTTCTTTTTGTTTTCTTTCCAATTTCTATTTTTATCTTCTAGTTAGTGAAAACCTAAGCATGACTATGAATACTTGTTCTTGTTTGGGTAAAAATTAATTCATTTTGGATAAAATTTTATTGCTAATTGAGATCATAGTTGAATAACTTTAGCATGTACATTCAACAACTAAATGAAAATGTTTTTCCAATCATCAATGTTGCCTTGATATTCTTGCCCTACCATGCTATTCATTTCTCTCACTTGTAGCTCAATACATATAATGGCTCAACCACATTGGATTAATCTACACTAAATCTTTTTGTAGCATTCTTAATGATTTTTCCAAATCTGTAGTATGTTTTCCACCATCCCTTTTTGTTGAAATTCTTTACAAAGAAAAGAATCCCAAGTTTTGAATCAATTTTCTTCATGACTCTTCTACTTGTTGGAAAACTTCAATTAGTTTAAGGTGGTGGGGTTCCAAAGCTAGACCCAAATCAAGTTAAAGGAGGGGGTTATTTTCTCAAAATAAAAAAGAACTCTATAAAAGATGGCTAAGTCACCCTTTAATTTTCCAACCCAATGAATATTTGGAGTTACGTCAGAAAGAGAGTCAATAAACCCCAAATAATATTCCATGTGCACATCAGTCTACATTATCATTCGAGTATCATACATCAAGATCTTAAATTTAAACCTAAATTCTTATGAATAAGTCATTGTAGAATTGTTGACATCAAGCCAGAATTTCAATTTTATTCATCTTTATATTCATAAGGGTTTGATTGCATATTCACTATGTTTTTGGCTTTGTCATGATACCTATATTCATTTCTATTTTTTTTATTCTTCCAATGTGATTTGACCAACCTATATGAACTTAACTTCCAATCTTGTGTGTTCAAAATAGATTCATACCTAGTTGCAATATCTTGGCAGGGATTGGTATGTTATGATAAAATTCTTCCATTTCATTAGATTGATGTATGTCTCATATTATTTATTCATCTATGCAACTATATTTCTCTTTTCTTTAGGATACACAATGGTTTAAACTTAGGGGGATCTTGATATGCATATTTTATCTCATATTTTGGACCACTTTTGGATGCATTTTCAAAATAAGTTCACTTAAAATTCACTCTTAAGCATTCTATATTTTCACCTTTTTAGTTATTTGCCTATTTTATGGTTTGAATTGAAGGTACATTTATTGGGCACCAAAATGGGGGTTAATTAACCATGATTTGACCTTAGTCATATCCCCAAAAATTCACAAAGTTTGAAAAAAAATTATAGATTCCAACAGCAACACACCATGGCGATGAACCCACATTGTGTGTCCATAGAAGGAAGACTACTCCCTACATCAAGCAATTCATACATTGTGTTGACATTGTAAGGAAATATGGCAAAGAATAGGCAGTAGAAATAGAAATTTTATCTACCATATTCCCCATAAACCAATAGATCACGTCAATTACTATAAGATGGGTAGGATAGTTTCGAGGATATACCTGGTCCTCGAGCAGGTGCAGCGACATCTCCTCATCGTTGTATATGCAAAACTGTCTTCCAGTTGCATTATAAGTTTATGACTCATCTGACTATTGTGCCCTCCTAGTCTGCATGACGGATAGTAGGAATACTGAACCTCCTGGTCTGCCCCATGGATGACAGACTCGGGCAGTGTCTACAACAACTCCTCCATGGACTGCAGCCTGACGTTGTCCTCCTAGCGGCAGATAACGGCCTCCCACCTCTAGAGAAGTCCACATGGACTGCCTTGAACCCCAGGCATCCTGCTAGAATGGATAGGAAGTAGTTTCCCCTCCCGTTGGCATACTAGTCACCAACTTGCTCTCCCACAACAAATCTAGTTGTTCTCTCCCTTCATGTCCCTCCCTAGTTAGGTAGGACTTGCTTGTGCTCTTTCGGTTACCACAATTAGAGAGGACAACAATTTTCATAGCAACTGATTCTGTATTGTGTGTGTTGGAAATCCCCCAGTACCACTCTATTTGTAGTAGAGGTCAGGGTCAGGTTCCCAGTGTATGCAGGAGTGGAAGGGACTAGAAGGTCTTGGAATTTTGCAACAATTGTGGAAATTTCACAACCTGCAAAACCCAAAATGGTCACCTCACAATCGAGATGGTCGTATCACACGTGAGATAGTCATTTCTCTAAGAGAAACAATCATTTTGCCATGTTTCCCAATCACACATGAATTGCCAATTTGAATTTAATTAATGCATAACATGATGTCAACACTAATCCTTGATGCAATCGAATTTCTCCACAAACTGTTCATCTTGCTCTTGCAATCTGGTGGTCTCACGACCACGAGATGGTCATCTCAAATAAGCCAAATGGCCATCTCACGACCACAAGATGATCGTATCACTTCCCAGTTTAGGAAGAACTCAGCCAATTCAGTTCTAATCAACCTGACACTCCAAACGGCCATCTCAACACTTGAATCAATCGTCTGGAAGTCTAGTCAGCTGATTTGCTACGTGAATTGAGTACCTAAAAACTTTAGTAATCAATCCAATCATCATTTAAGATTAAACTCCTCTTCTAGGTCAAGACCTATGTGTGTGACCCTATAGGTCCCATACCAAACTGGCAATGAATGTCCATAAAAACTTATGACATCACAAGCAAAGAGTGGTGCCTAGTTGCACATTAGTGCTACTGAAGTGAATGGAAAATTAGAGAACAACTTAAACCTACAATCTATGTTTGGTGTTATAGTGTTTGTATAGTTCCTTTTTCTTTAATATCTAGATTGAACTCGAGGCATGGAGTAGTCACCCTATTCACCATTCAATCTTGTTTCTTGAACTAGAGCAGACTGTCTGAGATATATGTAAGCTCAATATCACATATTGATGTACATGTGTATGGCCATGCATTTATCAGTCTCACTAACTAAGTGGCCTAGGATATCATATTCTTGTAGGAGGGACAAACCCCATCTCTATCACTCATAGTCAGTCTCCATGTGTCATAGTCACCCAATCATCACTGTTATAACAATCCATGTTTCAAGACTATGTTTGATGATGTCAAAACATATCGAACAACATGTGATGAGTGTAGTGATTTCAGGTCTAAGAACCACAAACACCACCATCACTATTAGAGTTGACTATGACTACCATGGTAATGGTTTGCATGTGTCAGTCTCATGGTGGGTCTATCCAATACACTATTCTCTAACATGTAGTTGTGTGATTCGTTTGATATTGCCATATCATGACTAATGAGATTTAGTCATCAACTAACTCACATTCTAATCTTATGAGTTATTGTTGTCTATCAACCTTCCATAATAACAACTGATTAGATTCATAATAAGAATGTATATACTCTTAACATCTGTATGATCTCATTCTTCCAAGTCACGTACTTGAAGACATATGTCATTGAGTAATATCATTCTCTAGACATTTATTATCTTACTTCACTATCTCATAAATGAATGAAATAAAATAAAATAGAAGCTTGTTTTTTATTAATAATTAAATAATTTACAAGTTATGCCATTACAATCATCATATGATTGGCTCTCTAGGCATACATACCGACAGAATCCCACTTGCACTTTGAGCCAATCACACACAAATGCCATTCTAAGTGACCTAACATGACCATCATGCTTTTTCTGCAAAAGTTCCTTTGGCAAGGGGTCGGCAACATTGTTCTTAGTTGGTACTATGCAAATATTTACATCTCCTCATTGTATGAACTCTCGTATGAGATGATACCGCCTCTGTATATGCTTTGAGCTCTGATGTGATATGGGTTCCTTATCTTGTGCAATAGCTCCATTGTTATCACAATATATCTCAATTGTGTTGCTGATTCTTGGAAAAACTCCAAGTTTAGAGATAAACTTCTTGATCCATACAACCTCCTTTGCTGCATTTGATGCATCAATAAACGTGGCCTCTATTGTAGAATTGAAATTGTCGCTTTCTTAAAATTCTTCTAGCTTACAGCTCTGTTGTTTAGGCAAAACACGAATCCTTATTGTGATTTGTAATCATCTTGATTAGTCTGGAAGCTTGCATTTGTCTAACCCTTTACCACCAACTCTTCCTCTCTGCCATAGACCAAGAACTGATCCTTAGTCCTTCTCAAGTACTTTAGGATATTCTTCACGGCTATCCAGTGAGCATCACATGGATATGATTGTTATCTTCTCATCATGCTCAAGGCATACAAGACGTCTGGACATGTACACAACATTGCATACATGATTGATCCAATTGCTGAGGCATATGAAATCAAACTCATGCGTTCCCTTTCTTCACAAGAACTGGGGCATTGAGCTCTAGAGATGGGGACACCATGACGTATAGGTAGGTTTCCTCTCTTTGAGTTCTCTATGTTGAACCGCTTCAACACTTTGTTAATGTATGTGCTTTGACTTAGTCCAATAAGCCTTTTGGATCTATCTCTATAGATCTTTATCCCCAAGATGTAGGATGCTTCTCCCAAGTCTTTCATAGAGAATGTATTTCCAAGCCATGTGTTTACCTTTTATAAAGTAGGGTCGTCATTCCTCATTAATAGTATGCCATCTACATACAATATGAGGAATGTCACTATGTTCCCACTAATCTTCTTGTACACATAAAGTTCAAATTCATTTTGTATAAAGCCAAACTCTTTGACTTCCTCGTCAAAATGAAGATTATGGCTTTGAGATGCTTGCTTCAATCCATAGATTGACCTTTGTAGCTTTCAGACTTTATTGGAAAACTTTGGATTTATAAAACCCTCAGGTTGTGTCATATGCACATCCTCAACAATATTCCCATTAAGGAATGAGGTTTTAACATCCATTTGCCAAATCTCATAATCAACATAAGCTGTAATAGCAAGCATGATCCTGATGGACTTAACCATGGCCACTGGAGAAATGGTTTTGTCATAGTCAACTCCTTGAACTTGTCTGAAACCCTTTGCAACCGATTTTCCCTTATAGGTTTGTATTTTACCATCCATGTCAGTCTTCTACTTGAAGACTCATTTTCACCCTATAGATTTTACCCCTTCAGGTGGATTCACCAAGGTTCATACCTTGTTGTTGTACATGGATTCCATCTCAGATCTCATGGCTTCAAGCCATTTCTCATACATTGGTCCCTGAATAGAATCTTGAAAGGTTATTGGCTCATCATCTATGACCAATTCACTTCCTTCTTGAGAAATAAGATATCCAAATATCATATGTTCAAGGCATATCCTACTAGATCTATGAGGTTCATGTATCACATGAGGAATTTGAGATATCACAACAATTTGGGAGTCTCCTTGTTCCTCCTGTACCTCAATTGGCTCAATGTTTTCCTATTGGTCTCGAACCTCTTTGAGTTCTACTTGCCTCCCACTGATTCCTTTGGAATTAAATTCATTTTCTAGGAATACAACATCTCTAGAAACAAACACTTTGTTGTCACTTGGGCTATACAAGTAGTATCCCTTGGTTTCCTTGGGATATCCAACAAGGTAACATTTATCAGATCTAGGGCCAAGATTTTCAGGAAACATTTTCTTGACATAAGATTCACACCCCAAAATCCTCATAAAAGACATTTTGAGATGCTTCCTAGTCCATATCTCATATGGTGTCTTTTGAGTTGATTTTGACGGTACTCAATTAAGTGTAAACCCGGCGGTTTCAAAAGCAAAACTCCAGAAGGTTTTCAAAAGATCAGCAAAACTCATTATAGATCCCACCATATCAAGTAATGTGCAATTCCTTCTTTTTGACACACCATTATGATGTGGTGTTCCAGGTGGAGTCCACTGGGATATAATCCCATGGGCTTTAAGAAGGTCCTCAAGCTCTTTTCTTAATTATTCTCCACCTCGATCAGAATGAAATGCCTTAATACTTTTTCCAAGATGGTTCTATACTTCATTCATAAACTCCTTGAACCCATCAAGAGTTTCTGACTTATGTTTCATCAGGTAAACATAACCATACCTACTGAAGTCATCAGTGAAGGTAATGAAGTATTGATGCCCACCTCTAGCATTTGTTCTAAAAGGGCCACACACATCAATATATAAGAGTCCTAATAGATCACTGGAACTCTCACTATTTGTAGTGAAGGGAGTCTTAGTCATCTTTCCCAATAAACAAGATCCACATGTCTCTATTGATTTAAAATCAAAAGAGTCCAGATAACCATATTTATGGAGTCTGGATATGCGTTTCTCATTTATGTTCCCTAGACGACAATGTCAAAGGTGTGTTTGGTTTGAGTCGTTGATTTTTTATCTTTTGGTATTTACTTTATATACACTAGTCTCTATATATATCAAGTATAGACCATAAGACAAAGGGCCACTGCCATAAAATATCTCATCTTTGGTAATAGAACATCATCCATTCTTTACAAGAATTTCGAATTTGTTCTTGTCCAAACAATATACAGATATGATGTTCCTATTAATGGTAGGTACATAATAGCAGTTCTCTAACTCTATTATTATCCCAATAGGCAGAGATAACTCATAGGTTCCAACTGTGTTGGCAGAAACTCTTGCTCTATGAGCAACACTCAGTTCAACCTCACTTGTCTCTAAAGGTCTACTTCTTTTTAGATTCTTCACATTTGAGCAAATGTGTGATCCACATCCGATATCTAGTACCCATGTTGAAGAAGTAGTGAAGTTAATTTCAGTTACGTATATACCAAAAGTAGATATCTCAATCCCTTAGTTCATCTTCCTAGGTTCCCTTATCCTTCTCCTTACTTTTAGTGTAGCAGACTTGGACTTTAGCTTAGCCACCAAATGCTTTTTGGCCTTGCCTTTGTCGTTGGATTCAACTTTGCTGATAACCATCACATATTTTTCCATCTTCAATTATGCTTCGACGCTTATTAAAATTTCAAGCAATTCTGACAGTAGTCCAACCATGTTACTCAAGTGATACACTTGATAAACTGGCTATATGACTTAGGCAATGCTTGCAAAATCATATATGTGGCCAACTCTTGACCTAAAGGAAAACCCAATTTCTTAAGATGATCCATATGCCCAATCATATTGAGCACATGAGGCTCTACTAGATATCTATCTATCAGTTTGCACTCAAACAACACCTTAGTGACATTATACCTTTCATGCTTATCATATTTTTTATGCAACTCATAGTTCATACATCCTAACATAAGGTTCTTGATGTCTACTACATTATTGACATGCTTAAAAGAAGCATCCATGTTAGTCATAGGCGAATATGGAGTGGATATTGGCACATGTGTTTCAGAATCATGTAGAAAACTTCTCAAGGTCTTAAACCAGTTATGGAAATAAATCTCTTTTAACTTGTCCATTTGTAGTGATTGAGTGTTCTTTGGTTCTATAAGATAAAATTTGCATTTGTCAAAAACAATTTTGATTTGATTTGATTTGAAAATCTTACGATATCAAATAGGTCTCTAATTAATTATCACTCTCACTATTTTATTCAAATTGATATCCCTCACATATCGATTCAGAATATTGTAGCATACAATATTCTAGTGTGCCAAGATCCATTTTTCATCAAATCAAGAGTCAGCTTTGGCTGATCATCCACAACTTGATTATTTAGGTAGGGAATCATGCCAATTGAATCTATATGTAATTCTTGGATAGATGATATGTGAAACTCCTTCCCATAATCATCTGCATGCTTCCGGGTTGGCTCTCCAAGGTACCAGTTAAACCTGACCCAATAGACAACATGATAATAGTGCATCCCGCTTGGGCATATCATACATTACTACCATCACACTTCTATGAGATACTTGACACATTATGCTTTGGCGTATCCTACACTTGGTCGATCAAGCTTTTCATGTGTATTGCTATTGGAAAGCATCTAAGATTTAATATTTCAATTGTGGGAGTTTGTATTTATAAATACAGATACTAAATCCAAACACCACATATATAGTACATATCATATAGTTGTTATATCCCATAAGAAAAACATGCAATAAACAAAAGTGATGGTTATTTCCAGCCTAATGTAACTCTTTGGAGCCACAAGTAATTACCACAACCTAGGTCCACATCATATGCATAAACCTATTATTGATGAAGATTCGTTCTTGCCAATCTGGGTTGATTGGTTCAACCCTTAAACTGGTCGGTTCGCCTCTTCGTCAGTTAGTTGGTCGCCTCTAGTTGGTCGTCTGGCACCTCTAAATGGTTGATTTTTATGTTCCTTTTGGCTCCTCATTGGCTCACTAGCCAGTCGGCCCAGACCCACCAGTCGGTCGGCTCAGACCCTCTAACCAGTCAGCTCGGCTCCTCTGGGAAAGTCAGTTGGGGTTGTTAGAGAGTGATCCTTTTTCGTCATAATAGGAAAGTAAACTATCCTACTATTAAATATTATTATAGAGAAACCTCGAGTTACATTCAAGAGGAGAAAAGGTAGGAGAGAATTAACTTTACATTGGAAAGATAAGATAGAGTTTCAATGTGCAGATTGAGATAAACATGATTAACCAATCACACAATCGTACACAGATAATAGGGGTTATTCGCCATAACCATGCTATACATCCACCATCAAAATTGCTTTTAGTGTGACACATGTAAATCGCATATATATATATATATATATATATATATATATATATATATATATATATATATATACATACATACATATATATACATACATATATATATTATGGGTCCATATTCAATACCTGATCGGGTATCTACTCGCCCCCTATTTTGATTACTTTTTTTTAGTTTCTTACTTTTGACACGTAGAGGGTTACTTTACCTTAAAAACTATTACTTTTCATACATAGATAGTTACATTTGCAATAATAGATTCAAAAATATGGTTACATATATATTTGTTGTGTATTCTTCCCAGATTTACTCTTTTAGTGGTACAATTACTTTTTCATCATCAAGTTACTTTTTTTTCCACCAAGTTACTTTTTTGACGAAATAGTTACTTTTTTGGCTGACGGGTAGTAAAAATCTAGGCTACCCGCGGGGTACTGAATGAACAACACGCACACACACATATATATATACCTAGTCTTGGAGCAAGTTTACTGACATCTCCTTGTTGTTGTAGATGAAAAACCATCTTTTAGTTACACTTGGACTCGTCTGACTACTGCGCCATCCTAGTCTGCACGATGGACAATAGGACTGTTGCACCTCCTGGTCTGCACCATAGATGACAGACTCGGACGGTGTCTACAACATCTCCTCCATGGAGTACAACCTGACGTTATCCTCCTAGAGTCAGCAACAGCCTACCGCCTCTAGAGAAGTCCACACGGGCCACCTAGAACTCTTTTTGTCTTTCTAGAATGGACAGGAAGGATTTTCCCATCCTGTTGGCGTACTAGTCAGTAACTTTCTCGCCCACAAAGAATCTAGTTGTTCTCTCCCTTATTGTCCCTCCCTAGTTGGATAGGACTTGCTTGGGCTCTCTTGGTTACCACAACCAGAGAGGACAACAATTTTCATAGCAATTGATTCTCAAGTTTGTGTTAGAAAGCCCCCAATACCTCTCTATTTATTGTAGAGGTCAAGGTCAGCATTCCCAGTATGTGCGGGAGTGGAAGCGACCAGAGCATCTTGATTTTTCACAAAAATTGTGGAAATTGTGCAACCTGCAAAACCTAAAACGGTCGCCTCACAACTAAGACAGTCGTCTCACACGCAATACGGTCATTTCGCTAAGTGAAATGATTGTTTCAACATGTTTTATAGTCACACATGAATTGCCATTTCAAATCCAATTAATGCACAACATGACGTCGGCACTAATCCTTGACGCAATTGAATTTCTCCATGAACTGGTCATATTGCTCTCGCGAGCTGTCAGCTCATGACCATGAGATTGTCATCTTGTACAAGTGAAATGTTCATCTCATGACCATGAGACAGTCGTCTCGCTACCCAGTTCAGGCACAACTCAGCCAATTCAATTCTAATCAATCTGAAACTCCAAACGACCATCTAAATACTTGAACCAATCCTCTGGCAGTCTAATCAGCTGATTTTTTGTGTGAATTGAGTACATAAACACTTTAATAATCAATATAATAATAATAATTTAATATTAAACTCCTCTTCTAGGTCAAGACATATGTGTGTGACCCTATAGGTCCCATAACACGTTGGTAGTGAATGTCCATAACAACTTATGACATCACAAGCAAAGAGTGGTGCCTAGTCGCATGTCAGTGCTACCCGAGTGAATGGAAAGTTGGAGAACAACTTCAACCTACAATATGTGTATGGTGTTGTAGTGTTTGTATAGTTCATTTGTCTCTGATATCCAGATTGAAATCAAGGCATGGAGTAGTCAATCTTGTTTCTAGAACCAGAGCAGACTGTCTGAGATAAATGTAAGCTCAATATCACATATTAACTTACATGGGCATGGCCATGCATTTCTCAGTATCACTAACGAAGAGGCCTAGGATATCATGCTCCTATAAGAGGGACAAATCTTATCTCTATCATTCATAGTTAGTCCCCATGTGTCACAATCACCCAATCATCATAGTTATAACAATCCATGTTTCAAGACTGCATTTGATGATGTCAAAGCATATAGAACAACATGTGATGAGTGTAGTGATTTAGGTCTAAGACCCACAAACACCATCATCACTATGAGAGTTGAATATGAATACCATGGTAATGGCTCCATGTGTTAGTTTCATGGTGGGTCTGTCCCATACACTATTCTCTAACATGTGTATGTGTGATTGGTTTGATATTTCCATATCATGACTAATGAGAACTCACACTCTGATCTTATGTGTTATATGTGTCTATCAACCTTCCACAATAACAACCGATCAGGGACATAATGAGAATGTGTATACTCTTAACATGTGTATGATCTCATTCTTCCAAGTCACTTACTCGAAGACATATGTCATTGAGTAATAGCCTTCTCTAGACATTAATTGTGTTACTTCATTATATCATAACTGAATGAAACAAAATAAATTGGAAGCTTGCCTTTTTATTAATAATCAAATAATTTACAAGTTATGACATTAGAATCATCATATGATTGGCTCTCTGGGCATACATACAAATAGACATACCAACATAGTGTGTCACTTCAGACCCACAAAAGTAAGAAGTTTTTGATGTCTAGAAGTTTTGACATGTCAGCATGTTGTGTCTACACGTTCTAGAGTTCTTTAGAATTCCTTAACATCTCCAACATACCATGTCGCTCCACCAACATGTCGTGTCATATTCAATCATGATAGATCTAGTTTAGAAACCACAAGTATCATGTCATATTAACTTGCCAACACATCGTGTTACCTGTAGTTTCTTTTCAAATCAGAAGATAAACCACTCCATGCTATTTCATATGAGGCAGACTGAATTGGGAAGATTATGGCAGATCATTTGAAGCCAAATATGACTAGAGCAGTGCCTAGAGGATTTGGAGGCAATTTTGGAGAAGATACATTGGTTACTTAAGAGAGAACCACCTTCTTTCTCACTTCTTATTTGACAATTACAGTGGGGGTCTTCATTCTCATTTTCATCTGCTTGGAAGAGAAGGTTGCTAGAGAAATTGCAGTACCAAGGATAGATTTTTGACATCTAGCTTGAGTTCTTTCTTTTGTTCTAATACTTATGTGAATATTCTTGTTCATTTCTCTCTCTTAGTATGTCTTATTCTATTTTCTTCTACATGTACCTACATTTTCTAGCCATGGACGAGTAAACTCATGGTTCTTCGGCATGGGGGAGCAATTCCCATGTCATGATTTTATGGAATACAAATTTCTCATGTAATGTTAGTTTTATCATTGTTCTAAGGTGTATTGATGTTATTTTCTTCTTACATGCCTGATTGTCCATCTTGTATGTATGTTTTATTCTTCTTGTATAATATGGAGAGATATGCATAGGAGTAAGGAAATGTTACCTTAGTTGCACTACCTTGACCACAAAAGTGGTTGGTAAGTGTTGGGGAATAAATTTTTGTAGTCTAAATATAAGTAATGAATGGGAGTGCTATACGAAGTTAGGGTTGCTCTACATTATTAGGAGGGGTGTAGGATACAAGTCTCCATTTTGTGTTATTACTAGTATGTTACATTTTCGTTGTTCTACATGTTATGATGTGGAAGTGAAACCCTATTCTCAAGGCTCTCTAATGTAATAGTTTCTTTCTTTATAAGTTGTTTAGTTTACTTACATGAAACAAAATTCACTCCTTATAAACCAATCTATATTGTTGAAGTTCATTACTCTTGCATTTAATGATAACTTATCTACATGGATGATCTCAAATATACTACACACACCTATATATAGAGAGGTAGTGCTTGAGTTATAAATTTAAGACTTGTGCACATGGTTAACACCCAGATCAAAAATATTCCATCCTCAAAGTAGTTTCCATGGGTAACAAAAACATTGACCTACTGTTACTCTTGGGTTTCTTATGACTTTGCAAGACCTGGAGAACCAATGACATCAAGTAGTAGATTTTTGGTTTAATTTAGAAGAACTCTCACTAGGGGAATTGGAGTTTACTAAAAAAAATGGGCATTTAAAAGGACATTAATATTAGACTCTACCATGGGTTTAACTATCAAAGCTTTGGTCTGATATCATCAACAATGTGTCATGTAAGCCTAGGGAGGCTAGGGAAACCCACATCCATAGTGTTGTTCTTTACATCCTCCTTTGAGTCTTATCAAATATTATTTTCGATAGGAAGGAGACATAGGGCACAATTTACACAGACAACTTATATTTTTCATGGTGCATGTTGCACAAGAAGAGGATTAGTATAAGACAATTCTTGATTATAAGTTATTTAGGGTGGTAGTTTGTAAGAAATTTTATGAGGACATTATTACTAGATTTTAGTCTTCAAGATAGTTGAGAAGCTCAAGGTGGTCCCATACTCATATACCATTAAGTTCCATTAGCCAATTAATACCCACCTTTTGATTATTCCTACTATTCTGAGGTTTAATGTAGGAAACCACAAATACTATGTTTAAATACATAGACATCCACATGTCTCCTTCTGTTTGTATTTTCTAGACCAGGTCACCTTATCTGGCCCGATGAACCTCAAGTGGTAGCCACAATAGTATAAATAGGGTGCATATGCACTTGACCCCCTTCATCATCTCTTTCCCTACCAACATCACCTTTATTGAGACCCAGATAAAGTATACCTAGTCCACAACCAACTATAAGCATATGTACAACTTCATGTCATCCTCCTTCTAGTAGTGGTTAGTGAGTTTGTTGTTATATAAATGGGCCCTAGAGGGGGTGAATAGATCTAAAAACATTTACACAAAACATTTTAGACCTTCAAATTATATTGAAATTTAAGTTCAACTAAACAAGCATAGAAAGGATGAGAGACAATGAGGAAGCACAATAAACACTATTAGTTATAGTGGTTCCAACCTCTAAACTTAGATATGTATGTCCACTGCCCAGAGAGGTCAACATCTACAATTTGTAACTATGAGAAGAACATTTTATTCACTTATGAGAGATACACCATATGAGAACCCTTTTCTCAAATAAAGGCTAAACTAACTTCTATTGTCATACAGGGGAGCCAACAACCATATAAGGACTTATCTATCCACTTACCAGAAGTATTCAACCTTCATATATAAGGTCCTACCCACTCTTAAAGAGGATCTTCGGCCTTGAATCCTTCACTTTCTTATTCAAGGAAACAAACTTCAAATCAACAATTTTGAGAGAATGATATTGGGAAGGAAAATTAAATAGCTTGACAAGATTACAATGAGGTAACTATCTTACATAAATCCTCGATCACCAAGAATGACAAATGGAATGTAATAAAGTTTGAGAATGATTACAAGGCTCTATGGGATTTTCATTCAACTATAGCATATAAGCATGAAAGTAAACCTTGAATTATGTCTAAATGTATATAATTATAGATGAGGTGACCACTAGCTTGTAAACTATTAGTTTGAACTTTAGCCATTTTAGAGAGGTTGATAACTTTTCCAATGGATACAATTCCATTTATATCATTCTCTTATGTCTAGTTTACACTTTACAGCTTAGCATTATCCATTGAGATGCATGGTGGGTATCTTGAGCAATGACACAAAAATACAAGGAGAGTATCTTGATGGATGACAGTAAAAGACAAGTCTTTTAGTGTCATCGCACGAGATACTATGACAGTTAGCATCTCAATTGATGATCATGCATGATCAAGTAATCAACTCACTGGCTAAGATGTGTACTAAGACAATATTGACTAATGAAAAATGATGTGATGTTTTGATTATTTAGTGAAAAAGTGCACTAATCATCCAGAAAAATAATCTACTATCATTTCAGCTTAGTTACAAGTCATATAAATATTAAAAATTATTTATAGCAAAACTCTGAGTAAAATTCTATGTATTCTTCAATCGTTGATTTTGTGATGTTTTGAATCATAATTTCACAAACTAGGGTTTGTGAACTTCAATGCCTCGAGTGTACCTAATGATATAAAATTGTTTCAAAGAAAATGTTAGATACATATGAATGGAATGGTGGAGTCATCATCAAAAGATGGACGACGTATAACTCTAAAGTCAACATTCTCCCCCTATTAAGGATGATAAACCATTCCTAAAAGTATTGAAAAGCAATGAAATTGAAATTTTTTTACCTTAACATTTATTTTGGTTTAAATATATTCAGATGGGATGTTCGTCCTCTATTGATTCTCACCCTACCTATTTTATAGTCTCCACAAAGAATAAACATTTCAAACATTTCCATATATTTCTAATATTTCATACAAGAATATGATACAACACCAATTTAAGACGTTGCCATTCTTTCTCCTCATTTATCATTTTAAAAGTGAGGGGATAAAAGAGCATATCAAAGGGTATTATCCACCAATAATATAATCAGAAGGAGAAGCAAGCTAGACATCAAAATATGGAAATTTCCACAAGTCAGACATTATAAATACTCAAGTAAATCAAATTGAGAATATAAGCATATTATAAACTTATTTGAGTACATCCTTAGAGTGAGATATTAACAAGCAGAAAATATTTCTAATGACATACAACATGTAACCAAATAGAAATACAACGACAGAAAGCAAATGATAAATTGAGGTCTCACAATACATGTGTCCTATCTAACACATGCTAGTCTCACAAAATAAAGGTGTAGGACACTCTATACTATGACCTAGTCATCTATAGAAGGATCATATTCACAATCAGCTCCTCATGTTTCAGTGTGGAAGGGTGGCATGATCAACTCTTAGAAATGTGTTCCATGTCAACATCATTATCTTCAACATCACCACCATCTCCATCATCTTCATCAGAATCATTCTCTTCAAGGCCTTTATCAACGACCATCTCAACATCCTTAGAAGTATCTCAAAACTCAATCAATAAGCACAGATCTACACCTTAGTCATGTAGCTGTGTGGAACAAAGGAATGATACTACAAGAATTTGGGTTTAGTGCCCCTCTAATAGTGAACAAGATCAAGAGGAAGACCGCCTGAGGGAATCATGTCTAGATACATATCCATATAAGGAGAAGGAGGTGGATCTATATGGATATGATGGTGGTGGAGCACAAGTAGTAGAAAAAACATGGCCAACAGAGGATGGGTAGTGGGAAGCTGAGTAGAACTAACCATATGTGTAGGAAGCAAGTCAGTGAAGTGGAAAGAAGGTTGGTATGTGGGATAGGGATGTAGACAGGTCAAGTTTGTGAAAGACATAATATGAATTAAGTCATCATGTATGTGAGAGTGAACTTTCCTATGGTAGTAGTTCTCATACATCGTGTACCCCATGATGTCCTCATTATATATAGAGAATGAGGAATGAGGAGGAGGTATAGGTTGTAAAGGTGGACAAAAAGGTTGGGTCAAGGTGAGAGTGTATGGGTGGTGGAGTTGCATGGCTGAGATTTGGAAGAGGAAGCACCATGAGTGAGCTTGGTGTTGAGGTAATGTTGATTGGAGTGCATTGCATGTCTGAGGATTATTTAAATTAAAAAAAAAATTGTTGCTAGTGATATTTTAAAGAGTCATCAGATCAAGTTTGTGTAGGATTGATGGTTTTCCATCGGTGATCTGCTCTGAATTAAAACAAGTCATTCTATTTATAATATATCTAACCCACTTGACCCTAATTCCATTCGGCAAGCAATATATGGTCAAAGTAGTTTATTAGCAATATTAGTCTGGTTTTTCTAGGGATGTATATTGAAGTTGACCACAAAGGCTAAGAGTCAAGCTTGATATGTGAGAGAAAATGTAGAGAGGGTTGATCTTTTGGTGTAGTGATACTCAAGCTTCCTGAAGGCCATGTAAATGTCATGAATTTGGAAATGACGATCGTATTGTTCATGAAGATTTTGTATGAACTTAATGCCATTAAAAATCATGGCTTTTCTTATATTTGGAGGATGATTCACCAACGTCTTATCCCTTATATTGGTGGGGTTCCTTTATTACTTGAAAAAACATAAAGTCATGATGACAATAGAAATGTAAGACAAGGAGAAACCTAGGGTTGGAAGTCAAATAAGATGTGAAATTGAGCTAGAGAGAAAGAGAGGGATATTGGCATAGGGTTTGGAGCACCAAAGGTGGATGGTATGACCTAATGAGGGTGGTTGATGGAGCTAAACTAGTTGTGAGGGTTCAGTCTCGGCTGACGTACCCTTATCAGTAACTACATCACAATGTCGTCAATTGAGAAGAGTTAGTGAGGAACTTGGTTGAAGACCTTTTAAAAAAATCCCAAATACTTCTTTGACCAAGATGTGCACCAGGAAAATCTAGATAGATGAATGGTCTTGTCAAAAAGGAAACCATTCATCCAAACCTAGTCTAAAACATCTTATGAAACTCATTTAAGGATTCTAACATATAGTTAAGAGATATGTGGACATATCTGAATCATCACATACCATGTTAAGACATTAAAATATTGCAACCCAAATACCTATCTATTTTCACCAAAACACATGAAAATAGGGCACTTAAACATGGGAATATCTATTTAGCACAAGTAAATGAAGGCTAAGATACAAACATGATTGAGTAATATAAAGATCAATATAAATAGGGGACATGCTAGAGTCATCAATAACACTGATAAGAAATTTAGATCTAATAAATTAAAATTCTCCCTAGATAGAGGCTTAGTGAAGATATCACAAATTGGTTTTCCATGTGCACATGAGTAATATAAATGTCCTTATTAGCAATGTGGTCATGGAGGAAATGATGATGGACCTATATATGTTTAGATTTATAGTGCAATATAGGATCGTAAGACAAGTTAATTGCACTAGTAATGGCATAATACTCAGGAGAAGCATCATACAAAACATCAAAGTCTTGGAGAATTTGCTTCATCTATAGGACTTGAGCACAACTAATGATTATTATGTATTCAGCCTCAGTCATTGATATAGGCACTATGTTTTGTTAATTAAAGAACAACAAAACCAAACACGATCCTAGAAAAAGAAAGTACCACTTGTGCAGTTTCTATCAACTAAGTACTCGGAATAATCCACATCACTAGATGCGGTAAGAGTAAAGTCCCTTGACTTGGGATACAACAGACCAAAATTTGGGGTCTTGTCTAGGTACCTCAAAATCCTCCTAACCTCTACAAGATGAGATTTTTTATGGCTTGATTGGAATCTTACACACAAGTCAACACTAAACATAATATCTGGTCTAGATTTTGTTAAACATAATAATCTTCCAATAATACCTCTATAGAGATTCTCTTCTACCTTTTCAACTTCTTCATATCAATCTATATTGGCAATGTTAGACACGGGAGTATCAATTCACTTTGCATTTTCCATCCCAAAGCACTACAAGAGTTCACTTGTGTACTTGCTTTAGTTGATGAAGTTTCCATATCTTGTTTGTTGTATTTCAAACTCAAGGAACAAAGAGAACTCTCCCATCATGCTGATATCAAACTCTTTATTACAAAGATCAATATTAGTACCATCAAGTATAATATCATCAACATGAACTTGAATAATCAAGAAATTTCTAGAAGTGTGTTAAAGAGAATATAGTCAACTTTTACCATGACATTACCATTGTTAAAAAGGTTTTCATCTTCTCATACCAAGCTCTAGGGGCTTGTTTGAGTCCATAAATATCCTTTTGCAAATGATAGACATGATTAATATGCTTGTCATGTTCAAAGCCAGGAGGATGATCCACAAAGACTTCCTCCTCTAACTCCCCATTTAGAAAGAACTTTTATCATCCATTTGATAAAGTAGAAATTTTTGGACTAAGAAAGACAAGTGGCTTTCTAATAGATTCTAATCTAGCAGCAATAGCATAAGTTTCATCAAAATAAATACCTTCTTGTTCATTGTAACTTTGTGCTATTAATCTTTCCTTATTTATTACCACTTTACCATTTTCATCTAGCTTGTTCTTGTAGACCCACTTTGTGCCAATGGTTTTTCTATCTTTTGGTCTTGCCACTAAACTCCACACCTAGTTCTTGTCAAACTACTCAAGTTATTCTTGTGTGACTAGGATCAACTCATCATCCTTAAGTGCTTTTTTGGAATTCCTTGGCTCAAGTAGCTATGTAATTTCACTATTTGCTTTTTTGTAATGAGTCTATGTCTTTAGCCTTTCAAAAGGATTGCCTTTTAGGAACTCTTTTGGATGATCTTTTGCAAAGTAGGGAGTGAGCTCCTTTTCATTTTTGTTGTGAGCATTCTTCCTCAACCACCTATTTGCCTTTGTTATTGATGTATAACTCTTTCAATCTAGGAATCACTTCATCTAGAACATCATCATAAACAATATTATTTGAAATAAAGGGGTTGGTCTCAAAAAATTTAACATTGGTATATTCTTCTAATGTAGATAGTTTAGTGTCAAAGATTCTATAAGCTCTATTTGTTGAGAAATCAAGGCAACATATATAGTAGTAGAAACAAAAAATTTACAACCCGATTCCCAAACCAGCAGATTGTGCCAACAACAATGTATCTAGGAAAGAAGGTTACAAGAAATATACCTAGTCTTATAGCAATTCCAATGAAAATCCCTTGCAATAGTGTGTGACTTTCTTCAAGTTTCACCATGGACGGAAACATCAACAACCTCCTTGTTGATCACCATGGGTAGCAGTTACCTATATCCAGTGAACCGGTCAGTTCAAGCCTTGAACCAGTCACTTCATATGATTTCCTATTTTGAATCACATTGGTGTTTTCAATATTTGATTAACGTAAAGCATGATGTCAGATAAATCCTTGAACTAATCGATTTGATCACTAAACTGGGCAGTCTAACTCTTGAACTGGTCATTTTAGACCATGAGCCAATCGTTTCACTAAATGAATTGGTCGGTTCATACCCTGGTCAATATTCAACCAATGATGTTTTGAATTGACCTAAAACTTGAATTGGTCAGTTCAACACTTAAACTAGTTGGTTCATAGTTCATTAAGTCGATTTCCAACCCTCTATTGTTTAAATTGAAACCTAAACACTTTAGTAATCAAACTAAACATCATTCATGAATAAACTACTATTCCAAGTGCATCCTATGTGTGTGACCCTATAGGCCCCAAATTACATTGGCAGTGAATTTCAATAACCAATTTATGACATTACAAGCAATGAGTGGTATCTAGAAATACATCATTGCTAGCCAAGTATTTCTAAAAGTTGGAGAACAACTTCAACCTACAATTTGTGATCAGTGTTACCCTGGCCGTATAGTTGCTTTGTCTTTGATATCCAGATTGATCTCGATGTATGGAATCATCATCCTCTCAACATTCAATCCATGTTCCTTGAACTAGAGCGGACTTTCTGAGATGCATGTGAACTCACATATCACATATCGAGTCACATGAGTATGCCCATACATTTCTCAATCTGGCTTATCAATTGACATCAATATCAATCTCCTGTAAGACGGACAAATCCCATCTACATCACTCACATTCAGTTCCCATGTATCAAAAAGTATCGAGCATCACCATTATAGCAATCCTTATTCAAGGTCACGTTGGATGATGTCAAAGTATAATGAATGACTTGTGATGAGTGTAGTTATTTCAGGTCTAAGAACCACAATCACCATTATCATTATGAGAGATGATTCTGACTACCATTCCATGATCTCCATGTATCACTCTCTAGGTGGGTTTGTCTGATACAATGTTCTCTAACATGTACATGTGTGCTTGACTTGATATCATACATCATGACTAATGAGACTTTGTCATCAGTCAACACACACTCTAGTCTTACGTATTATTGTTTTCTATTTTGCTTCCACAGTAATATCCAACTAGGGACATAACAAGAATGTATGCACTCTTATCATAAATATGATCTCATTGTTCAGGTCCTCAACTTGAATACATATGTCATCAAGTAACATCATTCTTTAGACATTTACTATGATTGTGTCATCGTCTCATGATTAAGACAAACATAATAGACATAATTACATTTATAATTATCAAATCAGGTATCTATTGCCTCATTGCAGTCATTGTATGATGGTCTCTTTGGGCATACATACCAATAGAATTCCACTTGCACTTAGAGCCAATCACCCACAAATATTATTCCAAGTGATCTCAACATGTCCATCATGTTTCTATTGTGTGGGTGCTTTTATAGTGGGTTAGCAATGTTTGCTTCTAGTAGTTATTTTGCAAGTTTCACATCTTCTCACTGTATGACTTCTCATAATGGAAGTTTTGTAGTATGCTATATGAGATTCCTTTCCTATCCAATAGCTCCATTGTTGCTCAATATTTCTAATATGTCATCAATGGTTGGAACCTCCCATAAGTTCATCCATATGGACTTCTTGATCCATACAATATCCTCTATTATTCATATACACCATGATACTCAGCTTCTATTGCAGAATTAGAATTATCTCTTTCTTAAAACTCTTCCAGCTTACAGTTCTATATTAAGGTCAAACACAAATTTAGATTGTGACTTTTTCATTTTGGAAGCTTGCATCGGTGTAATACTTTGCACCCAACTCTTCCTTATTACCATAATCAATGAAACCATCCTTTTAGTGCTTCTCTAGTACACAAGGATGTTCTTTATGGTAGTTGATTAATGTATATTCGTCTCTCTTTTTACATAGCTTTCGTAGTTTTTTTATGAGAAATTATCCCCTTTTACTATTTTTTAGGACAAACTGTAATTTACCCACTTTTCGATTAAATGTGAAAATACTTATCTTTTTTCCTTCACTTTTTGTAGGTCCACCTAAACACTCAAACCGATCGGTTCTCTATGCCAAATGGTTGATTCATCTCCAAAAAGCTCCACATTTTAGAGCTAGATGGTCATTTGGTTCTTGGATCAATTTTCCACCCTAACGCTCAAATGAGCATTCCATATACTCCGGCACTCACCTCAGAAATGTCAAACGCTTGTCTCAGGACCTCCATATGATCATCCCATGCTTCAGACGGTCGTGTCAAGCTAACTTCAGAACCAAGTCAGGTTCAAAGGTGTCTCCACACATGTTAGGGTTATAACCCTCAATTATGTGCCCTCACATCCCAACTGACCATCTCATGTGCCCAGATAGCCGGTTCAAAGATTTCTTCTATGCCAAGAATTGACCCACATCACCACCACCACCCCTTTTGATTAGGGTTTGACTCACTACTGAAATAGCCACACCACGTCACCATGCAAATCGGTCGGCTCACTGTGCCAGATGGTTAGCTCACGATGGGCAAACAACATATTTCAGCAGCTGTCGGTCCACTTTTCCTCTCCCCCATTTAGGTTTTCTACCCCTCCTTCCCCTATAAAAGGAGGGGGACTCCATAAATAAGGGGATCAAATATTTTGTACTCGCAATTTTATTTGAGCTTTGTTATTTCAATTCTCAGTTGTGTACTCTTTACTTCTGCAATAAAAATTAGTTCTTCATCTCTAGATTTCTAGATTTTATTATTTTCTTCTCATTCTTTGCTTTGGAGCGGGGAATTAAGGGAGCAAGTTGTTTCATTGTCACCACCTAGATCTCCATGGAGATTATTCTTCTTCTGATTTATGGCTTCCTTCCTTCTTTCCCATGCTTCACCTTCTTTAGTTATGGATAGCGAGTAGTTCCTCATATCGAGGTGTGGGAAGTAACCCCATAGCCATAGTGTTACATAGATCGATTTCCCTATATGATTTTGTTTGATAGATGGTTTTTAGCTTGGATAATCACCGGGTTTAATGACTTGATCTCTCATTTTTACTATACGTTAGCCTTGGAGGATGTGATCACAGATCCAAAGACATAGAACAACCAAACTAATTTCATAAGGATTTGGATGTGACCTAGGAAACATCCTTATCAGGATGTTCAAACTAGGAACTATGGATGCCAGGACCAATGGGTCCATAGGGATTTCATCTTTTGTAGATTCATTCATGAATGTTTTTACATGCCCACTTCTATCTCATTTTTGTCATATCGATTCCTTTGTTCTTGTTTGACGTCATCTGTGGTGGTAAAACCCATAGACTTGATATCCTTTCTCATTGATTTAACTATATTTTCTCAATTGCTCATTTCAATCGATCCTTTACTTCTTGTAATATAATCTTTTTCTTAGAATAAATTCTTTTTACTTGTTCTTAGTCTAACCTTTTCCTCAAATTGTTCTTCGTGTAACTCTTATTTCCTTGCATATTTATTTCTTGCTTCAACATAATCAACAATCACTTCTGGATTTTACTTTCTACAATCTTTTTGAAAAGTATTTCGAGTTGGTCTTAAAAATTTTGTATGTTGATTGACCTTTCTATACTAGGAAGGTTTAAACTCTAGGATTAAGATCCTAGTTTTTAGTGCATGAAATGACATGTATTAGTAGTCATGTGACTTTTACTAGGATCTAAATTATATCCACTCATCATTTCCAATACATACAAGATAACGAGATGAGTACACAACATTGCATACATGATAGATCCAATTGCATATGGCATCTTACTCTTGTTTTTCTCATTCTTCACAAGAACTGAGACACTAGACTCCTAAGAGACTAACTCTGCGTAACATGGACAATTTTTCTCTCATTGAGTCCTACATGTTGAACCCCTTCAGCATCTTGCCAATGTTTGTGCTCTTTCTTAGGTCAAGAAGCCTTCTATAGGTCTTGATTCCTATCATATAGGATGCTTCGTCTAAACCCTTCATAGAGATGGTACTTCCTAGTTATGTTTTAACATATGTAGGATAAGGGCATCATTCGCCATCATTATGTGGAATATAACTATGCTTCCACTAAATTCTTGTAATCATAGATTTCATCTTCATCTTGACTCAAGTCAAACTCTTTGACTATCTTGTCAAATAAAAGATTCTAGCTCTGAGATGCTTCAATCCACAGATTGACCTTTGTGTCTTACAGACGTTATTTGTAATAACTGGATTTATGAAACCTTCTAGGTTGTGTCACATACACATCCTTTACATTATTCTTGTTAAGGAATGCAGTTTTAACATCCATTATGCCAAATCTCATAGTCGTAACAAGTTGCAATAGCAAGCATGATCCTAATGGATTTAACCATGGAAACTAGTGAAGATTTTGTTATGTTCAACATCTTGAACTTGTTTGAAATCTTTGCAACCAATCTTCTCTTCTAGGTTCATACACTACCATCCATTTTGGTCATTTCTCAAAGACCCAAATGCACCCTATGGGTCTTACCCCTTCAAGTGGATCTACCAAGGTCATACCTAGTTGCTTTACATGGATTCCGTCATGGATCTCATGGCCTCAAGACATTTCTTAGACTTCGGCCCCTCAATAGCTTCTAGGTAGGTTGTTGTCTCATCATTTATGACCAATTCACCACCTTCTTGATTTATAAGATATCATAATCTTTCAAACTCAAATCACGTTCTACTAGATCTATGAGGTTTTGTGTTACATAAGGAACTTGAGATTTCACTAAAATTTGTGATTCTCATTGTTCCTACTGTACCTCCTTAGGTTCAATGTTTTCTTGTTGGTCTCAAACTTTTTGAGTTCTACGTTTCTCCCACTGATTCCTTTCGAATTAAATTCCTCTTTTGGAATTTAGCCATCCTGGCAACAAACATTTTGTTGCCAGATTGGAATATAAAAGTAGTATTTAACAAAATAACATTTATGTGATTTATGTGTAGAGCTTTGCAAGAAACTATTTTCTTACACAAGCATTCAATCCCAATATTTCTAAAAGACATATCGGGACACCTCCCATACCATATCTCATATGGTGTCTTTTGAACCATTTTATACGGTATTTTGTTTAGTGTAAAGCATGTGCCTAAAAGGATATTGGAAGGTCAGCTAGATTTTATTGATAATTGCACCATGACTAATAGGGTGTGATTCCTTCTTTCTAATACACTATTATTGTGTTTTAGGTGGATTTCAATGTTATACACTGTCATAGTCTCCTAGAAGGTCCTCAAACTCTTATTTAACAATATTTCAACTTCGATCATATTAAAGTTTCTTAATACTTTTACCAAGCTAGTTATGTACTTCATTCATGACCTCCTTAAACAATTCAAGAGATTCATACTTGTATTTCATTAAATACAAATTACCATATTTACTGAAGCCACCAGTAAATATAATGAGGTGCTAGTAACTACCTTTAGCATTTATTTTAAAAGGTCTATATACATCACTATGTGTGAGCCCTAATATAATGGTCATTCTCCCACTACAACTAGTGACTATGCTTTTGTCATATTGTCAATAAATATGATTGCCATGTCTCTATTGGTTCAATAACCAAAAGATTCTAGAAAATCATCATTATGGATTCTAATAATGCATTTCTCATTTATGTGCTATATATGACAATGTTATAGATATTCATTGTTTTAGTCATCGATTCATTCAACATATGTCTCTAGAACTAGTAAATATAAACTATGAGACATTAGGGCCACTGTAATAAAAGATCATATCTTTGAAAGAAAAACATCAAATATATTCATAATATTCTTATCCATACAAGATGCATGATGTTTTTCATTAATGGCAGGTATAGAATAGAAATTCATTGATTCTTTTACATGCACATTACATGAGTGACACATTCCAACTGTAGTGGTAGTAACTCTTACTCAACACAGTTCAAGGTTACTTCTTCCTGGGTCCTAAAGTGGAGATCTCTATCTCCTTCTTCTTCCGAAGATCCTCTATATAAAGAGGGCAGTTCCTTTTGCAGTGTCTAGGCTGGTGACAGTGGCGGCACTTTCCATCCTTATTTGCTCCTCCTTTATCTTTCAGTGCAGAAGACTTTAGTTTTTAGCTAGCTTTAGAAATCTTATTATCTTTGCATTTGCCCTTGGACTTCCCTTTATTAATCATCATCACATGTTTGGGTTTGTCCTTCTTCATCTGTGCTTCAGCAGTCCTCAACATGCCAAGCATTTTTGATAATGTCTTGTCAAAATTATTCATGTTGTAGTTCATGACAACTTATTGTATGCTTCTGGCATTGACAGAAAAATCACATATGTGGCCAACTCTTGACCTAAGGGGAATCCCAATCTAGCAAGGTTCTCCACATACCCAATCAACTTGAGTGTGTGGGGACCTATTGGATCTCCATTCTGCCATTTTACACTTGAACAACACCTTTGAGACGTCATATCTCTCTTTTCTTCTCTAATCTTGGGACATGTTCCTAAGATTTGTAACCATCCCAATAAATTCCATATTCTCATGTTATCTCTGCAACTCATAGTTCATTGAGCACAACATCAAGCACTTGACATTCATGACATCTTCAGAATGCTTCTAGTATGCATCCCTATCAGCCTTAGGCATAGTGGGAGGAGGTTCAACTGGCTCTTGTATCTCTAGGACATAGAGCTTGCGCTCCTGGGCGAGAATGATTCTCAACGTCTGGAACTAGTCATGAAGTTATTTCCATTCAGTCTTTCCTTCTCAAGGACTGATCACAAAGAAAATGTGTTTGTGTTTGCCATTAGATTCTATAAAAGAAAGTTTGTAGCTTTAGCCAAAACACTTTAGATTT